>JASCZW010000354.1:0-73859 GCA_034211315.2 Aedes japonicus | reverse complement strand
GGAAGGGGAAAGGTAGCAGATATTTCAATCACACGAAACTGTCTGTACCTGTGGATTGAAAAGCAGCATTTTCATAGCTTCCGGGACTGTCAACCAAGAAATTTACGTGAAAGAGTGTTTGAATAAACGTCTGCTGCCTTTCCTGAAGAAACACGGTTGTTCCGTACTGTTTTGGCCGGTTGGCATCTTGCCATTACGGTAAAAAGGCCATGGAGTGGTACGCCGCCAACAACGTGCAGGTGGTTCCTAGGACAAGAACCCTCCCAACACGCCAGAGCCCCGCAATTGAGAAATACTGGGCTATTGTCAAGCGGAACCTAAAGAAGACCAAAAACACTGCTAGGACGAGCAGCAGTTCAAGGCAAACTGGCTTTCTGCGGTGAAGAAGGTGGACAAGGTGGCTGTACAAAATCAGATGGCAGGGGGTCAAGCGTAAGGCCCGGCAATTCGGATTTTTAAAAGCGGAAGCCTAACTGAATATTTTTCCTGAATTTTATACTAATTATACTTGAAAAAGAAATTTAATTTGATTTTTTAAATAAACGATTTCACCGATTTACACGCGTTTTCCCTTGACCAAATTTTGACCGTATCACCCTTTACAACACCAATACACTAGTATGTCTGTTCGGCATAGAAGTTGGGCACTAAGGGGCCATCAATATACCACGTGGACAGTTTGGGGGAGGAAAAGGGGTTGACAAGTGTCCACGATTTTTACATTTTATTGAAAAATTTATGAATGATCGCCCAAATTATATGGGAGGTCAGAAATCGGTCAAATCCAGTCCATGGATAGCCCCAAACTGAATTGTAACGAAAATATTGTAACGAATATCTACAATTTGCTAGCAAATTTATCAGCGAAAACTATTTTGAACTTGCTGAGGTCGATCCCGGTGAAATTAAAGTTGTCCGATCAATGAAAAGTACGGTTTTAAGACACAGTGACCGTCGAAAAACAGATCCATCAAGCCGTTTACTAATAAGGCCTCGACATCTTTACGAATCCATATCAATAACAATTTAATTAAATGTACTGGACAAATTTGTGTGTCATTCATTAGATATGGAGTAAATGTTTGAACATACCCATTCATTTTAGCCAACTTCTTGTGAAAAATAAAATAAGCTTGTAAATGTAAAATAAATGCTTGTAAACACTGTAAAAAAGATCCCTTAGGAAAAGAAAAAAATTCTCGTGTTCATCCAATTGACGAACCCCTTGTTAATCATACTTTTGACATTCCTTTGTTTACATCCATCACAAATTATTGCTACAGTTGTGAGAAGTAAGCGAGTTGATCGCATCAAGCCGTGCTTTGGACGTGACGTGTTTTATTTTTGCTGCGCCGTTTTCGCGAAAAAATCCGACAATAATCAGTAATTTAACCAAACTAACAATGTTTTGGGTAATACGTAGTGGATACAATCGATTCCCTTCCGAAATATGTGAGTGTCGGTAGTATTTCCCTGTTTTTTTCACGCCCCACACCCGGAAGCAGAGTTACATCAGCTTAGTATTGTTTATTAGTGGTAGTATTGTGACACCCTGACATAAATTATTAAGTTAGAGTGTTTCCACTTTTCCACTTTTTCAGTTCAGATCAGTCGAGGGGTGATCGATGATTATTAGCAGTCTTGAAGTTCGGTATAGAGCGATAGCGGAGATTTTGATTAATGGCAGAGTGCGGAGATGAGATTGTGCATGTAAAGAGTGCCATTTGCTGGTCAGAAGCAGCAAACGAAGACAACAGCTGGCACATAATTTCAGATACATTAATTACGTGGTGTACAGAGTTTTTTTATGCAGATTGCATACCTAACGGGCGGTTAAGCAACGTATATTTTTGCGCTTATTTTGTCGCGAGTGCATAAAGTTGATTACGAATCAACGTCGAAATTAAGAGGCGGACATGGGTGAGATCTATCTGATTGTAACTTCATAACAATAATCTTATTTTCAAATAATACTAAATACAGTTGTGAGAAGTAAGCGAGTTGTGCTCAAGTGGCGAGTTTTTTTAGAATCGCTAATGGTAGTGAACAAGATAACACATCAAATTCGAAACCTTGTCGTGCGTGATTGCTTGAAAAGCGAATCTCAGCGCGAAGTTGACTAAAAGTGTGGCGTAAGCGGTGGTGCAATAAAAAAGAGGTGTTTTGAAACATCGAAAGATTGGAAGTGCCGCGGATCGAACTGGACGAGCACGTAATCGTAAGTTCGATCACCGACAAGACACTAGAATGATCAGAGAAATTAAAAAGGATCCGTTTGTCCCCATCCGTGCAGTCAGAGAAAAGGTTAGCCTAACGATATCCGACCGATCGATGACGTATTGTTGAGCAAGATTTGGAAAGTCATTTTACTCGGAAACGGCCGGTCATAAGTGAGATTAATAAGGGGAAGCTATTACGGTTTGCAAAAAAAAATATAATTAAACCACTGGAGTTCGGAAACGAGTTGCTTGTCAGGCGAATTAAAGCTCGCGCGTTCAACAGAAAACAACGTCTGCAAGTTTAGCGGAAAACCGAAGAAGTTCTGAAGGATAAACTTCTCCAAGGGAATATGAAACACGGTGAAGGAAACATCACGTTTTGAGGCTGTTTATCATGGTTTGGAGGGAGTAATCTGGCACAAACCAATGGTATAATAACGGTAGAAACTCTTCTCAATCTTTGCTAAAATGGGTCTGGAGTATAATTACATTTTCCATCAAGCATACGACTAAGAAAACGCAGGTACTATTTCGTGCCAGTTGGATAAAACCGTAGAATGGCCTCCACAGATCCCTGATTTAAACCCAATTGAAAATCTCTGGGCAATTCTCGACAATAGTGTCGAAAAAACCTAAAACCTAAAAAAACGTAACCAACAAGCAAACATATTTTGCGGCAGGCCTGGAATGAGTCAGATCCACAGCGCACAGCACAGCGCAAAAACCTGGTCGAAAGCATGTCCAAACGATTGCAGGTTATCATTGAAACAAAGGGAGGTCATATTAACTATTGAATAATTTACTGTTTTTGGTTGATTTTTTCTTCAATTATGAAGTGGATCTTTTCCCAATGTCATACATTGCCAAACTGAATTGATTTTGCTATTTATTCAATGTAAAAGAAAGAAGTTATCGCTGTTTTATTTTTCTCGAATATTGGATGGACTATTCTACTCTTGTAAATATATGCGTTTTCCAAAGGTGAATCTCTATTTTTGCCGATCACTGTATAACTGTTATAAGAACTGCAATTTTTTTCGAAGTTTGATTATTAATGATAAGATTTTTTACTGATGATGATGATGATGATGATGACGATGATGATGATGATGATGTAATACTACCATCTATTATAGCAAGGTAGCTTTCCATAGCAGTGGAATAATCTGAAAATATGATTTGATCAGGATTTTTTGGATGTTTGTGATCATCAAGCTCCTGAATGAAGGGCCAAAAACGTTTGGGCAGGTCCTTAAGCAGAGACACTTACGTGAAACCCATGAATATAGGGATGAGAATCTCCTCCCAAAAACAAGTTCACACCCACAACAGTCCGCCCTCGTTCCACGTAATGTTAGCAATACGGATGCTCCCATGCTCCCTATCCAAATCGTTTCACTTAGGTACCCTGATGGTCCTTCTCTTGCCCCGTTTTAAAATATGTCGAGGATATTTAGTATACTTTGTAGTGGTCATTTGATTGCTTACCTAGAAAATTTTGCTGAAAGTAATATTGGTTAGGGTTGTATACCGTTATTTACTTTATGCTGCTTATTAAAAAATGATCTGATGTATATTTTTGAATGTAATAAATGACATCTAATAAGGCAGCCCTAAGTTTGCACCTTAAAACTGAAGAAATGATCCATTAAAAATTGAAATTCATTCCATAAAAAACGTATTCATGACCCATTAAACTCTGGTCAATATCCATAATAAAATGGATATGAGCCATAAAATTTATCAATGTGATCCGTAATTTATATAAAATTTAGCAATAAAATGTCAAAAAAGTACCGTTATATATCTAGGGTATGATCAATAGAACTGTACGGATTACCCATAAACATATACCGAATGTTCCATAAAAGGTTCAATATCATTCCTTAAAGTTGTAAAATTGATCCTTAGAATGAAACGTTTGTGAACTTAAATATATACACATGATCAATAGATTATTGATCCAATCGTCAATGATCCATGATAGTTCTGAAAACTTAACTTGGGCATTTAAAATAATATGTAGGATCCATAAATTGTGCCAGAATTATTACAATGTTGAGTTTGTATATTTTTTAAATTTTGGCTACGGGGAAATCGATCCTTGACTGCGCTACTACTCAGATCTATTAACATGTCCGTTTCTTTAGCTATGCGGCTCAAATATTGCTACTAAAGAAGGATTGCTTTTTAGAAGATTTTAAATTTTTCAGAGAGCTGATTTACTTTCACGATTTCACGTTCTTTTGATCAACTGCGACCATGTTTCCAATAAATTTGTTAAAGTTTGCATGTAACGAACTAGGAAGATTTTCCTATATTAATCTCATCACTTTGCAATTCATCCTACTTGAAATTAAACAATGAACAGGTGACAGGATTAGTTAGTAATGTTTGTTGTTGTTATTAAAAGTAAGCAAACATTATTAGAAAACGAAACCGATCCTTCAACTGCCCAATTGTTTGATTCATCGTAGGATGAATAAAGGAACAATGAGATTAATATGGGGACAGTTACTCTACATGTCAAATTTAAGGCTTGATCAAACTGTTATTTAAGATTTTTTTATATAAATTATGCCGGGCAAACGCTTGCCGTCCAACTCGCTATCGTTCGTCGGACCTAACTACAAAAAAACATCCTCCGTTTGCATTATACCGGGCAAATGCTTGAATCAGTCGTTAACTTGAATACGATATCGGAAACTTCGACCACTTTCTACTTCCTTAGTTCTTCAATCCTCAACTGCTCAGCAGGCAACATTGATATTTCTAGCACTTGGAGTACACCATAACAAATCGTGGCTACTATGTCACATTGTACAATATAGTGTGTCTAACTGAGGAGCTGTTTGATTTTTTTCTTCTGAAAACTAATGTTTGAAAAAATTGTAGTTAAGAAAATTTTCTATAAGAATAATTTGCTACGGATCATTTATATGAGTTTATAGATTATTATTCATTGTTTTATGGATCATAGACAATTTATTTATGGAACATTTTTAATAATTTATGAATCATGTGCACGTATTTTAGTGCACAAATGTTACATTCTGTGGATCAATTTTACAACTATAAGGAATGATATTAAACCTTTTATGGAACATTCGCTATATGTTTATGGGTAATCCATACAATTTTATTGATCATACCCTAGATATATAACGGTACTTTTTTGACATTTTATTGCTAAATTTAGAATAAATTATGGATCACATTGATAAATTTTATGGATCATATCCATTTTATTACGGATATTGACCAGAGTTTTATGGGTCATGAATGCGTTTTTGTGGAACGATTTTAAGTTTTTAATGTATCATTTATTAGTTTTTATATGCAAAAGTATGTTTGCCATCTAATAATAATTAAGGCCTCTCCACGAATCAGAATTGAGCAGAATGAATATTGAAGTCCTGGGAACATTAGATGGCCCCAGAGTAAAGACTCCTTTAGTATAACAGTTATTAGCTGTGTCTGCCTTTGTTTTCTCCAGCTTCTACAGGGTGCGGCAGAAAATAATGCGGAAATTGGTTCCATTTCTTTCAAATCCCATTTTCAACTAATTCAAGCAATAATATCAACATTTTCGCAAGCAGTTATCTTTATAAAGTTCTTTTAAACAAATTTATTCAATGTGTTCTCCATTTTTATTAATAACATCCTCGAGCCGACGCCGGAAGCCAGAGCATGCTTTTTGGACGTAGTCCTCCGACATTGACTGCCCTGTTCGTGATATGGTTGATTTCAGGGTTTTCACACTAGGATGTGATGTTTTGCAGGATCGTGCTTCAACATATACCCAAATCGAATAATCCAACGGATTAAGATCTGGACTGCAAGGGGGCACAAATCCTTCGGTCAAAACTTCATGTTATCGTTCAACCATTGGACGTGTGACACGGCGCTCCATCCTGCTGAAGGACAACGTTTTGTTCCTTTAGAATACCAATATACACTTTGGTATTGATTTTAACTCCAGCATCAATGAAAACAGGCGGCATTTTCAAACCGTTGGACGCCACCAAGCCAAACATCATTATACCAGCCGGATGTTTGGTTTGAAATTTGAATTTCACTTTTGCCGGAACGTTCTCCATTTTCTTCGGTGAAATGAACCGGTCCGTGTGGCTGTTGACCACAGCATCGATGCTGAAAAGCTTTTCGTCGGAGAACGGGTTTATCATTTTTTCATTCTTCAACAAGGAAAGCAATCTCTTGGAACGAGTCACTCGTAGTTCCTTGACCCGGTCCGTAATCAAGTGGCGTTTCACTCTGGCTCTAGAAGATGCATGCAGATCTTCTTTGATGATCCTCCGGATGGATTTCTCCGAAATATTGGCTTCCTTTGCAAGTTTTCTTATGGAACGCACCGGGTTGCGAGCAATTTTTGCACGGATCGATTTGATCACGTTCGGCGTGCATGCAAAGCGTGGACGTCCGCTTCGGCTTCCGCTGCTTAGGACCATCCTGCAGGGACTTTTATGCGGTAAACTGTTGCCAAATGCCACCCTACCACGTTGGCAATCTCTTTCGGCTTCTTCTGGGCGAGCAACAAACTGGTGATCACTTCTTTCGCGAACATTTTGACGAATTTGCAATAAAACAAATAGCATGTTTGGATGCAGCACTTGAAAGTCAACATAAACAAATACACTTTCGACAGAAATTAGTCACTAGCTACACGAATTAACCCAGTACTCAATTTGAACATTTTCGCATTATTTTCTGCCGCACCCTGTAAACTTAGCAGACAAAGACTAAATCTTGACAACTTATTCAAACAGACGTATCTGATTTTGTAAACAGAGAGGAGAAGAAAACTTCAGACGTTAAACTCTTGAAACCGTTAGCACTTTCATGCAATCAAGGACCACCAACTCAAAAATATGATTCCTCGAACATGAAGGTGATGCCAGTTTTCGTGAGCTTACTGAGAGTTTTGAGAAAGTTACGTTTGAATCTTACTTCCCCACTTTGATTATAAAATCAGACCCGTCTATTTGAACGTGTTGTCGAGAAATATTGTCGTACAACGTAACAACAAATTAGTCCTGCTCGAACTCATCGAATCCTTCAAATTACAGCCGTAATCTGGTGATCAGTGGGAAAGGAATCCTGTCAAGTGTCCTGCTTGCGACCTGCATCCCTCAACGAAACGCCAACACCCACCTTAAATCACACGATCAATCGGATTAGAAGAACAACAACAACAAAAACACCTCACTCGACAATTTTCAACAAGTACGGCCTATCCGGGCCTGGCAGAAGAAAACAAAATCAATCGAACGGTTGGATTAATCGCATTAGAACACACGGCTCGAGTCCCATATTGTGTTGCTTCTTTTTTGGGATTGCTGCCAGCCAGGAAAAGGCGCCCATACCGACCCGGGCCGGCGGACAATGGAATTCTACACTCAACCCAAGTTTATCGATTCACATTCGGTTGCCCGAAAATATCCCATTTCCATTCCGGCCGCGCCGCCGCCGGTGTACATTCGAGAAGGTAGCCTATACACATATGTTCGGGTGTATTGGAAATTGGATCAGGGTAATAAAATAATTGAATGGAAACAGTTGAAATTCATCCGGTGATAGTCGGGAGAATATCCTATTCTAAGCTGACACGGGCCGTGCCAGTGATGCCAAGATGATTCCTTTGTTTGGCTTGACTGAGGTGTGGCGAATTCTTCGGAAATACGAAATCAGGCTTCGGATGGAACTCTTTAACATTCAAGGTCTTCAAAAGAAACCAGTTGGCAACACTTCTGTTCGTGGGGTTGGAGTCAATTCGGCTACAATTACCAGTGATTTAAGCCCGTGCGTTCGCTTCAGGACGGAACGTATCGCTATCGGATTCGAGATACAATGGACCGCACTTTTAAAATTTTCATTGTTCTTTTTTTTCTGGTGACTGACTGTGTTTGAGTCGAATCGATTCGGACGAACTGAGGCGGAATTGATTGAGAAAAAGACGAAGAACGAAAACAGGGTTCGTCGATTGTTTGAATTCTTCTTCCGGTGGTGCTGGAATGGGGCGGCGGCTGCTGTAGGTATAGAGGATCGATCGAAAAAGGAACGGCTGTGGAATGTTTAAAAGCTCATGCCACATCCGAGCTTAGCTTTATCCTGTAGTGAAGAACGAGGGATACATGGCAAAGCAGTAGAGACAGTAGTCGTTCGGAGCGGATGTAGATTAATTTGGAAAATGAAAAATGGAGTGGAATCGAACATAATGTGATGTATGTGAGCCACCTCTCTCCCTTCCAGATGAATGCAATCAAGTGGAGCTTTCACCCATGTCTGTGCTCATAGGGTTACCAACTGTGCTGTGCTGTGTGGAAAAAGTTCCGCTTCACCGATTCTGGGGATTCTATCCGAGTGCATACCACCATCTTTTGAGATGAGTGTTATGATATCACGTTCATCCTTAGTTATAGTTGGTGTGGCATTTGCTCATTTGTATGCTTTCCCAACTCAACCATGGCGGTGGTGTGAATCTCCATTGTGCTACGGACAGGGGGTTCTTTTTTCATCCGAACCGATTGGAATCGTATCCGAAAATGAATCCTATCAGTTTGAAGAGCTGAAGTTTGCTTTTCTGCTACGAACCGTTGACGGTGCCAGCCAGCAGTGTGTGTGGCACACGGAAATCCCTCCAAATGGATGAAACAGAGAATGGCCAACGATCGTTTCACTTTTTCGTCAGACCCCCTCCCCCCAAACACACCAATAACCATCTGTTCCCGCAAACGTTGGCATCCGTTCTAGAATGCTGCTTTTGGAACTTTATTTTTTGTAGCGTTTCGTTTGGCTCGTTCGTTCGTTGTTTTTCCATAATGGACGCGAATACAAATATTGATTATTTTAAGCCGGAAAATCATTGCCATACGTCCCTCGTCGGATGGCCCCGGATTGGACCGGGGGGTGTTTTTGTTGGCATGTTTTGAATAAATAATTACCGAAAAGTGCAACGACAAACAATGTGAGTCACTGACATGATGGGTGAAGGTCGACCCGGGCTCCGGGAATTGAGGGGGGAGGCAGAATTTTCGGTAGCTTCCGGACCGGTTCCAAGAGCAGAGTGTAGCAGTTTTTTTTTCGGGTTAGTGATTGATGGAAAGTTGCTATCACGTTTGAAGGCTCACAGTTTTTTGCTTTTTTGAAAGGAGCGTTGGGTAGAGTAGCTGGAAGCCTTAAGGACAAGGCCCCACGTTGAATCATCTGCTCCAACGCTTCTTGGTTTTGGGGACATGAAGCAGCGAAGCTCGCCCATTTGACTCGATGCTTGCTTTAGTGCCGCTGGTAGAGTTTTGACTCAAATTCACGTAGTGTCTATGTAGTAATTTCAGCAATTTAAGCAATTTCAGCGAAATGGAAAGACTCTGCGAGCACAGAAGCCATTTTTGGATCTGTGTCTATTACTGTAGAGATGAAATGTTCCATGTGCATTTCGCACGTTCACCGGGTGCAAAAGCTAGAAAAGTATATCGATTTGGTATCAATGCTTCCACCAGAAGCTGATTGCATTATGCCAAAAGATCCTGCGAAAGTTCATTAGGCAAGAGCGTTGATTTCCGTGGAATTTTTCACCGTCATTTTCCAGAGTTCAACGGCTAGTCTTCCATGACACGTTTGTCTATAAATTTCACTACAGTGAAACGGCCCTGAATCGAAAAGCTTTCAACCTGATTCAGTCCACTAGGATCACTACGAACAACTACACCGAGGCCTGGGGTAACTGGGAGCACCGTTATTCCAACACAATGCTTCTGCGAAAGACGCACTGGACTGGAATGCCCAATAATATTGTTCCAGGCTATCGAAGTCCTCCTCGTGCTTTCCTTGTCGATGGTTTACCCATAGAGTTAAAATTAACGAAATTTTGGGTGAAACGACCTCAGCGTGCATTGTTTAAGCCGCGTGAGTGACTGAAGGCTCAAACGCAGTGATAACGGAAGCGGAACGGCGACGGCAGCGGAATAGCCCAATCTCAACCGGCTTGTCGGATAGAAAACTGATTAGATTCAAGTTGATTCCAATTGGATATATCGACGTCATTTACGACAACTATCTAACTAGACGTTTCCGTCCACATTGTGTTTAGGCCTTGACAATCGACTGTTTTCGTATAATATATATTCGTATAATATATATTCGTATAATATATATTCGTATAACATATGTACACAACGTCTTGAAGCAAGGATGCCAATTTTCCAGTTTAAACTGGAATCTTCCAGTGTTTTTTACGGCATCAAGTCAAACAGTTAATTCAGCGCCAACATTTGATTAGGGCGGATCTGGTTTTGTAAACAAACACTTTGTCTGCTAATTTATCGGAAGTAGAATACAATTCCTTCAAATTGAATGTATCAGCGGATAGAGATACAGCTCCTTTTCCGTAAAGATTGCTTAATTTCTATATGTGACCCTTTGTTCAAGAGAAAACCAACTTCGAAAGCCATTGTTTACAAAAGCAGATTCGTCCTTATTTAATGTTGTCGCTGAAATCTTCAAATCATCTAGATTTTCTAACTTTTGTTCAGTTTTTCCAGTTTTTTTTTATACAGCCGTGAGATTATTTTCTGCCTATTAATTGTTTTTATTTTTAGGAATGTGGAAAGATTCCTATTCATTTAAAAGGCTGGTGTTTTTTTTTAGCGTTTATAAATCAACTTTCGCTATCTGTCACATGGAGCTTTTAGAAGTTTAATCGACGCACACTAGTGCCAATGACTTTTATATTTTATTTTTTTTTATTTAATTAGAGAGGTTTTAAACCAGGAGTGGTTCATTCACCTCTGGACTTTTATATAAGGGTCGGCACAACAGGCAGCTTGCTAGTTTTTATTATAAGAAAAAATATATTAAACATTGCTGAGCAAGCGAGTGGTGACTTCACACTACCATAACATTTCTAGAACGTGTATGAAATTAATGAAAATGATTAATTAAATGCGTTTGTTGAATTTAGTGTTGAGTAAAACTGATTTATAAGCTTCTTATAGCTGAACCCTTTCCTTCCCACAAAGATTCTCAATGTTTTGAAATGCAAAAATACTTTCACGTTTTTGAGTGGTACAAAACGAATGGAGTCATTGTCTTACGAGAAAATGAGTAGAGAGAAGCAGTTACTTGGGACTATTCCTTTTTCTGCTGTATATGAACGACGTGAACATAATCCTCAAATGCTTCAAGCTCTCATACGTAGATGGCACTAAATGTGCCCAAGTGCACGGCCATATCGTTCGGGCGAAACGGGTGATGCTTTCCTACGACTACACCATAAAAAGGGCGAAATTGAAGCGTGAAACGACAGTTTAGGATCTGGGAGTCATGCTCGACTCCAAATTGACGTTCAAGGATCACATTTTTTATATTGTTTCTAAGGCCTTTTTGCAGCTAGGCTTTATATTTCGTTTTGCTAAAAGCATCAAGGACGTGTAATGCTTCACACTGAGGATTGAAGCCGGTCAGCGAAGCTTTATTCGTTTTGCTCTGCGGCATCTTCGTTGGTGCGAACAGCGAAACTTACCAAACTGCGAAAGTCGCTGCTAGATTATCAACTTGAAGCTACTGGAAGCATAGCGTTGCTAAGGTGTGTTTCATCGGCAACATCCTGCAGGAGCACATCGATTACTCCAAGCTACTTAGTCTCCTTGATATCAACACTCGATGATGCAACTTCTGTGTGCATGCCTTCTTCAACAATCGGCAATCGTCGAATAACTACGTGGCTACTACGTATTTGACTTTAACTCTTCCCGCGGACTAATTAAGTGCAATGTTAAAAGATGTTTATGTTGATTTAAATTGTAGTTGTCCTTTTAATAATACATAATACATTGTTTTTGGGATACACATTTTATCCGTTAACTAATATTAAAATAAAAAAAAACCGAATTAATCCATCGATTGTGAGACTGAACTCTTCTTACACTTCACCAGAATTACGAACTCTATTGTGGCCAATATAGTACTGGATCCATACTTTCATCGTAAACTCCAGGAAGTTCCAGAAATATTCGAAATGTCATATTTTCGATGAACTCAACTGAGATGAACTGTGTTGTTCATCGATGTGATTAAAATACTAAAGGGTGTCCACGATGAAATTGCTACACACAAAATTGATTTGCAAAATTCGAGTTTTCATCCGATTGCCATCAAATTTTCAGGAATTGAGAAATAACTATTAAACTTCATTTTACCATTTTACTCGTATTTAATTCCCAGTCCATACGCAAATGCCCGCACCTTGGCCTTAACCCCGGCCATAAGATTCTGCACAACCTGTGAATCAACCGTTTTTTGCATGTAAATATAATGTAGAAGGAGATGTTCGCTCATCACCATGAGGCACCAAGAGTGAAACAACAATGTTTTTGGCTAGAATGAAAGATATGAAGAGAAAGTTTTGATAGTTCCACTAGTGTGCGGCAGGCTCGGAAATATGACAGATGTTCTTAGGAAAATTGAGCGAAAAGGGCATGTGTACAGTGGTACTCGAACCAACGACATTTTTGCCTAACATCCCACTGCGGGGTAGGTCGTTACTCCTCGCACGGAGAATATATAACATAACAATTAATGTATGTAAATATACTTTCTTCAGTTCCTCGACTGTCTTCACTACCTTAGGTCGTTTAAGAAGGTGCTGCTTCATAATCGCCCAGTACTTCTCGATGGGGCGGAGCTCCGGAGTGTTGGGAGGGTTGAACATTTTCGGCACGAAATTGACCTTATTGTCCGCATACCACTTCAGCACGTTCTTGGAGTAGTGGCATGAGGCCAACTCTTTTATGTACACCTGTCCGTTCATCGTGTCCTGGGTCACGAAAGGTGCACTCCGCTTCCCGCGGAGTCAAACCAGGAACCAGGACATCTTCTGAGTGCGGACATGCTCCGGAACGCTGAACTTATCCTTGGCCGTGAAAAACAGGTTGCCGGGGATCTGTTTGAAGTCGGCCTTCACATATGTTTCGTCGTCCATGATGCAGCATTCAAGTTTCGTCAGCATGTTGAGGTACAACTTCCTGGCACGGGTTTTGTTGGAAGACTTGTTCTGCTTCTCGTCGCGATTAGGGGCCTTTTGTACCTTGAACGTTCGAAGCCCAGCCTTAGTTTTGGCCTTCTGGACAAAACTTCGGCTTAGGTGCAGCTTCTTAACCACATCCCGAACGGAGGCGTTCGGATTTCGGTTGAAGGCCCCAACTACGCGGTTGTGATTTTTGGTGTTGTACGGAATACTCTTTTCCTTCACTTCTGGGCTTCCGATCGGTGGTCAACCGTTCCTCGAAGCGCTTAATCACTCGCGACACCGTGGAATTCGCGATTCCCAACTTTTGTAGCGATGGAACGATGCGAGAGATCCTTGTTCTCGTGATGAATGCGCAAGATATTATCACGCACGAGCTGTTCTTTCGACAGGACTTTAAAACTGCGAAATGTAAATAAGGCTTTGTGCACAAATTACGTAACGCATGAAGGGGGGAGGGGTTGGAGCAAACCGTTACTTATTGTGACATATGGGGAGGGGGGTTTTAAAATCGTTACGTAACAAAATAACCAATTTGAAAAAAATCAAAAGTGAATAACCAATTTGCATCAACAAAATTTCCTGTGCGCCAGTTATAGTACTAGTTAAGAACTATTTTTTAAGAATTCTAGGCAAATCCACTTTCCAAAATTAGATTTTTGTCATTAATACACTTTTGCATTGATTCGACCAAAGCGGTTGAATTGAAACAAAAAAAAATCATATATTGTTATTTATATTAGAACCATTGTAATAATAAGAAGTTTAGTTTGCTTTTCAAAAGATAATGTTGTGAAAATACAAATGAAATAAAAAAACTAGTATTTTTTTAAAATCGAGTTATTAGTACGAGACACTGAAGAAGTCTGCACATTGTAGACGAAATACGCGTATCTGTCGAAGATAAGCAAAGGTAGTTGGAATAAAAATGGAGATTACTAATTTTTCTTCTAAATTATAGTTAGTATTTTTTATCTATTGTTTTATCATTACTATACAATCTTACGCAACTCATATGTTCATCTTCAAATTATTGATACCAGACTTCTTGTTAAGTGATTAAGACATTGAACTATTTGAAACTTTATATTATTATGACCTTCGGCTGACTCGAAATAACCTGCTTACTTCGATTGCACTTTCTCCAACTCCAGCGAGGTCAGCTTCAGGAAGTGGAAACAAAAATAGGGCACGTCAAAACAAATAGATGGTTCAACCGTAAATGGTTATTTTTTTTAAGATTGATATTATTGACTATCCATTGTTTTTTTATGATTTCACCCTATAAATACATATTGAACAGTTGTGAATTTTTTTGTGTGATGCTTTTAATAATTTTAAAACATTTGAGTTATTTTGTTGAACTAATAATTGTAACAGTAGGAACATCCAGTAACCTAAATAAATGCAATACAATGAGTGCAATGTTCTCTTTAATCTTTACAATTACTTAAATGAAATAAATTGGCTGATGTTTACAATGCTTACTAATTTTAAGTTACCCAAATAAAAAGATTGAACTGTTCTCTGGATACTATAATTTTGAAACAAATGAGAACTAAACATAAAAACAACAACAATAGCAATTTTTGTGATGTTTTCATTACAATTGAAAAATAGGGGGGAGGGGCCCATGAGCGTTACGTAATTAAAAGGGGGGGAGTCTGGCTATGTGTTATTTATTGTTGCATAGGGGGGAGAGGGGGTCCAAAAACCCGTTTTTTTGCGTTACGTAATTTGTGCACAAAGCCTAATGCACTATGAACTAAATTCACCGAAATTTTCATTAAATTCTACCCAGCGGTTAAAAAGTTAGAGCAATTTCATAGTGTGGCAATTTCATCGTGGACACCCTTAATGGCGCATCCGGTATGCCATTCAAAGTAGTGTTGTTGGTGGTTGCGTGAGAACTTCAGAAAGAAGAATTCCAGCAGGTTTAGCTGTGTTGACGGCTGCCCAAGTAACACCAAAAACATCTTTGTGATCATTTATCGTGAAATTATGTTATACAAGAGTATTAAGAATAAAATGAAAAACGTCTCTTGTCTTATACATGCTAAGAGGATTTTATCGCAAAAAAATTTGCCTATCATAAGTCACTCATGTTTTTTTTTCTAGAACATATGACTTAATTTTAGACTTAAATTTGACCAAAACAGCGCAATTAACAAATCTTTTTATAACATCTTTTACGTCGCGTAAAAAGTTTTACAGATGCACTGCATAACATGCTTTTGACAACACGATGTCTTTGCTAGGTAGCTTATAGCGTCACAAAAACCAATAGGTTATAATCAAGTTTTTAAAAATTAAAACTAAACGCAGCTCTAATTTGGTTATTATGATGTTATAATAACTAACTTAAATAATTTGCAATGGACCATCATACGTATGTTATTAAACTGCTATCAAGATGTATTTTGGACTCAATTTCAGCTTCACACCATAGCTATGGACAAAATTACAGTGCCGGTTGAAACTTTGATTACAATTACCCCAAAAAAATTTGAAAGCTGCGTTTGTTTTGTCGATGATTGAGATGATACATTTTGAGTATGAAAGAAAATTACTCGATAATCTAGACTTTTTTTTTATGTTTCAAAAATAATTTTAATCGACAGTGTAGACCATGTGTTTAATCCACCATGACGATTTTTAATGATTCCATAAGAGATGCTACAAACTTGCAAAATATACGAGAATTTTCTATTGTTTTTTGTTTTTTTAGATCTTTGGAACGTTGCACAAATTATGCAAGAGTAAAACCAAAAGTTTTCACCATAAAATCTGCCTCGTTCTGACTGATTAAATCTTTAGATTGATATTTGTTAATAGCCGATTGTCAAGAACGATTATCCTTTATACTATGAGTTGTGCATATTTTCCTCATAAAGAAATATAATTTTCTTAATCATAACAATCTTTGTTAACTTCTGTTCGATTGACATTTCTCAAACTTGCATGTCATGTACATGTATTTCTGCAATTGTTTTTACTTTGAA
Organism: Aedes japonicus; assembly: GCA_034211315.2. Classification (NCBI taxonomy): domain Eukaryota; kingdom Metazoa; phylum Arthropoda; class Insecta; order Diptera; family Culicidae; genus Aedes; species Aedes japonicus. The sequence goes on along the minus strand of JASCZW010000354.1, from coordinate 57,597 downwards.
ATTATTATACTTGATTATAACATATTTGTTATAATGATGCTAGAAACTACCAAGATAAGACATCATCATGTTTAAAGCATGTTGTTCAAAGCATCTTGAAAACGTATTAGGGAACGTCCATTAATTACGTCACGCAAAAATTGACTTTTTACAAACCCCCCCCCCCCCCCCCTTGTCACGTTTTTTTTATGGACCTTCAAATTTTTTTGTATGGATCGTCACGTTTTCTCAAACCCTCCCTCTCCCCTTACTGCGTGACATAATTAATGGACCTTCCGTTATTAGTCCTGAATCTGTATCTAAATATTTCTTGTGTGACCTTAAAGATGTTTCAAATAGATCGATCTGTTGCGCTGTTTTGGTCATATAAGATACTAAAACTAAGTTATGAGTACTAGAAAAATACATCAGATCATGTCTTAGAGATGAATTTTTGATCATTACCTAACAAGTTGTGTTACTTGGGTGTCGTATTACTATTATCTACGAACAGTTGGGATCAATCTTTGTGACATAGGACAAACCAGTTTTGACAAAGGACTACGTCTTTGTTTTCTAAACTGGTGCACAATTAAAAAAAAATGCATTGCGGCCGTCACGAAAAGTGGTCAGGTTTTGAGCGTTAATATCCCATTCGTTTCTCAAAAGATTTTCAAAATGTTTGCACCAATCTATCGGAGTTTTAGTAGAAAACTTTGTTTATTTTTGGCCCGACACTATAGAAAAAAAATATAAATGTTAAGTCTTGTCTTAATAAGTATTCTAACCCCTTCAGGCCTAAGGGGTCATATACGGCTGTATAAAATCAAAGACTGAATCAAAGTGTACACTGCAGTGCACTGTCTTCGACAAATTTGTTCTACATTAAGGGGACCCTCCCCTGGATTTGGACAAAAATAAGGCAAAGTTTGAATTTTGTTTTTGTGGAAGAATGAAAAGGCGTACGAACTTTCAATTTTTACGATTAAATTTAATTATTATTCAAAATTTCAAAAAGATTAAAAAAATTGTGAAAATTCTAAATGGCGGCTACAAAATGGCGATTTCCGTAAGCCTCTGCGCGCAAAACATGGGGCGACAACTTCAAGCCTGCAGCCTCTTGTAGTGAACAAAAATCAAATCTAGTTATCATTTCTGAAAGATAATGAAATTTTCTACGGCTTGAACTAAATTTCAAACAATTTAAACTTAAATTCATTGCAAGGTGATCATTTGAACTGAAAAGTTGAATTTTTCGCTACTTTTTTTCATTTCAACCATGTTCAAAATTATAAATAATTAATAATTAATGCCAATTTTTAGTTCAAGCCGTACAAAAAATAATAACCTTTCAAAGTGTTATTTGATCGAGGGAATCGGATTAATAGTTCAAGCCCGGGGCTTGAAGTTAGATTGAAAAACATGGTTTCGAAAAATCGACATTTTGTAGCCGCCATTTTGAATTTCCACAATTTTTGATTTATTTTGAATTTCCACAATTTTTTAGTTCTTTTGAAATTTTGAATAATAATCAAATTTATTTCGCAAAACCGGAAGTTCGTACGCCTTTTCATTCTCCCACAAAAAAAAATACAAACTTTACATTATTTTTGCCCAAATCCAGGGGAGGGTCCCCTTAATTCATCTATCTGGAAAATATATACAACATCTGAATTTAAGACATAATTGACGACCTAGAACATCTCCAATATAAAGAAGTTCAAGAATAATAATGTAAAGCATTGTTTCAGAAATGGTACATATCCATATTTATTATTAAATTCATGATGATAAACGTTAAATCTTTCTAGGATGCTCTTGGTTATTCAAAATGTAGTTGAGTTCAGAACTTCAGATCTACAGTTATAACAGTGCCTTTTGGGGCTATATTAGGTTACGATATGTATTCAAACATATTGAATGAACGATTTTGAAGATCAACAGTCATGATTCAATAATTTTGTGATGTTCTAGGTCATCCAAACTGCCCTTGAGTTCAGGACTATAGATATACAGTAGTAACTACAGCTTTTTAGGCTATACAATGTTGCGTTTCGTATGTAGCCATATTCAGTGAATATTTCGAACGTAAAAAAACATTATGAGATAAACTGGGATGATCTAAGTCATCCAAGCTGTCCTTGGGATAAAATCTTCGGTTGTAACAATAGATTTTTTGAGTATGCAAAGGGACAATATTTATTTATCAATATTGATTGAATAGTATGGAAGATCAACAGATATAATGTGAAAATCTTGAGATATTCCAGGTCATCCAAACTGCCCTGAAGCTCAAATCATAAGATCTACAGTTGTAATAGTAGATTTGGGGCTACATAACGTTACTATATGTATTCAATCACATAAAATGAATCTTTAGGAAAATCAACAATCATTATTTTATAACTTTGTGATTCTCTAGGTAATCCAAACTGTCCTGGAGTTTAGAGCTTAAAATATACGGTAGAAACAGTAGCTTTTCAGGCTATACAAAGTAAAGTCCCGTATTAAAGTATCTCCAGTGAATATTTTTGAACGTCACAAAAACTTGAGTTCAGAAGTTAAGATCTACAATCGTAACCATAGTTATAAAACCTACGTAAAGTGACGATATGTATTCAAACACATTCAGTGAATCTTCTGTATGGTCACCAGTCATTATCAGAGTTTCTTGGGATGTTCAAGTTCATGAAAACTGACCTTGTGTTCAGAATTTAAGATGTACAGAAGTAATCGCAGCTTTTTGGGCTTTACAAAGTCACGATAAATTTGAAAAAAAATCTTCAATGAATGTTCTGAACCGTCCACAGACATCATAGGAAAACCTTGTTAGTTTTAGGTCATTCAAACTGTCCTTCAAAACTTCTACAAAGTCTACAATTGTAACAGAAGCTTTAGAGGTTATACAAAGTTAAGTTAGTTTGTTTGGCATCGAAAATGTCAAGATTATCTCATAATGTCTGTTGGTCTTCCAGGACATTCATTGAATATGTTTCAAAACCTATCATAACATTCTATAGCGGATAAAGCTACTGTTAAAACTGTAGATCTTAAGTTCTAAACTTCAGGACAGTTTGGATGACCAAACACGTCGAAATAAAATATTTCCTACTTTTTTTCTATCGTTTCTATGTTATTGAGCACCAAAAGGGTTAATTCAAAGAATATTTCATTGTACAATCCGACTGGCTTACATTTAGTTGCGTAGTCTTACGTCATCATTTTGAACAACTGTGCTGTATCTTGTAGATTTTCAACTAGTATCTGCATCAAGCAAGTTGAACGTTTTAAAGAACACCGCTGCATTCCCACGATAAATCACTGGGATTTTGGATAACAGGATTGGGTAGCAGCAGGGTTCGTTTTGGGTAACGATAAGCTGTCAAGTGAAATATTTGAAAATTAGTACCGATGTCCGATTTGAACCGATTTAAACCAATAGAAGGGATGCTATTGGGGTCACTCACAAACGTGTTCGTGTGTTCGTGGTTTTCATTGGGAAACTAGATAATGTTTAATAATGCCGGGAAGCCGTTTTGGACTGATTTAAATCAACAGTAAGGATGCTATTGGGGCCACTTACAAAGAGTGATTGTGGTTTTACATTGGGAAAACAAAGTGATTTTTGATAATGATAAAAAGTCGATTTACGTCGATCTACACGCCCGATCTACACGCCCGATAAATATTGCAGAACGAAGTGTGGACACAGCCGATTCAACCAATGAAACTGATGGTCGACGCAAAACTATTAAAAATAAATTTTAATAATATAAATACAATAGGTAACAATTGTTTTTCAGATTCGATGCTAGCATCTCCAGAATTTTTGGGATATTGAAATATTGAAGATAAACGAATATAAAACTTCAAGCTAAGTGGTTGCTTTGATAAAAGGGAATGCTGTCACTTAAAACTCAAATCTCGTAATTTGGTTTTGCCTAAAATTTGACATACTTTACAGCTAATTTGAGCCTTGAAGAAGTGAAATCTTGATTGCTTAGTCATTGAGCTAGAGCCCAAAAGTTCATGATTTTAAAAGCCCTATAATAATTAATTCTAAACCTACCAGGACAACGCCCCTAGGATAATGATTATTGGTGGCTGTATTGTAAAAAAAAATCACAATACAGTAAGGTTTATAACGCCACGAAGGACGGTACCATACACCTAACCTGCTTCCTCGACTGTTTTCCTGGCGAATGATCGATTTAAGTTAAAGTAAAATATTGGCCAAGATGTAAAGTCACTTAGTATTTGCCCGCTTCTTTTTAATTACTGCTGCTAGTAGTCATAGCAAAAATATGAAATATTGAGTGGTGAAAAATTCATTCTGATTCAAACTCATGTTCAAAATTAATCGAAGATTTAACGAGAAGGACATGTGAGAATTCTGCCCACTCGCGTTGAAAATCCAACGTCATCAGAAAGAAGTATTTTCAAATTTCGAATTTCCAAAATCGACTATAAATACCCAGATAATCAATAAGCAGTTCCAAAGCGTCTTTACGGCAGCCTATCAAGCAATAAAGTCGCTTTAAATGCTACATAAATGCCGCTTTTGGCCCAATATACGGCTGTTTTACTGCAATGCTATGATAATGCTTTATTAATGCTATTTTGCATTCGAAATGCTTATTATCGTCTACAAGCATTAAAATAGCATTTGAAATTCAACTTTACAACAGATAGCATTCAAGAAGCTGATATAAAGCTAATATAAAGCTTGTAGCATCTGAAATGCAGATTAAGAGTCGATTTACTGCACACGCTAATGCTTATTGGTTACCTGGGTACCGAGAAACGCTAACGTTGCATCGAACAATACAAAACAAACTTTGAAGTGGAATATACGATCGGAAATAATCAGCGACGAACATCAGAATCTAAAGATATTCAGGCGTGATTTCCCAAAAAAGTTCACTGGATCGCACAATACAGTTCGGAAAATCTTTATGCGAGAAGGATTGGGGTCATACCAAGCCAGCTAACATTCCGACAGGACGCAAATTTGAAATCCGTGCAAGGAAGTTTAACAAGTACAACGGATGTATTTTGATGGACGATGAAACTTACATGAAAATTGGACTAATCCCGTTTCTACCCGTTACCTTGCTAAACGTGAATGGGATGTACCGAGTATATTATAGTACGCCTTTGCTGATAAATTCGCTTGAGAGTTCTGGTGAGATGATCTGGCAAAATATTTGCAGTTGATGTAGAAAAACAAAGGTTTTACATCATTGAACCGACACTGAATGGACAAGTTTACCAAGAGAAATGTCTTCAAAAAATAATGTTGCCATTCATTAAATCGCACGAAGATCCCGTGACGTTCTGACCCGACTTAGCCATTACAGTCGTGAAGCCATAGAACAGTATAAGCAGATGTCGTTTTTATTGAGAAAAGTATAACCAACTAAATTGTCCAGGTTGTCCCATCGAAAAATGTTGGGCAATTATCAAGCGTAGACAGCGAAGGAAATAAACAATCAAAACGCTGTCCGATTTGGAGAAATCAAAATACCTAGGATATGTTACGTGACATGGAAAACCACATAGAATCGGCACTTAGAATGTTCTTAAGCAACTTCAACCAACAGAGTGCCCCTATTGAACTATAGTCCACCTTACTCGAAAAACAAAATCGTATTGAATTCGAATTGAATGGAAGAGAGTTTCTTTTAACGTTCTATAGGCAACGTCTTATTCTGGCAAGCATTTACCCAAAATAAACCCAATTCCCATGGGTATCAGACCGGAGAAATTGTACTTCAGGTTTTAGGCTGTTTGCATTTCGTAACGGTAAACAAAACCTACGCAGCTATACTGAGCATGACACGATTGAACAGCCCACACCGAAACCAAAACAAATCAGCCATCCGCTTTAAGCTGGCCTCTCCCAGAAAGCAATCTTGAAGTGGTTGAAAGTTTTGTTTTCATCTGATGCCTGAACAACTGGGCGGTGAAAAATCCACACCGAAACGTCTCTTTGTCCCGTTTGCTCCATCTATCTCTCCCTCTGATGAGGGTCTTGTTCGACAGTTTCTTCCGACAACTTTGCTCTTAAAGTTCCGGTGAGTTTACCACTCGGAGCTGCTTCAGAGCTACCAAAATCGAAACTCAACTTTCATAATAGTCATTATCATCTCGAACTACTACCCACCACCAGCCCAGTAGCTTAGGGACAAGTTCGTTGTCGGCGAAAGTATCCCCTGCGGGTGCACATACACATACCCACATACACATGCAAACACACTCTCATTGCATAGATTTTGCCATTGTTGACGGTGCCTAGCCGGCTGCTGGTCCCGGTCCATCTCTCCATCGGTCAGAACGTGCTTCTATTGCTAAAACCTCGGCATGCCGGCAGTAGCGTGTGAATGGAGAGTTTTCCGAGCTCAGCCGTTGTCGTCGGCGAACGTCGTTTTGAAAGTGAAAGAATTCTCTATCAGGATGTTGGAGAGTAATTTTTCCTTCTTATACCAAATCTGAAATTTTGCCACCTGCTCGTCCTGCTCCTTCCCATAATGGAGGAAGTTCTATGCTGCTGTCGGAACCATGCCGTTCGTACTTTTGCTTGGTCTTTCTTGAATCGAAAGAATCCATTGTGACGTAAAGTTTATTTTTCCAGAACTACGTCGATGGATGCGGGGTGTGGGATGGCATTTGAAAGGATTTCCTAAATTGTATTCTCATTGAAATGATCTCCAATTGGCAGCTACGTGAGAATTGAAAGACTTCATCATCTTGTTTTTTTTTCGTTCTTTCCCGCAAAATAAATAGTTGATGACTATTCCGTCAATGATTAATTCAGAGCCTAAAATGACGTATTCCGAACATGCAAGCTGCCTACTATGCCTGTCATTCTCCATTCTTCCAGATCTGAAATTTTCACAACATTCAGAATTTTTTGCTTGTCACTAAATTACTGTCCCGTTTCTCCTCTCACTCAACAGGAACAGCTCCATCGCCTTCGCACTATCCAGACGGCAATTACTTGAAGAAGACAAATACTCGCCCGGATTCCTAACGCTGCGACAAAGTACAGCATAGCCATCGGCTCGACGGTGGTGTTGCCGTGCAAAATTAATGAGACAGGTAAGAGAAATTATTCTTTTTTTCATCCAGCCCCGGTCAGCCACCCACACCTCGGTATGATGGCGATGATCTTACCCAGATAACCAGGTAGTGAGCCAGCTCACCACGGCTTCTTCTATTGTGCTCGACACGATAGACGACAATCTGCCAGCCAGCTAGGGCGATTGCTATAAATCAGTCCACTCTCTTCTTTCCCTCATTTACACACACACACACACACACACAGAAAACTCCAGCCAGTTTGTGCTCGCGTGCAAGCGGAAGGACATTGCAGTCCTGACGGCGGGCTCAGTCAAAGTCGCCTGCGTCAACCCCGGATACGGCTGATGCCAGTGCAGGTCAGACCGACCAGCACGGGAGCCTCTCGACCGGCTACAACCTGGAGATTCGGGACGTGCGGATTGGCGACGCCGGTGACTACATCTGCCAGATCGGCTCGATGGAACCGAAGGAAATCGTACACACGCTGGAAGTGCTGGTTCCACCAAGATTGATTACATCTCACCGGCGAACAAACTGGACGCACACAAGGGCGCCCTGGTGCGGATGGAGTGCCGAGGAACGGGGAATCCCATCACCAAGAATCATCTGGTCCCGACGGGTAAGTGCGACGTGTGATTGGGCGTATGAGGGAATGATTTACGTGTTAACTAGGTGTTGATGAGTGAGGTATTGAATATCCAAAATGTGCCCCATCTGGAAGTTTGGATACATCAATTTTGAATGTGACACGCACGGTGTTGGGTAACGTTCCGATGGTATCATTTTTAATATGATTGTTTTGTGCTTCACGATTCCAGTTTTCGACGGTAGACAATCGACGAATGGTGTTTGTTATGTTATGTTTCTCACCGTATTGATTTAATTGGTCATTTGGGGTCGATAATTAAGGATGTCGTGTTAGAATATTAGCCGATTGTTTCTAATTCGATTCTCGTTAATCCATCAATCGGAATAATCAATTGTTCCTCGATTTTTCTTTCGAAAAATACTGTGCAGCTAAGGTTATTAGAAAACCATATTATCTTCTCCTGTTAATTACAGTGTGTGTCACAATAGGTGTCAACTTTTTTCAGTGTTGGTTCATTTCAGCTGAGTAATTTTAACAGCGGAATTGATTATACCCATTTGAGTGTATTCTTTTGACAGTTTATCACAGAAATTCAATAAGCGATTCCGTTTGTTAATATATATCAGCTACCATGAAAGACATATGGGAGCAAGTTTTAAAATTACTGGAAATGTCCATATTCAACACAAAGGAGGTGCCAGACGGATTGCCAGAACAAAGAAAAAGAAAAAGACGGAGCGTTAAAAGCAAGCCAGGGTACAAAAAACAGAAATCTTTTGGTTCGGCACGGTGACTGCGAGATTTTATTTTCGGATGAAAACCTCATAATCAACAAAATGATCGTGTGTATGGCACAAGTCTTGCCAATATTTCAAGAGTCAAACTAGCTGTAGAACGCTATCAGAATGTATCGAAAATCATAGTATGGGGCGCCGTTTCGCGAAGAGAAAAAAATCTTCCACTTCTTTTCATTGAATTGCGTAAGAATTTGTGCATTGCACGAAAGCTAAAGGGTGATACGGTCAAAATTTGGTCAAGGGAAAACGCGTGTAAATCGGTGAAATCGTTTATTTAAAAATCAAATTAAATTTTTTTCAAGTTCAATTAGTATAAAATTCAGGAAAAATATTCAGTTAGGCTTCCGCTTTTCCAAATCGAATTGCCGGGCCTTACGCTTGACCCCTGCCATCAGATTTTGTACAGCCACCTTGTCCACCTTCTTCGCCGCAGAAAGCCAGTTTGCCTTGAACTGCTGCTCGTCCCTAGCAGTTTTTTGGTCTTCTTTAGGTTCCGCTTGACAATAGCCCAGTATTTCTCAATTGGGTGGAGCTCTGGCGTGTTGGGAGGGTTCTTGTCCTGGAACCACCTGCACGTTGTTGGCGGCGTACCACTCCATGGCCTTTTACCGTAATGGCAAGATGCCAAATCCGGCCAAAACAGTACGGAACAACCGTGTTTCTTCAGGAAAGGCAGCAGACGTTTATTCAAACACTCTTTCACGTAAATTTCTTGGTTGACAGTCCTGAAGCTATGAAAATGCTGCTTTTCAAGCCACAGGTACAGATGGCTTGCCAAACCAGATATTTCTTTGCGAACTTTGACAGTTTCGTGTGCTTGAAAATATCTGCTACCTTTCTCCTTCCTTTGCCGTATAAAACTCCTGTCCCGGAAGCTGCTTGTAGTCGGCTTTGACGTAGGTTTCGTCGTCCATTACCACGCAGTCAAACTTCGTCAGCATCGTCGTGTACAGCCTCCGGGATCGCGCTTTGGCCGTCGTATTTTGTTTATCATCGCGATTTGGAGTCACTACCTTCTTGTAAGTCGATAGTCCGGCTCGTTTTTGGCTCGATGCACGGTTGTAGACGATACACCCAGCTTATTTGCGGTATCTCGGAGAGATAGGTTAGGGTTTCGCTTGAAACTACCGGCAACTCTCTTTGTCGTCACAGCGGCTTCCGGTTTTCGATTTCCCCCCGATCCAGACATCCTGGCTGTCGACAAACGTTCCTCAAACACTTTAATTACATTTGTAACGGTTGATTTGGCAACTTTAGCGATTTTGCCAACTTTGCGTGCGAGTAGCTCGAATTTTTCGCGATGCACGAGCAAAATTTTGATACGCTGCTCTTCTTGCTTGGACGGCATTTTGACAACTGAAGAGTGAATTCCAAAATCAAAATAGGAACAACATTCTACACACACACACCTTCAAAATGAGGGTGTTCAGGTTTTTAAATGCAAAATTGAAAGAAATACGTCAAGTTGATATTGACCAAATTTTGACCGTATCGCCCTTTATACAAAGAGCTATGAATATTTTGTTACAAAATGGAAAAAATCATCCCAAAAATGCTTCTGAAAATCCACCAGTATTCCCTAGCGACAAACATTATACTGAGATAGTGATCGATGGTCAAGTACAGGATTTGCGAATAGTTGGAATGTTGCACTTGAAGTTGAAAAATCTGCAAAGTTTATTCTCACAACCTAGCGCACTTTTGGAAAGCATTATCAAGGGAAGCGCACTTTTGGAAAGCATTATCAAGGGAATCCGCTCCATTATTCATCTCATGATCCATTATTCATAATATTCGGAATTATAGGAGTTTGATGTATGAATCAATTTATTTCTTTTGATATTAAGTTACTTTCAACTTTAAAAAATAACATTACAATTTAAATAAAAAGTTAGAAATCCGATGGTTACGTGTCAATATTTCATTTTCAAGTTGCGCGCATTGCTAAGAGATGAGATTAAATGGAAATGGTAACCCAAGATGCTATGCTTGTATCAAAGCTTTCTACCGAGAGGCGATTTTGCTTACTTCATTTTCGATACTTAGCAATTGATGATATACTACGTCATCAAGAGGAAGTCCTGTTGAAGAATTTCAAATAAATTTCAACACAAAGCCGCCGAAAGTGAATGAAAAATCCTCTCTGGTTCTAACGAAACATTCCACGGAACGAGTGAACTAGTCAACAGAAGCAAGTTAAAAGTTAAGATAAGTAATAAATGTATTATCTCTCTCAACATATCAAAAGCTTCTAAGGTGCGCATCTACAATGAACGATTTACCTTGTCATCAATAATAAGTTTTGCTGAAGAACTCCAAACAAATTTCAAGACGAACTCGCGAAACAAGAAGCCATATCTCATTTTGAATCGAGAGACCAAGCTTTGAATTATAGTATTATCAAGCGTATCAGGTATTTTGGAAGATACCGTTGACAATTAGTCACAAGGTAATAGATTAAATATATTTGCAAATGACTGATGCATACTCTTCTCCCTACAGCCTTACAAACCAACAATTATCCCCCCTCCTTAATCCTGTGAGTAGTGATGCAATATTATTGTACACTTCTAGTGTGCACTAATAGTGTATCCCGCAAAATTCAAATCCCCCATGGGAAGAAAAGTTGCGTAGCCCATTCAACTATCCCCTGATGTGCAGAGCTGGTTAATCTCACGGCCATCAATTGACAATGAAAAAATAGGCAATCTCTCTGTCACGAGAAGAAATGAGCTATCATGAGATTTCTTGTCATTCTCACACCATCATGCAGTCATGAGATTTTGTCTCATGCGATTTTGTTTTACAAATTTCTAAATAGTTTACCTAAAATTAGCCAAGCAATAATATGTAATCAACAGAGTGGACGATTTATTTCAAGTTTTGTTATGAAACTTTAAATTATATCAATAAATGTGTTTGTAATAGCGATGACCAAAACACTGTCACGTACTGTCATGACGAAAAATTCGATGAGATTTGAAAGAAAATCTCCATCATCGTTTTCTCGCCCGATGAGATTTTCAAACGTAGTTCGGTAAAAATCATAGGTCATTTTTCATAGAAAATGACATTTGCCCGCCCTGCTGATGTGTAAGGTTTCAGTTCTTGTATTCAAACTGGCCACCTGGTGCCTCGCCTCATCTCTCTCGTGATTGCATGAATGTCTGACAGATCTACTTTATCGACTCAACATGTAGTGAAGAGAAAAAAGCGTAACTAACGGAAAAATCAACACTGAATTTTACATCGAGCAGGTTTTGAAGAACCATCTGCTTCCTCATGCTTCCTTACTGTTTGGGATTACACCATATTGTTTTCAACAGGACTCAGTTCCAGCTCACAAGGCAAAAAAGACACAAGCGTGGTGCGCGGAAAATTTGCCCGATTTCATCAAAACGAAGAATGGCCTGCATCTTCACCGGATCTCAACCCACTTGACTACTTTGTTTTTAGCTGTATGCTTAAACTTACAGACCCTACGAAAGAGCTTACTTTAGATCGATTCAAGAAACATTTGGTCGATATTTGGGACCATATTCCTCAGGAAATCGTGCGTGCCAGCTGCAATGGGTTTACAAAGCGTTTACGCAAAATTATCAAGGAAAAGGGCGAAAGATTCGAATTGAAGTAATCAGGTTTATTTCTATAACATGTATCTTTCAAATGAAAAATAAAAACTATGATTTGGTTGATTTGTTTTGCTGTAATCCCATTTTGTTTTAGTGACACCTATCGTGTGACACCCTGTAATTCTATGTAACATGCTTCTGCAATTTCCATGTCCGCAGAAGAGAAAGTCGATGCAACGAATCGATTAACAATGTTATGCCCTTTGCGAAAAGATATCCGGTCTCTCAGAATTTTCATAATACTTGATTCTAGAAATTAGAAGAAGAATTAGTATCTTCCATTTAATTCCAACTACCTTTGCTTATCTTCGACAGATACGCGTATTTCGTCTACAATGTGCAGACTTCTTCAGTGTCTCGTACTAATAACTCGACTGGACTCAGTCCAACAAACACAATTTCTCCGACCAATGCATTCTACGTTGACATTCTTTGTGTAATGAAAGCTTTCCATTGGTATTAATACAAATTTGGCTACCAGCGCTGTCTCAGATAATCTTGCGAGGTCGAAATTGGCCACAGGGTCAGGATTGGACCAGGCTCCGCTATATTGAGGAATTAGAGCTCAAATCTCAAAGCTTTAGACTACAAGCAAGGGTTTTCTCAGATTACCTTCAATTAAAACTCAGCATTTAATTTGATTATTTAATTATTTTTATTTTTCATAATTCTTCAAAAACAAAAATTACAAAGCAAAATTCTTACAATTTAACGCACTTTTCTTCATCTGAAAACGAAAACCGTTTCACGATAATGTAATTTTCATTTTGTGGCTTAAAGTAATGAAACGATTGTGTCCCAGAGATTTGTTTTACAGGAGTACAACGGTTCTTTATTTTCTTTTTCATTGCATTGTAATCTTTTTCCGAGAAAAACAAGTAATATATTTTGCAATAATGAATAATGAATCTACTTTAGAAACAGCCCAAGAGTAAAGTTCGTATGCAGTTGTAATATGATGGCCTTGTAAACTTGCTTTTGAAGCGTTTCGCTTTAGAACGCCTCTTAAAGCGTCACGAGGCCCTTTCCATGGCAAGTGGCAAAAAAGTTCCACTCTGCATTAAGACCGAAGTCCTTGTACATGTGGCACAAATTGAAAGCAGTCATCTTATTTCTGTATTGACTGCCTTCATTAGAAAAAAATGGATATTTTTCAGGTGAGGTAGCTTTTTTTTAATGAAATTCACACAATTTGTTACAAACAGCCGAACAGCAACATGGTTATGTTTAGTAAATTCTGCGATTGCTATGAAGCTTGTAAACATTAAATTTTGTGCTTCATCCTTCTAATAAAGGGCGATACGGTCAAAATTTGGTCAATATCAACTTGACGTATTTCTTTCAATTTTGCATTTAAAAAACCTGAACACCCCTCATTTTGAAGGTGTGTGTGTGTGTAGAATGTTGCTCCTATTTTGATTTTGGAATTCACTCTTCAGTTGTCAGTTGTCTCGCACGCAAAGTTGGCAAAATCGCTAAAAGTTGCCAAATCAACCGTTACAAATGTAATTAAAGTGTTTGGGGAACGTTTGTCGACAGCCAGGAAGTCTGGATCGGGGGGAAATCGAAAACCGGAAGCCGCTGAGACGACAAAGAGAGTTGCAGGTAGTTTCAAGCGAAACCCTAACCTATCTCTCCGAGATGCCGCAAATAAGCTGGGTGTATCGTCTACAACCGTGCATCGAGCCAAAAAACGAGCCGGACTATCGACTTACAAGAAGGTAGTGACTCCAAATCGCGATGATAAACAAAATACGACGGCCAAAGCGCAATCCCGGAGGCTGTACACGACGATGCTGACGAAGTTTGACTGCGTGGTAATGGACGACGAAACCTACGTCAATGCCGACTACAAGCAGCTTCCGGGACAGGACTTTTATACGGCAAAAGGAAGGGGAAAGGTAGCAGATATTTTCAAGCACACGAAACTGTCAAAGTTCGCAAAGAAATATCTGGTTTGGCAAGCCATCTGTACCTGTGGCTTGAAAAGCAGCATTTTCATAGCTTCCGGGACTGTCAACCAAGAAATTTACGTGAAAGAGTGTTTGAATAAACGTCTGCTGCCTTTCCTGAAGAAACACGGTTGTTCCGTACTGTTTTGGCCGGATTTGGCATCTTGCCATTACGGTAAAAAGGCCATGGAGTGGTACGCCGCCAACAACGTGCAGGTGGTTCCCAAGGACAAGAACCCTCCCAACACGCCAGAGCTCCGCCCAATTGAGAAATACTGGCCTGTTGTCAAGCGGAACCTAAAGAAGACCAAAAAAACTGCTAAGGACGAGCAGCAGTTCAAGGCAAACTGGCTTTCTGCGGCGAAGAAGGTGGACAAGGTGGCTGTACAAAATCTGATGGCAGGGGTCAAGCGTAAGGCCCGGCAATTCGGATTTGGAAAAGCGGAAGCCTAACTGAATATTTTTCCTGAATTTTATACTAATTGAACTTGAAAAAGAAATTTAATTTGATTTTTTAAATAAACGATTTCACCGATTTACACGCGTTTTCCCTTGACCAAATTTTGACCGTATCACCCTTTATATGGCAAAAAGATGGATTGTGCATTGAGCGTTTGCCCAATGAAAACCTTGTATAGCGTCCTGAATAACAAAAGAGTAATTTTCAGAGAAGTCAGCAATTATAATGCAGTCAGTTGCTTCCAAATTAGTTTTAAGTTGTTTTAAGTAGTTAACTTGTTGCTCTGCAATAAAATTATGCGGAGATAATTCGCTTAATTTTTCTAAAAATGTTTACACAAACTCTTCTGCATCCATTCGCATTGAATTTAGATGACAACGATCTGTTTGCTCCCATTGTTTAAATTCTAAGGAATCGATATTTTGAAGAAAATTCATCAGGTCATTTTCCAGTGTTTGCGTACCCAGGCAATGATCACAGGTTTTCAACCAACATTTCTCTGTAGGATTTCATGATACGTTCTAAAATGGTTAGGAATAATTTTCTTAACCTTAAGGGTTTTAAACATTGATTTAACATTCTGATGATAAATGCATACGCAGACAGTATGCGTTACACTTGAACCAGCCAGAATACAATTTTTTGGGCGGCTACTGAAAAACATTGAAAATCCAATTTAAAAAGTAGGATATTGCTCTTTGAATATTAAACACGGTTCGGAAACGGTGAGTTCTTGAGTTTTACGTTCTAGATTAACTGCACTTGGAGTTGCTGGCTCGTTTTCTTTCTTGATAAAGCGATAAAGTCTGCAATAGCAGGTATTACAAAAGTAGGAATAGCTTTTATTCAACTTTGTTCTCCTTTTCACTGCATAACCATATTATTTAGGAGTAGGTTTCCTGTAACTATTATTCTAAACATGGCAATTTAAGCAGTAGTGCTTCATTGTATTAAACGTTTCTTTAGTAAGGTTTCAGTTCGGTTCACTCAATGTGGATTAATTCAAAATATGAGTTAACTTTACTCAGTCGTGGTTTACGCTACAACTCAAATTCGGCATGAGTGCTCCTGCAATCCTTATGAGCACTCATGCTGAATTTGGACGCTAACGGACCATTGTGGCTCCAGTTATAGCGTAAACTATGGCTGAGTAAACCGTAGCAATGTTGGTCTCTGCTTTTAAAAAAATTTGAGGCTGATTTGAAGTTCTTACATTTAATGGGGTCAGAATTGGACCAGCCTCCCCTACTTATGATTGGTACAATACTTCACAAATAAAACTAGATTTGTAAACATGGTTATTATGAATTTATTAGGAATAAGTTTGATAACTTCAATGAAATGATTCCCGCAGTTATTTTGAAGTGATGGAAAATGATGCTCATTCCATGTGTGTATAGGCAAAAAACTTGAAATTTTCAAAAAATTTAACTCAAAAACGGCTCGATGAACATTTGAGATTTTTTGATGTGTTATGTAAAAATGTTTGAATTTTAATTAAAAAATATAAAAATAAATAGTCGTTGTGGTCCAACATTTTGAAAATCATAAAATAAAACAAATATATTGACCATTTTAGCAAATTTGAGTGCTTTAATTATTTTAACAAATATTTTTAATAAAAACAAAAAGTGATAATCTTTCTATTTATAAAAAAATATTTAAAATCGATTCAGCGGTTCAGAAGTTATGATTTTTCAAAAATAAAAAAATTCGAAAAATGTCGATTTTTCTGGTAACCCTATATCGAACATGGTCACCCAAATAAAAAAATTCAAAAAAACGGGTCTTATTATTTTCGATGAAGAACATACCAAGCGATTTTGAGCAAAATCGGACAACTTTTTTCCTCAACTCTATTCTTTTCCCGTGGAATCGCTGTATATCTATATATATATATATATATATATATATATATATATATATATATATATATATATATATATATATATATATATATATATATATATATATATATATATATATATAATATATATATATATACTTTATATATATATATATATATATATATATATATATATACATATATTCAAGCCTTCCATTTTAAAATAAAATTCATCATTCATGATTCACTCCGGGGTTTGTAATCCTACCTTTGACTTGTATCCAATTCGTTCCGGTGATTACCAAGAAACACCAACAAACCAAGTTTTAAATATTTTTGTATACTGATGTGTGTAATTTCTGCAAAAAAACGGAGGTTCCTGTTTTTAATTTAAACCTTAGACCGGTAGCTTCTATTAGTTTATCTTCCTCTGTAGAAGCATTTAATAGACAACACATTATCTTCAAACTACGCCGTATCCTGTCAGTTTGAATAATATTCTTTTGCATTATCTTAGATTCACTTCTTGTTTAACACAAGCAACCCCTGTTCTTAACTAAGAAGGGCTTCAAACTTCAGAACATGCTACCTACCCGAGAAATACATATTTTGTGTTTTAGTTGCATGGATGATTCTCATGTTTGGTTCAAATTGCTGTTTCTTATGTTTGAGATATCCCCCGTCCTCCTCCAGAGTAGAGGGGCTACGAACCACCTAAGAAAAACATTCTGTCACCAAAAATCAACACATGTCAAGTTTGGTTCCATTTTCTTTATTTGTTCTCGAATTATGCTGAAATTTGTGTTTTATTTTTTACGAGGGAGGATTATCGATCCATCATTTGTATGGGAGCCCTCTCTTTCAGAGGGGAGGAGGGTTTTCGAACTATCAAAAGATCCTTTCCAGGCCCCAAAAAACCCCTGCATACAAATTTGAATAGCTGTATGGATAGTTCTCAGGTTTGGTTGAAATTTGTGTTTCATTTGTATAAGTGCCCCCTTTCCAGAGAGAGCCTTGAATAGCCATAAAAACATTTCTTGCCTACAAAAACTCGTCCATGCCAAATTGGTTTTCCAGTTATGCAGAAATTTGTGTTTCATTTGTATGCGAGCCTCCCATACAGAAGGGGTCTCGAACCACCATGAAAATGTTTTTCGCCTTTAAAAACCTCCACGTAACAAATTTGGTTCCATTTGCTAAATTAGCTCTCGACTTATGCAGAAATTTGTGTTTCATTTGTATGGGAGCCCCCCTCCCTTCCAGAAGGCAAAGAAGTCTCAAACCACCATCGAAAAATTTCTTTGTTTTGAAAACCTCCACATGGCAAATTTGATTCCATTTGCTTAATAAATTCTCGAGTTATGCAGAAGTTTGTGTTTCATGTGTAAGGGAGGGGTCTCAAGTCACCTTAGATATATGATTTACGTTCATAAACCTCCACCTCCTAAATTTGGGTCAAGTTGCTTGATTTGTTCTCGAGTTATGCAGAAATTTGTATTTAATTTGTATGAGAGCCCCCCCCCCCCCTCTTCCGAAGAGAGGTGATGTCTCAAACCCTCATAGAAACATGTTTTGCCTTAAGAAACCTCCACTTGCCCAATTTGGTTCCATTTGCTTAGTTATTTCTAGAATTATCTAGAAATGTGTGCTCCATCTGTATGAAAGCACCCCTCCCCTCCTTTTATAAGACGGAGGGGTTTTAAACCACCATTGAATCATTTTTTGCTTTCATTTGCTGATTCCATTTGCTTGACTAGTTCTCGAGTTATGCAAAAATGTGTATTTCATTCGTATGTGAGTACCCCCCCCCCCTCTTTCTGAAAGGGAAGGGGTCTCGAGTCACCTATGAAACATTTCTTACCTTCAAAAACCTCCACCTGCCAAATTTGTTTCCATTTGCTTGATTACTTTTCGAGTTATGAATAAACTTGTGTTTCATTTATATGAAAGCCCGCCATTCTTAATGGGGAGTTGTCTTAAACTTCCACTGAAACATTTCTTGCCTTCAAAAACTTCTACATGCCAAATTTGGTTCCATTTGCTTGATAGGTTATCCAGTTATACAGAAATTTGTGTTTCATTGGTATGGGGGCCCCTCAAAAACCCCTGCATACAAATTTTCACGCCGATCGGCTCGGTAGTTTCCGAGTCTATAAGGTTCAGACAGACAGAAATTCATTTTTATATATATAGATAGATAGATTGATTGATACAAATAAAATTTTTATTCAAATGGAATTCTCGATTAATAAAAGTATACTGAGATGATTACGAGTTTTGAAAAAAAAAAAGAAATTGAAAAAAAAGTTCGTCGGGATCAAAAATGTAATATTTTTATAAATCAACTCAAATTTATAAATCATTTTTCTTTTAAGTGTAGAATTCAATCTAAAAATTGAATTAATTTTGTGAAGTCGCCAAAACAACACAAGTTTACAGGATTTATTATGTTTCGTTTATGTCCGTTTAAAATAACATCGGTAAAACAAAGTTTGGCCCTTTTCAAACGCCAGTTTACATCAACTTTGGAAGAACTAAGTATTTGAAGTAGCATTGGACGTGTTTTGTTTTTGCTGCGTCCTTTTCGCGGAAAATAAAATCAAAAAAATATATTCGAAATTCAACCTAAATGAACAGTGAAATCATTAGATCTCCACGTGTTTTGTGTTAGATGTAGTGAATTTAATCGGTTCCTTCCAAAAATTTGTGATGGTCGGTATTTTTTCCCCGTTTTTTCTTGTTTTTTGTGCATCGCCCCCGCACCCGGAGGAAGAGTTAATAGCAGCTTAGTTGTGTTTGTTAGTGCTGTTAGTATTGAAGAACGCGGAGGATTATAAGCAGTTTAGAAGGCACTATAGAATCGTCTCATAGTGAGGGATTTTGATTGTTGGCAGTGTGTGGAGAAAGAAGAAAGAAAACCAGTGCAATGTAGAGAACGGCCATTTGTTGGTCAGAAGCAAAAAACAAAGCATGCGCGCGTGTGTGACTGGCGTATAATTCCAGTCAGGGCTGGCAAATGTCATTTTCAATGAAAAATGACCTACGATTTTTACCGAACTTCGTTTGAAAATCTCATCGGGCGAGAAAACGATGACAAAGATTTTCTTCTAAATCTCATCGAATTTTTCGTCATGACAGCACGTGACAGTGTTTTGGTTATCGCTATTACAAGCACATTTATTGATATAATTGTAAATTTCATAACAAAATTTGAAATAAAACGTCCACTCTGGCGATTAAATATTATTGCTTAGCTAATTTTGAGTAGACTATTTAGAAATTTGTAAGACAAAATTGCATAAGACAAAATCTCATGACTGCATGATGGTGTGAGAATGACAAAAAATCTCATGATAGTTCATTTCTTCTCGTGACAGTGAGATGGCCTATTTTTTCATTGTCAAATGATGGCCGTGAGATTTACCAGCTCTGTTCCAGATGCACTCACTCACCAAATGGTGTATGTACAGATGGGGAGCTGTGAAGTGTCGTTGAACAATAATTGTGATTTTTCAAGTTGAATTTTTTCTCGGAAGTGTTTTTTTGTACTTGTGATTTTCATTGTGCGCGAAATACTAATTGTATTCGTGCTGTTCCTTTCGAAAATTTCCTTTGATGTGAAAATATTTGCCGAATAGCAGAGTGATACTTCTTTAGAGACATAAATGCATACTTTAGCATCACAGGGAGGCCGTCCAAATGAAGACTGAAGATCAGCAACAATATCCGGTGAGATCTTTCTGAATTTGAACGATACTGCTAATTACGTGCCATCATCAAAACAACAAGATTTGATGATAGAAGTGTATGCACAGTACCTATATCCATTTGATATTTGTACCGTGTTTATGCGGAAGTTGTTGTCAGTGAAAGTGACCTCGGAATGGGCGTGAGTAACCAGGCATTCTGAAATGGGTCACTGGATCCCAACAGAGCTTTCACCTTCCAATTTCCGGGCTAAAAATGTGTGTCGAGTCGACAACAGTTCGTTTAACTACAAACATTTTTCTTCCATAAAATCACTGCCGGACAGTGGGCGTTGGATTGCACACACACACACACACACACACACACACACACACACACACACACACACACACACACAAAGTATTCACACAAAGTAGCATTTTGTGACAAACTCTGCATGATAATTCACAATCCGAATACGATTTGGCGCAAAATGCGTCTTGGTACCAATTAGGATGTCCCTGGTACGGAAAACATTAACTTAAAATGACTACTGACTAAATTAAAATGAGAGCACTTTAACTACACAACTAAAATAGCATCGCAAATACCAACAACCGGTTATGCTCTAATTCGTCCAATTTAAATAATAGGAACACAACACGTTGATAACAATTCAATCTTATTTCCAAAATCAACCCAAGTCTACCATATTGGCTCATGAAACCTTTGTTCCTAGATAACCACCACCAAATGTAGATCTCGGTCCTTCCACCTCAATAATCCCACAATGTAGAGATCAGATTACGCCACCGGACCGTCAACAATCCAACTAAAAACGAATTTATTTGTGGATGGAGATTTGTATTCCCTCACAGCCACGCTCCACCTGTGCTCTCGACAGGCCATCATCCCTAATCCTGCCCGTTTCCTATCGCAATATTCCACAAAACTCCGCAAACCACGAAAATATGCCGATGCGTTTTACATGACCGACATTCAGCCATTCGTCCCCTTCTGCGGCTGGCCTCTAACGCAGGTCGCCTGACAGACAAGCTGGCAGACCTGAGTCATTCTATCCGGGAATTCCAAACGTGCATTAATGTTTGCCAGTATGTGTGTGTGTGTGTGTATGTATGGTTGCGGTCAAGTTCAAATAGGTGCCCAGAATCGGCTCCGTTCCCGGCTGCGAGCGAATGCAGCGTCGTGATGCATCGAGAAGAAATACTACTAACACTGAAACCATTTCTGTTTTCTCTGTTTCCCCCCCCTCTCTCAACCACCCACAACAGAACAACGTCCTACCGAGCGGTGAACCGAACAAAACCGGAACCGTGTTCGAGGTGCCCGCATGCCAACCGTCACCAGTGGACATTATAAATGCACCGCCGATAATCGGGTCAGCCAACCAGACAGCAGGAAATCGTGGTCAATGTGCTCTGTAAGTATATTTCCGTTGCCCGTTTGCCATATATTTAGCCGTAGCCGTAGGTGAAGGGAGAGAATCGACCAAATGGACAGTCGAATTCGAGAGCCTTTCGGGCTTCCGAGAACTGGAGGCTTGTTTATCATTGAAAGATGATGGTTCCCCGTGCCATCTCCATCGTCCATTCAATCACCATAGAACCCGGTCGGTGATCAGTGGGTACCTCTGTGAACGCAAAAAGCGATGGCGGTCGGTGAGCTTGCGGGAAATTAACAAATTTAATCATAATAATGCCCAGTCCATGCCAGCATAGAGTCGGACTCTGTGGTTTCCACATTTTCAAAACCGAGGATGATTATGACAACGGCTATTGAATGGATGCTGCTTGTACTGGTACTGTCGGGGGGTCAGAAGGGCAGGATTTCACGCAAAGGGTGCTTTACCCTTTGGTCAGCAGTTATGTTATTGTTGATTTGAAACCCTAATTTGGAGCAACAATTCTATTGATACAACTGCAATCGAAAATATGTGTGCTTTAAAATAGGAACTGCAATGACCTGCAATTGATAAGAGAGCAAATGAATAATTCAATAATAATTATTGAAAGCTAAGAATTGGAAAATAAACTGGGAGTGGCCACGAGCTTCAAACTGAACGCAGTCCTAATGACACTTACACACAATGTAGTCAAGGCTTGCTTGTACGTTTTGTAGTACGCCCCTTGACTACGGTATCCTAGGAAAACTCAATTATTTAGCTAGTTTCTTCTTTTATGTGATGGATTGTCCACGTGACTGTGCACAATTTTTTTCTACATTTAACCAATGTTTTAGGTAGTAAACTTTTTGCCCTCACAGGGTGTACCATCACCGAAAGTCAGTGTTCACGACCAAAACAAAATAGTACGTCATATTGCTAATTCGAAATATCTACTTTTCACCCAACCTTGCTCAAAGGATGATGCAATTCAACACTCCGTTTCCTGCAGCCGAGGAAAAGTTAACTAATGTGTGTCCGAGTCCTTGGGATGAAAGTTATCTCTCTCCCAGCCATTGGAGGTATGATCCAGCATTTTCCACCACGAAACCCCCTTTAACAACAACATCAACATCAGCAGAACATGAACAACAGTAGCTGGAGTTCAGTGGGCAGAATGTAAAACGGCACTTCCGGGCCATTTGATGCCATTATTATGTTTGCTGCTGTGGAGTCCTTCTCCTGACTCGGTGATACTCGGTCGGGTCCCAATGTTTTTCTTTTTTTCTCCTGCAAAAGGATGTGTGTGAGTATGAAAATAATGGGGGTGTGGATAGTGTTTTGAAGGACCTACCGAACCGCCTAGGAGGAGAAGGAAGGAGAACAAACCTATCCGGTCGAAATTGGACTTTAAAATTTCATACAGTGACGACGATGATGATGATGACGATGATGGTTAAACATTGGTAAGGATGGCTTCTCCGGATGTGCCTGTGAACTTAAAATTTAGATAATGGCCTTAAGGAGTGAATTCAAAAAATGGAAAATAGGTTGCTGCTGAATAGATCTTTACTCTACTACGTCCTAGCTGGATGTGGAGAAAGCAAGGCCCCAAGTGTATGACGCTGGAATATGGAACGATCCGGGAATTGCGATAAACTGTGGCCAACGCAAATAGGCACATACAAACTGTACGACGCTAGGATTGCGAAACGAGATGAATATTTTATGGTGAGAACCAACTATCAGTCGACAGTAGAGCGTTCATTCTGATGGCTAGTTGGCCTATCCATAGTGATCTGATCCCCAATGTATGGAACGTCTTTTAACATTATTAGGATTTATTGGCGCAGCGAAGAGCTACACGGAGTCTTTCTGTGCTGGCGAAAATATGCAGGTGTCGTGAAAAACGGCATTTTAACAACCAGTTTTCAAGCGACACTGGAGAATGTCTAACGATGGGTTCAAGGACAAAATGCGGCGTTTTGGAATTGATTTTCTTCCGTCAACATTTTTGATATAAACTTTGATTGTTGTTTTTTGAATTCTCCCATGCGGAGTAACGATCTTTGATGAAGTTTGCCAGAAGCAGAAAATTTCTCATCTCCATGCGAAGCTCTAGGAGTTAACGGTAATTTATTACTAGAACGAATAGAAATAAAGAGAAAGTGTATTGATAGTTCCGTATAGGGTAACGGCAAGCTTTGAAATTGAAAGATACAAGTTTGAAAACGAGCGGAGGGTATTGAACGGTAGTATCCGATCAGGCACATAACCCTTTACCAAACTACCCATTGCAGGGTAGGCAAGGAGGAGGATACCTCCTTGACTGGTAAAAGGTTATGCAACCGATCGGGCT
Organism: Aedes japonicus; assembly: GCA_034211315.2. Classification (NCBI taxonomy): domain Eukaryota; kingdom Metazoa; phylum Arthropoda; class Insecta; order Diptera; family Culicidae; genus Aedes; species Aedes japonicus. Next base: position 33,811 of record JASCZW010000354.1, on the reverse strand, counting down.
CTTATACTACCTATTGCTTTTATGTGGTTCTAGCGATTTAACCCTCTCCCAATACTGCCTAACACGGGTGAGAAATTATCTCCCGCTGTTGGGTTTATTTTTAGCATGTCCACTCCTAGAGCTTCGCATGGAAATGAGAAATTATCTGCTTCTGACAAACTTCATCTTTGATATAGTTTTCTGGTTGCTCTTTTGCCTTAAGGTCTGTATCCACAATAATTTGGATGCCTCAAAACTTAAGTAAAACTCAAGTTGTGCGTTATATTTCAATTGAATTCAATTCAATTCAAATTTAACGAACTCAAAACATAGTTATTGGCATAAGATTTACAAACTTTGCGCTTAGCTGATTCCATTCCATACAAAATGCGGAAAAAGTCTAAAAATTGAATTTCTATAGCTAAGTTATGTGTTTCCAAGTAATTTTGTGCAGCTGATTTCAAATATGTTATCTAAATTGCCTTATTAGGCCACACTTTCAAGATATGGCCATTTTATGGCCTCCTGGAGTATCCGGAACATCCGATAAAATGGTAAATGCATTAGTCTCCTCCTAAAGCATTGCGGTTCTTTTTAAAACCGTTTGTACATAAAATGTAAGTAGCAAAGCGATGTGGAGAACGATGTGCGGCTCTAAGTGGCCGTGATAGGGTCTTCCGGAAGTTCAGGAACATTCGCAAAATTTGATTTGATTCGGCAATTCGAAACCAAAAAGATGAAGTGGATCTTAGAATAATAGGTAGGTTTGTCACTCATCGACAATAATAGGTAGGTTGTCCCTTATTGACATACATTAGGGTGTTCTATTTTAAAATAGGGTGGTCCAAATAACGGTATTAGGTAAAATATATATTTTTCAAAGTATTATAAATTTTTGCCGATTTTCATTTTTTATGATGCAAGTATATGGAAAATATTGAGTTATAGTTTCTATAATTCGTATTTATATAAAAATAAATCTTAGTATTGAAATCAATTATAGAAATGTCTAGTTTTTATTATTTTAATTTTTACAAAAAAAGGGCAGACAGATCGCTTGGAAAAGCTCCGAAGTCCGGAGTACCGGGTGATGTGTACCATTCGACTCAACTAGTGAAGATTGTATTTTTTGGGTTTTAGTTATCAACTTCTGGAGGATAAACAATAACAAAACTACATCCGCATGCTTTCTACGGTGCAGCAAACACGGTGAAATAAATTTAACGTATGAAATGACAACAATAACTGAAATTTATCTGTTTGAAAAAGTTGCAGTGCATTTTCCAAGGAGTCAGAATGCAGTGTCGTTTCTCTTTAAGGATCCCGGGCATTCCATCATCGATCGGTTTTCTAAGCAATCTATTTTTTTTTGTAAAAATGTATGGTGAAAATCGTGTCACTCTAGATCGAAAGTCTTCAAATATTCCGTATATTCCGGAAGATCCGGAGGACCATGCAGTAACCATTCTAAATTACAAATTGGTTACTACAATGAACTCGTTCTCACATTGCATATACATTTATTTAAAAAAAAAAACACTTAAATTTATACACTTATCATAAGATCTGACCCTTTTAACACTTTCCTGAGAGTAGTAAGAATTAGAACCCGGATGTGGTCATTATGGCCCTGGAAACTTGATATCGTCACCATTGCACTTATTTTTGAGTTCTCATGTTATTTGATGTGTCACATGATGGGTTTTGATCCAAAACTGAAGCTGGCCACTTTCCCGGGAGTAGCCGAAACATCAACCCGGATGAGGCCAATGTAGTTCTGGACAGTTGATATCATGACCATAGGATTTATTTTTCAATTCTCATGTGATTTGAGGTGCCGCATGATGAGTTTTGATTTTAGGCCGAATTAGAATTGGCCGCTTCTTTGGGGCACTTTGCGGAACCAGTAAGCAGATTCCAGAAATTTAAAAGTAACATAAAGGACTACGGTACCTTTCATTTGGTGGTTGTTTCATTCAAATCGGCTCAGTAGTTACTTGGGAAACTGAATTAAAAGTTTCGTAACACACATACACACACACAGACATTTAGTTCATCGAGCTGAGTTCGTTGTATATAACACTTGGTCCTTCAGGTTTCATAGACATTCCAGGACTCTTGCCTCCCAGAACCGTATTTGCGCAAGTTTGCGCGAGATGAAACACAAATTTTCAGGAAGCTAATAAAAAAAATCTTCAAAATAAGCCTATTGTGGTGTATGTGCGGATGTGTGCTCACATTTGAAAACTAAGTTGAAGTTTTTTTCCGATCCTCCATACATTTTATATGGGAGTAAAAAACCACGACCACGTAGGACCCATACTTTGAAAAATTGTAGCGAGCACAATGTTCATCCAATCTTCCTAAAATTTTAGGAAAAGAAATCTCAAATTGTGTACAACATTAGAAAAATACATTTTTTTGTAAAATGAGGAAGTTGATTTTTTGACTTTTTTCCGCCTTGGAATCAAAATACACTGAAAAAAAATCAATGGGACATGAAAAAGTTTTTGTAATGAAAACTTTGTTTCCTTAGAAGTGCCCATCTTGTGATGTATGAACGGTTGGTAGGGAACATAATTACCTATCTTGAGACAAAATTTCATCGAAATCAAAAATGTTATTTTTTTTTAAATCGACTTTGAACTCTTTTAAATGTTTTTTTTCAGTGTAGGGCTCATTTTGGATTTTTTTCAATATTTTTTTCTTAAAACTTGACTTATTTTGTGATTATCACCGATACAACACTTTTTTGTAGGAGTAGTCATTTTTTTTAACACATTTGAAAAAAAATCGATAAAAAAGCCCTTTTCAAAAGACAGCCTAGAAAAATTGAAGAAACTAAGCATGCAAAATGGCTCATCTAGCCATGGTCTACAAGCCCAGAAAGTTTCGTTGTAATCTGAGAGGGTGCTGCCAACTCCGAATACGATTTGGGGCGAAAACCGTCTAATGCATCACTATATTCTAAATGCTAATCTAATATTACGTTCACACTACAGCTTATATTACGTGATATAGAGTATCTGTTTGTTAAGTTTGGGTTAAACAAGTGCAATAACAGAATGCTTCTGGTTACTTGGGAAGGCTCGTCACCATTTTCAATACCAATAAATTCATCCGCATTGTATATAAGGCATTTTGCCAATAAACCCTGTATAGTCTGGTCTCGATTCATAGGCCAGAAATAGTTTCGAGAATTTTTGGTTTATCTGTAATGTAATGTGCTATTAAAAATCAACAAATCCCTGTCAATATAAAACAGCTTAGTTTTTTTTTAAGATACGTTCACGCATCTACAGTGGCTGCTCTTTGCTCCATGTCGCCACTGCTTATTAATTTTCGAATACGATTAAGATTTTAAATTAACATCCGATGCGCAAATTGAGAACGACGTTATCAGACCCATTTTATATTATTGAAAAAAATAATAGGTAGCTATCTCAAAATTAAGTTTGGTGCAGTTTTCTTGCGTTTTGAATATCAATAAATCAAATTCATAAAATATGGTTACTTAGCATTTGATGTTTTACATATGTTTATAAAATTGAGTAGAATTTAATCAACATTGAATAAGCTCGAATAAGCGTGTATTTGAGAATACGTATGACATCTGGCAATATACTATACCTTGTTTTCAAGATACTTTGGTCTTTGTTTGCACAACGAGGGAACGGCATGAGCATAACAAGATCTGTAAACGGGCTTACTGGGGAGTGCCCATTCGAAAGGGACCGTTTTTAATTTTTGAAAAAGTCACTGAAATTCAAAAAAATATTTGTACCAACTGTTCCATCTTAGTATTTTTATTAGGTTCAACCTTTCTTGGATGTTAACATTTTGTGACGAATAAGGTGTTTCGGGTGGAACATTTATGTTACCGAATTTAATGTCTTTGCGATCAAAATGCTTATTAGAGTCCCAATTTTCAGTTTCAAATGCTGCGAGGGAGTCCTCCAGAAGGAGTCAAATGCGGATTTCATGTTTTTTTTTATACATCTAGCCTATAAATGATTGAATGAAAATATTTGAGATTCTGAGACAACCCGGATATCCCGAAAGAACTTTTAGAATTTTCGGACCCCGGAGTTTTCGCCGAAACATGCCTTTCGACGGCTCAAACTTCATGATTTTTCATTTATAGTCTACTTCTAGCCTTGAAATGGGCCATTGACAGATGACTTTATTTACATATGAACTAGGATTGAGTGATCTTGGAATGATCTCCACAAGATCGATCCTGTTGATGTCAATTTTCAAAATTGTCAATTTTCAAAATTGTCAATTTTTTTAATTGATCCTATAACCATAAGAAAAACGAGAAAGTTCATCTTTTGTTTTGATCATTTCCATCTTCGGAAAATTAATCATTATTGAAACGCCCAAAATACAGAGACCATTACCTTCCCAACCGATGTTTGAGTCTTTGGACGCTTTGAACGGGTTTCTCCGTCTGCACGCTACTCGGCAGCCCTAGCAGCCACACTTGTTGCCATTCGGTTGAGAAAACATAAATATGACTTGCTAAGTCATAATCAAGTTACAATAAAATAATGACCGTAATGTGCTACTTGGGAGACTGCCGATTTGATTCCGGAGTGAAGTGGTGAATCCATGTTTCATCCATGTTGTTGTATCGACGCAAAAACTCCTTCTTATTTCGCGTGAACATGTTTGGAGATGCTCTTAGATACAATCATACAATTTCATTCCCAAATGTTCATACATGATGGTGTAAACACTACCTTTTGATACCTTCAGAGTGCCTTCTATCTCTTGCAACTTTACTATGTGATTGCCCGTGATAATTTGCAGCATCATCAGTGTCCGTACGACCACGTTTGAAATTGGCTAACAATCATTTGATGGTCGTTTTCGATAGGGCAGAGTTCGGATAACATTTTTAAAGCCAATCTTGGGCTTCAATGGTGTTTTTTTCACATCAAAAAGCAATGATATATCAACACACGAAATTGCTCTGAGTCTATCGTTTTTAAGAATCAAGAAAGTAGCGTCACTTAAACCACTTTAACGAGATAAATAAGAAACCAAACGTCATGAAATTTTGACAGTAATCTTTTGAAGGTTAGAAATTTCGAAAAATCATATGGATATTTTATTAGTGGCGCCATCTGGTAGTTAGGCCTGGGACTTATTGACTGATTTGTAAGGTTCAATCAGATGATACAAAATCAGCAGTATAAAATTAATCGATTAGATCCGTTTTGCTGATTCTGGAAGCTCACGAACTCTGTTACCAACCTGGTTCCAACCTCTAAATCTGGCAAATTCGGCAACGACAACAGCCGTAACTAGCACAGAAGCAGACGCTAGTGCTAGGAGGGGGACGAGTGATGACCCCAAGCGTGGCAGGGAAAGCCACTGGAATAAGGTCCGAAAAAAGAACAGGATAAGCGACAGGTGGCCCCCAAGCGTAACCGCGGATAGGCCCTCATGGTCAAGACCGAGGCGTCAAAGTACTCGGAGGTCTTGAAAGCGATGCGCGGGGACGCTAAATTGGCAGGCCTAGGCGCCGATGAGCGAAGTATACGCCGTACACGCACCGGCGAGATGCTCCTGGAGCTGAAAAAGACGACAACGCTAAAGGGCCCGGCTCAAAGAGACCTGGCAAACTGGATGAGATCACCAAGGCAGACGAGATCTTCTTTGCTCTTAAGGAACAGTGCAAGGTCGTGGTTGCTACCGCAGACATACGTCTGAGGAAGGGTCCACTCGGGACCCAGGTGGCAACCATGAGGGTAGCTGAAGTCGACGCGGACGCGGTGTTGAAAGTGGCGAAGGTAAAAGTGAGATGGTCTATATGCCCACTTAACCTACAATAGCCGCTGAAGGCATGCTTCAGATGTCTAGAGAGCGGGCACATGTCCTGAAAGTGCAAAGGCCCAAATAGGAGCAACATGTGCAGAAGGTGTGGCAGCACAGAAAGCCACAATGCGCGGGATTGCATAGGTCCCCTCCAAATGCTTGATGTGCGCCGGAAAACCAGACGATAAACATGTCAGGGGGGGGGCTCAAGTGCCCGGCCGCTATGGGGGTTGTGTCTACCACAAACGCAGGCTTCACGGTTGTAAAAGTGAATGGAGTGTTCTTCGGCTGCTGCTAAACACCACCAAGATGGTCGATTGAACAGTTTTTTAACATGCTGGATCGGATGACAAATGAGCTAACTGGCCTGAAACCGTTGGTAATAGCGGGGGACTTCAACGCTTGGACGCTCGAGTGAGGGAGCTGCCTTACCAACCCAAGGGGCCATTCTTCTGGAGGCCTTGGCTAAGCTCAATGTGGACCTAGCCAACGTGGGTACCAAGAGTACTTACTATAGAAACGTAGTGGAATCGATCATCGATATAACATTTAGCAGTCCTGGGCTGCTTAGCAATTGAAGGGTGGATAATGGCCAAACCCATAGCGACCACTTGGTGGTTTGTTATTGTATCGTCCACAATACAAGACGGCGTGCGGAAAGAGGAGCATCCACTTCATTCGCCCACAGATGGAGGACGTCCTACTTTGACGTAGAGACTTTTAAAGAGGCGCTTGAGAGGAAACGAAACTTACGTGAAACCCAGGAACCTTGCAGCGATCGACTCGTTATGACACTTACACGAGCGTGCAATGCGCCCATGCCAAGGGAAGTCAAACCAAGGAATGGAAGATCGCCGGTGTATTGGTGGACGGAGTCGATCACCGACCTCTAAAGAACATGCCTCCACGCAAGACGGAGGGTGCAAAGAGCGCGGTCAGACGCCGAGAGAATTGAGTGTAGGGGGCGCTAGTCGCCGTGGTGTGTATCAGAAAGCCAATACGAATCCGTGAGGTGACGCCTACCGGGTAGTAATGGCCAAAACCAGAGGATCAGCGGCTCCAACCGAGCGTTCACCAGAGCTACGGCAGGTGATCTTTGGGGGCCGCATGATTTCGAATAGCTCGGCGGTGCAAGGGATTAGGCGTAAACTTCTGAACAGTGCACTATGGTCCAGATCACGAATTTACGAGGAAACATGCACCCAGCGCCTAAACTTGAAACTTTACAGCAAAGTGATGATTTACAACATGGTTTGTTTCACTAAGGCCCATTTTTTTTATGTTTGTTAAAATTAGGGTGGTCCCCATTTTCACGGAAATACAAAAACTAACTTTTTTTTGCAGAATTAGACGTTTACACTCTTAAGAAAAATTGCAGCGCAGACAATTTCATGGAATTTTCATATATAATTTTTTTTGTTGCTTCAAAATTGACCGATTTAGAGCAATTTTCCCTAATCAACTTAGGGTGCACCATAAAAAAATGTTTTTTTTGCCTTTACTTTTTTATTTCTGTAAATGAAACAACTCGTTTGAACAAAATTGATGAGGGAAAATTGCTCTAAATCGGTCAATTTTCAAGCTACAAAAAAAATGTATGCATGAAAATTCAATGAAATTTTCTGCGCTACAATTTTGCCCAAGAATATAAACATCTAATTCTGCAAATAAAAAAGCTAGTTTTTGTATTTCCGTGAAAATGGGGACCACCCTAATATTAACCAACACCAAAAAATGAGCCTTCGTTTTTATTTTCAGTTTCACCACCATTTTTTTGAAGGTTAAAGATTGACCGATTTAGAGCAACTTTTCCTCTGTCAACTTTGGGTGTACCATAAAAAAAAGTTTTTCTGTCCTTGCTTTTTTATTTTAATTTTTATCGTAAGATTTTGTTCAAACGAGTTGTAGAGATTTAAAAGGCGCATATTTTGATATACTAACTTTGCCGCAAGCTTGAACTTATCAATAGTTATTGAAGTTTTTCTTCTGAAACCATCCCAGATTCAAATGCAATTTTCTCAAGATACAGAAATAACATATCTCTAGTTTTCACATACAATGAACAATATAAATTTTCCTTATAAATGACGTTTTTTATTTTTTTTTGTGTTTGCCCCAATCATAAAAATCAACATTTGAAAAGGGCGTATTTTTTTTAGAAAAACTTCAATAACTATTGATTGGTTGAAGTTAGTGGCAAAGTTTGTATACCAAAATACGCGTCTTTGAAAATTCGAAAACTTGTCAGAATACAACTGCACGGTGGGAATTGAAATAAAAAAGTGAGGGCATAAGAACAATTTTTTATGGTACACCCTAAGTTGATAAGGGAAAATTGCTCTAAATCGGTCAATTTTGAAGCTACAAAAAAAATTATATATGAAAATTCCATGAGATTGTCTGCGGTACAACTTTGCCCAAGAGTGTAAACGTCTAATTCTGCAAAAAAAAGTTAGTTTTTGTATTTCCGTAAAAATGGGGACCACCCAAATTTTAACTAACATAAAAAAATGGGCCTTAGTGATACAAACCATGTTGTAGAACATCACTTTGCTGTAAAGTTTCAAGTTTAGGCGCTGGGAGCATGTTTCCTCGTAAATTCGTGATCTGGACCATTGTGCAGTGTCGCCCTGTCCATAGTTACGGCGGCCGGCATGGATCACCGCCTTGTGTACCAAGAGCTTCCTGAGTAAGCTAGACATTACGCACAGGCTTATGTACATAAGAGTGGTTAGTGCATACCGAACGGGGAGCGGGGATGATGGCATCTTCATAAAAGGATTTAGAGTGCTTCGAACAACTTGGAACAAGTTGAGTAGCAAAGGAAATGTAACAACTCCACCAAAAGTCGGTGGACCCTTCGACTAATCTAGAAATAATCCGGGTGGGTGGGTGAAATAGCAAGGTGAGTTTGCGAGAGCGAGATAAAAGATAGGAAAAAATACATGGACCAGCGATTCACCTTAACAAGCACAATAGCCCCCTCTCCGAAGTAATACCGAAAGATGGTTTCGGGGATTGTAAAGGCCTTAAAGCACGGGTGGGTTTTTAGTGGGTCGAGGAGTTGGCACCTCATCCCCACATGCTGAGTTCTTCAGAAGTCTGGTTGCAGATTTTCCATCCCACCTAAACAAATTCTTATTAAAAAAAAATATGCTCAGTAAAAAGTTATTCGCTGCTCCTAGATCATACATGTCAATGAGGCTTCAAACAGAAAATTATGCAATAAAGGGTGATATGGTCAAAATTTGGTCAAGGGAAAACGCGTGTAAATCGGTGAAATCGTTTATTTAAAAAATCAAATAAAATTTCTTTTTCAAGTTCAATTAGTATAAAATTCAGGAAAAATATTCAGTTAGGCTTCCGCTTTTCCAAATCCGAATTGCCGGGCCTTACGCTTGACCCCTGCCATCAGATTTTGTACAGCCACCTTGTCCACCTTCTTCGCCGCAGAAAGCCAGTTAGCCTTGAACTGCTGCTCGTCCTTAGCAGTTTTTTTGGTCTTCTTTAGGTTCCGCTTGGCAATAGCCCAGTATTTCTCAATTGGGCGGAGCTCTGGCGTGTTGGGAGGGTTCTTGTCCTTGGGAACCACCTGCACGTTGTTGGCGGCGTACCACTCCATGGCCTTTTACCGTAATGGCAAGATGCCAAATCCGGCCGAAACAGTACGGAACAACCGTGTTTCTTCCGGAAAGGCAGCAGACGTTTATTCAAACACTCTTTCACGTAAATTTCTTGGTTGACAGTCCCGGAAGCTATGAAAATGCTGCTTTTGAAGCCACAGGTACAGATGGCTTGCCAAACCAGATATTTCTTTGCGAACTTTGACAGTTTCGTGTGCTTGAAAATATCTGCTACCTTTCCCTTTCCTTTTGCCGTATAAAACTCCTGTCCCGGAAGCTGCTTGTAGTCGGCTTTGGCGTAGGTTTCGTCGTCCATTACCACGCAGTCAAACTTCGTCAGCATCGTCGTGTACAGCCTCCGGGATCGCGCTTTGGCCGTCGTATTTTGTTTATCATCGCGATTTGGAGTAACTACCTTCTTGTAAGTCGATAGTCCGGCTCGTTTTTTGGCTCGATGCACGGTTGTAGACGATACACCCAGCTTATTTGCGGCATCTCGGAGAGATAGGTTAGGGTTTCGCTTGAAACTACCGGCAACTCTCTTTGTCGTCTCAGCGGCTTCCGGTTTTCGATTTCCCCCCGATCCAGACTTCCTGGCTGTCGACAAACGTTCCCCAAACACTTTAATTACATTTGTAACGGTTGATTTGGCAACTTTTAGCGATTTTGCCAACTTTGCGTGCGAGTAGCTCGGATTTTCGCGATGCGCGAGCAAAATTTTGATACGCTGCTCTTCTTGCTTGGACGGCATTTTGACAACTGAAGAGTGAATTCCAAAATCAAAATAGGAGCAACATTCTACACACACACACCTTCAAAATGAGGGGTGTTCAGGTTTTTTAAATGCAAAGTTGAAAGAAATACGTCAAGTTGATATTGACCAAATTTTGACCGTATCGCCCTTTATTCGGCTATGTTCAATCAACATCCCTTATCTGAAACTTTGTACCTTCGCTCTTCAAGTTAAAACAAGCCTAATCACTGTTAGCTATTTTCTCATCGTTCTAAGGATGCTACTTTTCCGATTTCCACAGCCGAAAAAGAAAACTTGAAACCACATTCCTCGATAAGGCATCAGGAATGCAAGAGACGTGTACTTTCCTATCCACAGCCGTTCATCCTCTCGATTTAATCACATCTCCATATGGAGCCAAACAAAAGTCCAACTGGGATAAGTCGAACCTAGATCGACCTTCTCACTGTAAATGAAACACAGCACGTAGCTCCTACCAGGTTGAGGTTTATATTCTCAACTTGTTCTGTCAGATTCTAGAGAAATTTCCCACCTCTCACCCACCTAAGGTCCCTGAATCACCACCCGCATCACCGGCTGCTAGCCCACCGGGGAAAAGGCCTCCTCGACATGTACAAGATTAACCACAAGCTCACATAAATTGTATCTTATTCCCTAAACGACGTACTTTTGTCTGTTACGTGTCCTTTCTCAGGGCTCCACATCATGCCCTCCCGGCCAACCGCAAATTTCCCCCCAGAATCATGTTTAAAGTGCTAAAAACTAACCCCACTTTCATTTTGCTTTCTCTTTTGCAACTGACCGCCACCAACACCACCGAACAGACCCACCGGAAATCGAAGTGGAGCAGCAAACCGTTCACAGCGGTGTCGGACACGAGGCCCAATTAGTGTGCATCGTCCATGCCGAGCCGGCACCCAATGTGATTTGGTACAAGGAGACGACCCAGCTGGGCACTACCGAGCAACATTCGCAGCAGGTACGTACCAACAGAGCCCGATTTTTTTTCACACTATCGCCATTCCTATCCCCCCTAATCTCCCCTCATTGCCACGATTCCAAATCCTCACCGGTCGGTGATGGTGTTTAGTTTAGTCAACGAGCTGCTAGTTGGGGGCTTTATCACAGTCAGTGACTGCAGACTGTATAGGATGGAACTACAAAATTGTTGCAGCAACCCGGTTCAGACGCGTCTGTGGTCAATTGATCCTACCTCCGTGCTCTGTCCGGGAATGGCCGCATGCACCTACAAACGGACGTGCCATGGCTGCAAAGGTAGGTGGCTAGGTACCTGCGTAGATCGAATCACGCTGTGGGACACCAGAAATCTGCAACTGGCAGTTTTTGCAGTTTTTGGGGTTAGGGATTGTTGTAAAAGTTTAACTCGCCTAAGAATACACAATGTGCTAAACAAACATTGGCAGTTTCAAAACAATGACGCAATTGTAGTGTTAGTGAGAGCACTCTAAAGCGTGTTGTGCTTAATCTAAATGTTTTGCTGTGCCACATTTCTACCTTTTCAGCACCTGGAAACAGTTTTTCCTTTAACTCAAGTGCCGCACCAGCTTTTGAATGCAAGGCGTCGTGGCCATCGGAGCGTAAATTGTGCTCCCTTTTTCAACCCGCCGCAATTATATTAACTGCTGCATACAGGAACATATCGCTTCGCACCCACATGACGAATGGATGATGGGTATCCGTATAGCGAGCTTGGCCTCTTAACCTCTCCAAACCACCAACCAAACCACCCAACATTGGAGCACGTGTCTTGGCGCTACGTGCGCGAACGGGTAAAGGAGGTCGTAACCGACGAAAAGAACATAAGAAGCACTACTGGAGAGGATGCCACTTGAATCTAAAACATTCAAGTATTCCCTTTTTCCGTACGACTATCATAGGTTAACCCAGTAGGCAGGCGGTAAGCATCAGCCAGACAAACAGAGATAGACACAGGCAGGAAAAGAGGATGTCTGGCATTTTTATCCACCGCCGCAGAACCCATTCACCGTTCCGTTATTGCCGCTGATGCCACTCTCACTCATATGCGGAATACGGAAGAAACTAGACATCCGCTTATGAGCACACGTACCTTTTGTGTATGATGGGTGGAAAATCCCGACATTTAGTATGTGATGATGATGGTGACATTTGGCTTGCCATATTCAACTTGGGGGCTCATTTTTAGAGCAAAACAAAGAGAAGCTAAGTGGTGTGCCGCATAATTTGCATACATGCCAGGGGGACACGGCAAGAGCGGGAAATTACGGCTCACTTTTCATTTTCCACTGGAAGCCTCTCGGTAATTTTAATTTCAGTAAATTAATTGTTATTCAGAGGTAAGCTGTTCGCTTTCCCCCCGTTTTTTTTATATTTTCCTCCCAGTTGTCGCACCCGTTAAACGCTTTACGAGGCACCATAATGTTTAATTTAAATGAATAAATAGGCCGACCGCTCGGCTTTTCACTCGCAATTAAGGTGAATAATGGGAAAAATCGTTGGGAAAAATTAGCATACTTTTGTACGTTCGGAAAGTTTTTCACCAAAAGTGAAAATCTCGACCTTTGTTGCACGTATTCCGAGAATTTGTCAACAAAAGGGAAATCCCATTAACAAACAAACGTGTGGTGTAGTTCAGAATGTACAGTATGGGAGATTGGTGTGAAACGATCCCCAGGGGAGAACGTACTTTTGAATAATTTCCCGTAGCATTGCGCAGAGGTTCCTCCAGCAAAATTCCAAAAAACTTCGTTTTATTTGCTAGATTAAAACTGATTACACCTGTATATTCAAGAATAAATTTTCTGTCTAACATTGCATAAGACAACTCGATTATCACGAGGACCATGATCATTTCAGCTAAGTGAAAGATTGTTTTCAGCTCGCAGGCTCGTTGCACCGTTGCAACGTTTTCGTTATATTTTGAGTATTGTTACTGTTGTAAATTACATTTTCATCATGGATCTTCAAAACCAAGGTAAGATTCAAGTATTTTTGAGATGTACAGTGCATTCCACGCTTTTTATTGCCATGCGCGATCGAAGAATGTTGCGTTTTACTTGGTCGATAATTGCATGCATATCTTTAAACTATTGGAAAATAACTATGATCTCAAACGATTCCATGGTTGACACACATATCACTATGTCATGATGGTCTTGAGGAGTCTAAATCAACTTGTTCCAGCTGCCTGTTTCTGCCCGTTTAGTGCACAGACGATTTTACCATACGCATATTGGTGAACAACAGTGCGTTAGGTAGTACATTAATTCTTATAATAATGATACAATTTTAGCAACCGTTATTGATTGTTCATTCCCAAGGATGTATATTTTCAGAACATGGAATATTATCAGCGAACTCGATGCTGACAAGGCACGCCATGTTATGGAAGTCGTAATAAACAACCTTGACGTAGAAAACATCAAAAATGTTAATGATTTGCGATCGCGTATTGTTTACATTTGTAAGTAAGCGGATTGCTGTATACTGGATAAAGTTAAACAGAACAAAATCTATGCTAAAGGGTGTTTTGATCAAAATTTGGTCAAACAGTAATGTGTGTGAGTCGATCAAAGTTTTTATTAATAAGTCAAATTCTTTTTCTTTTTCAAATTCAGTTAATACAGAATACAGGAAAAATATTCAGCTAAGCTTCCTTTTTACCAAATGCGAATTGTCGGGTCCTTCTCCACTTTATTCACCGCAGAACACCAGTTTGCCTTGAACCGTTTCTCGCTCACAATAACTTTTTGAGTCTGCTTAAAGTTCCGCTTGACGATAGCCCAATATTTTTTCGATTGGGCATAGCTCTGGTGCGTTGGGAGGGTTCTTGTCCTAGGGGACCACTTGAACGTTGTTGGCAGCATACCACTCCATTGCCTTTTCCCGTTATGGCAAGATGCCAAATCCGGCCAAAATTGAACGGAACAATTGTATCTCTTCAGGAAAGACAGTGGACGTTTTTGTAGGCACTCGCTCAAATAAATTTCCTGGTTGACGGTTCCGGTCGCAATGTAAACGTTGCTCTGCACTGCCCTGGGATGCATAGTTGACGTAACCACCATCGGTATGATTGTTGAGTAAACGCGTTTTTCCAGGTTTAAGCTGAAATGCAGTATATACCAAAAATTATGGACAAATGTTCTGTCCATTTGATAAAGTTTTACTAATAAAAGTGGGCCAGCAAGATAATTAGAATAGTTTCATTTTTTTATCATCTATAAAACGCATACGCCAACTTATGCGAATAAACAGGCATATTACTGAACGTTTATTCTCATAGTTTGGCGTAAAAACCAGGCTGCTCTGTTCTGAATAATATGTCGTACATTAGGCTCTCGGGATTAGGATTGGCTTCACGAATACCAACGCAAAGTTTCACCCAGCAAAGCTCCCATTTCATTTTGACGATATCTACCATCGGACTAGTCCAGAAAATGTTCGACTCTTTCAAAGAGCGTCAGTTGGAAAAAGCAAGAATGTTGCAGTTACAGTTTCTACTGTAAGGTGTTGAGAGACCTGAACATAAAATTTACCCAACTAGGGTATGAAGAGTGCGAACGTTGTCAAGCCCATCGAGTTCACGAAAAGCAGACAGGGCACTCTGCTAAAGCTGATGATACTGATCAGGGAGTATCAACAACGAACGAAGTTCAATGCGAGTTGTGTTTAGTTTGAAGGATCACGGACGAGCGATTGCTGGGCGGAACGTGTACAATAAGATGATGACGTCAATTTCAACACCCACTTGCTAGTTCCTTATGCAATTCTACTACCTGTGGTTTTGATTATATATCAAAATTCCTGGCTCATCCCTTTTCACTGTCTCGCCAAGGAAAAAAATCCATCAATTCTATCCCATTTTCAACTCCAATTGCCTATAAAGGCAGTATGGGGGACAGTATCGTAAGGAACCGGCCAGGTGTTTTTCAGAAGTCGATAGATGGCAAGAATGTTTGTAATCTCTAATCTGCTTTCCTTGATGCATTCAACTTCGCTTACAACCACCCGTGATGTAATATGTGGAGAGACGTCATTCATGCGACCAAATGGTGCTTACGCCAAACCGTTCTTTTCAATTTATCTCGCAATTTTTCGAAGAAACTTTTTTGTTTTGACTTGAGGCAATGTATTATAGGGTAAAGAATACAAAAACCACACCAGATATTTCTTCGCGAACTTTGACAGTTTAAGTGCTTGAAAATATCTGCCATCTTTCCCCTTCCGGTTGCCGTATAAAATTCCTGTCCAGGAAGCTGTTTAAAGTCTACCTTGACGTAAGTTTCATCGTCCTGTACCACGCAATCAAACTTCGCCAGCATCGTCGCGATCGCACTTTGGCCGACGTGTTTTGTTTATCGTCGCGCTTTGGAGTCACCACTTTCTCGTAAGTCGGCAGTCCAGCTCGTTTTTTAGCTCTATCCAAGCTTGAAGGCGTCACTCCCGGCTTATTTGGGACATCTCGGATGGAGAGGTTGGGGTTCTGCTCGAAACAGCGGACAACTCTTTTTGTCATCGCTGTGGCCTCCGGCTTTCGATTTCCCCCCGATCCAGCTTTCCTGGCTGTCGACAAACGTTCACCGTCTGGCCACCCTGAAGCCAATCGAGCACATCGTCAACCTGGTCTACTAAAGGTGTGGAATTATCGGTCTTAGTGTAATTCAATACTAAGCCTGCGTGAACTCTGTGCACGAAGCTTGATTTTCGCACGCTCGGATACTCAGGTAGTGACGTCATAACGCTTGTTTCATCAAACTTTCTTCGCGTACTTTGACGTGTCCCCATAGTTTTCCGCATTTTTTTTTTCGTTTTTCTCTCAACCACCACGCAGGCGATGACTACTGTAGATGCATAGTTGACGTAAGCGTCAAGATGACAAAAATTCACTTTTTTTGTTTTTTTGCATTTTTTACCCTACACTGAACCAAATAATCTTATGAATATCATAAGGTTCAACTTATGAACGATGATTTGGAATTTCATAAGGCTGACTTATGAATGGATTTTTTTTCACCCGACGTTGTTCTTGTACGCATTTAAGCTTTCCTGATTACAAGTGTTGATATATACTAGTGGGCAAGTCACTGGACCCACAACCTCAAGGTTCAAGGTTCGAATCCAGGTTGCTCCATATTTTTATTTTTTCAACATCATTATATTTCATAAGATATATTTATGAAATTCATACTGATTCCTTATAGCAAATAATCATAATGTAATCTTATGAATATCGAAAGTTTATTTCGCTGAGTGTATATTACATTGCCTCCAAGTAAAAACAAAAAAAGTTTCTTTGAAAAATTCTGAGATAAATTGCAAAGAACGGTTTGGCGTAAGCACCATTTGGTCGCATGAATGACGTCTCTCCACATATCCAAGAATGCCCCAAGAAAAGCAGATTAGAGATTTTGTACATATGTACTTGCCATCTATCGACCTCTGGAAAACACCTGGCCGGTATCCCTAATACTGTCTTCATGGACATCTGGAGTTGAAAATGGAATAGAATTGATGGATTTTTTTTCCGTGGCGAGAAAGTGAAAAGGGATGACCCTAGAATCCTGATATATAATCAAAACCACTAGTAGTAAAGTTGCATAAGAAACAAGCAAGTGGATGTTGAAATTTACGTCATCATTTATTGTACACGTTCCGAAAGCTCACAGCTTTCCGAGTAATTAAAAGGCCCCCATAACACCACCATGGCCTTCCTTACGGCCTTCAAAAGCTCTGCGTGTATGCGCATAGAATTGCAAAGCAAGACCATTCTGAAGGGGCCTTGGTTCAATTCCTGGTACCTGGTAGGAAATTTTCTCGACTTCTCTGGGCATAGAGTATCATTGTACCGGCCACACAATGATATGAATTCATAAATGGCAACTTTAGCATAGAAAGCTCTCAGTGAACAAATGTGGAAGTGAATCCTAGAGGGTTTGAGCTGTTTAGTGGAATACCTGTAACTAGAAATTAGAAGAAGAATTAGTATCTTCCATTTAATTCCAACTACCTTTGCTTATCTTCGACAGATACGCGTATTTCGTCTACAATGTGCAGACTTCTTCAGTGTCTCGTACTAAGTCGAGTTATTAGTACGAGACACTGCAGTCGAGTTATTAGTACGAGACACTGAAGAAGTCTGCACATTGTAGACGAAATACGCGTATCTGTCGAAGATAAGCTGAAGGTAGTTGGAATTAAATGGACGATACTAATTCTTCTTCTAATTTCTGGTTAAATGATGGAAGTGCAAGGCGATCGACATTTTTTCAGGCACGAGAGGGTATTCTTGTAGTAAAGGGCGATACGGTCAAAATTTGGTCAATATCAACTTGACGTATTTCTTTCAATTTTGCATTTAAAAACCTGAACACCCTCATTTTGAAGGTGTGTGTGTAGAATGTTGCTCCTATTTTGATTTTGGAATTCACTCTTCAGTTGTCAAAATGCCGTCCAAGCAAGAAGAGCAGCGTATCAAAATTTTGCTCGCGCATCGCGAAATATCCGAGCTACTCGCACGCAAAGTTGGCAAAATCGCTAAAAGTTGCCAAATCAACCGTTACAAATGTAATTAAAGTGTTTGGGGAACGTTTGTCGACAGCCAGGAAGTCTGGATCGGGGGAAATCGAAAACCGGAAGCCGCTGAGACGACAAAGAGAGTTGCCGGTAGTTTCAAGCGAAACCCTAACCTATCTCTCCGAGATGCCGCAAATAAGCTGGGTGTATCGTCTACAACCGTGCATCGAGCCAAAAAACGAGCCGGACTATCGACTTACAAGAAGGTAGTGACTCCAAATCGCGATGATAAACAAAATACGACGGCTAAAGCGCGATCCCGGAGGCTGTACACGACGATGCTGACGAAGTTTGACTGCGTGGTAATGGACGACGAAACCTACGTCAAAGCCGACTACAAGCAGCTTCCGGGACAGGAGTTTTATACGGCAAAAGGAAGGGGAAAGGTAGCAGATATTTTCAAGCACACGAAACTGTCAAAGTTCGCAAAGAAATATCTGGTTTGGCAAGCCATCTGTACCTGTGGCTTGAAAAGCAGCATTTTCATAGCTTCCGACCGTCAACCAAGAAATTTACGTGAAAGAGTGTTTGAATAAACGTCTGCTGCCTTTCCTGAAGAAACACGGTTGTTCCGTACTGTTTTGGCCGGATTTGGCATCTTGCCATTACGGTAAAAAGGCCATGGAGTGGTACGCCGCCAACAACGTGCAGGTGGTTCCCAAGAACAAGAACCCTCCGAACACGCCAGAGCTCCGCCCAATTGAGAAATACTGGGCTATTGTCAAGCGGAACCTAAAGAAGACCAAAAAACTGCTAAGGACGAGCAGCAGTTCAAGGCAAACTGGCTTTCTGCGGCGAAGAAGGTGGACAAGGTGGCTGTACAAAATCTGATGGCAGGGGTCAAGCGTAAGGCCCGGCAATACGGATTTGGAAAAGTGGAAGCCTAACTGAATATTTTTCCTGAATTTTAACCTAATTGAACTTGAAAAAGAAATTTAATTTGATTTTTTAAATAAACGATTTCACCAATTTACACGCGTTTTCCCTTGACCAAATTTTGACCGTATCACCCTTTATTTAGCATCGGCCACGTCTTTTCGGCAAATGGTTTTGCACCACACTATGTCTCCATCTTAATTCAATGGATTAGCTACAGGTTCCAAAATGCATTACTTATTCAAATTTTATGTCCATCTTTGCATCCACAAAATGAACTGCGAGCTGATTCCTTTTTCTTCAAAGCATTTAATAAACCAATAAAACGACTTAAGTATTCAACATACTATATATTTCAGTTTATGTTTTTATCGAGTTACTTGTTGTACAGTTAATACTCTCGTAATCTTGACATGCTTGATTATTGTTTTCCGGAAAATTAATCCAGTATTCGCGTTTCTCCTCTGGCATCAAAGGCAAAAGCTTTTTAATGATAGCATACTTTCTAGATTTGCCTATCTGGCTTCGTTCTGGTATTGAAACTGCTCGGTCAAATTGAAAGACAGTTTTTCAACATCTTTCATCTGTTTCTTTGTCAGTAGTCGCAATGTCTTCATATCTTCTTTATAGTTGTACGAGTACTAAATATCATATGTTCCTCTGGAGAAGACGTCATGTTTGATGTTTGCCATCTTCGGTTTGTCCTTAAGCTTGGTTAGAAAAGATTGCTTGAATTTGAAAGAACATTCAAAGAAATCTGACGGCATCATTTCTAAAACCAGTGGCTTAATGCCATTCCTGAATTTTTCACACAGTTGACAAAATCTGGAAAATAGTGAACTTCTTTTCGAGGAACGTTTCTCATCGTGCGCTCAACCGATGCATGAAATTAATCCGCTGACATATACGTATGCCCAGGCTGAAGGTACTTCAAATTAGTTTGAGCAGTTTGCAGTTGAGCAGAAGAGAAAATTTTATAAAAACGCTGGCAATGTGATAAGTTTTCCATCCTGCAATCACATCGTTCTACAAAAAGTTATAAACGGGTACATTTAAAGAGCCTCCAAGGGGAGCGAATATTTCGTTGAATGCGACGATTCTTTTGCAAGAATAACTTCTTTGAATTCCTTTGAAGAATGATCCCATTCTTGGAAGCTGGACAACCTACAGTCATAAAATAAGTAATTCACAACGACTGATATGCATAAAAGGTAACCTTTTGAAGATCAACAGAGAAAACCGACTTGTTGATTTTCGCATTTAACCGATCGCTATCATATTCATTTCACCCAGCAATCTCTCGTGATACGTGATGCTTCCAACTCAAACACAACTCGCATTGAACTTCGTTCGTTGTTGATACTCCCTGATCATTATCATCAGCTTTAGCAGAGTGCCCTGTCTGCTCTTCGTGAACACGATGGGCTTGACAACGTTCGTACTCGTCATGACCCAGTTGGAAAAGTTTTATGTTCAGGTCTCTCAACTTCTTACAGTATAAACTGTAACTGCAACATTCTTGCTTTTTTCCAACTGACGCTCTTTGAAAGAGTCGAACATTTTCTGGACTGATAAGTCCGATGATAGATATCGTCAAAATCTAATCTCCTCAACAACCGGGCGGGTGTACGTGTGGCGTTCTTCAGGGAGGAGTACGACAAAGATTGCTTGCTTCTCACTGTCAAACATGGTTGGGGATCGGTTATGGTTCATTTCTTGGCATGAAATTGGTCCAATTGACGCCGTGAAAGGCAAAATGAAGGCTGAGTACTACACCATATTGGATGAGCAGGTATTTCAACTGTTGGCGACGAACACTACAAAAGAATTATAATTTTCAACTCACAGCTAGATGCTAGCCATGATGTGATCCACATTTCCAGAGCCAACGATCTATACAGCGAATCCATACAGAGTCGGTATGAGGACTTCACGCAAGTGATTTCGATCCGTCAGAGTGGCCTGCTCAGTTACGGAAAATAACATCATTGAATCCTAGAGGGCTTTGAGCTGTTTAGTGGAATACCTGTAACTGTCTACAATGTGCAGACTTCTCAATGTCTCGTACGAAGTCGAGTTATTAGTACGAGACACTGAAGAAGTCTGCACATTGTAGACGAAATACTGCGTATCTGTCAAGATAAGCAAGGTAGTTGAAATTAAATGGAAAATACTAATTTCTTCCATTTCTAGTATCTAGTTATCTTATTGTGCAACATACCCAGGACCAATCGAACAAACACCAGAAGGAATAACCTGGCGTTGCGGTATGTTGTGACATTGATCTTTTCGCGATTCTATCGACTTTGAACAATAAGCCCACACCATTGTAAGCAAAAAACCCACCACCATGACTGAACCGCCACCGTGTTTGACTGTAGGTGCAATACAAGCTGAATGGCAACGTTCATTTACATTTCGGCGTACGTACTGTTGACGTATTGAACCAAATAGTTCAAACTTTGATGCGTCCAGACCACATTACAGATTTCCATCGATCAAGAGTCCAATCTTTATATTTTTACGCATATTAAAGTCGTCTTTGAACCGTTGACACCGAAGTCAAGATCAGATCTTGACTTCGGTGTCAACGGTTCAAAGACGACAAATATGCGTAAAAATATAAAGATTGGACTCTTGATCAATGGAAATCTGTAATGTGGTCTGACGCATCAAAGTTTGAACTATTTGGTTCAATACGTCAACAGTACGTACGCCGAAATGTAAATGAACGTTGCCATTCAGCTTGTATTGCACCTACAGTCAAACACGGTGGCGGTTCAGTCATGGTGTGGGTTTTTTTTGCTTACAATGGTGTGGGCTTATTGTTCAAAGTCGATAGAATCGCGAAAAGATCAATGTCACAACATACCGCAACGCCAAGCTATTCCTTCTGGTGTTTGTTCGATTGGTCCTGGGTATACGTTTCAACAAGATAATGATAACTAGATATTAAATGGAAAATTAGTATTTTCCATTTAATTTCAACTACCTTTGCTTATCTTGACAGATACGCGTATTTCGTCTACAATGTGCAGACTTCTTCAGTGTCTCGTACTAATAACTCGACTTCGTACGAGACATTGAAGAAGTCTGCACATTGTAGACAGTTACAGGTATTCCACTAAACAGCTCAAACCCTCTAGGATTCAATGATGTTATTTTCCGGTAACTGAGCAGGCCACTTGAAGTGATCGAAATCACTTGCGTGGTCCTCATACCCATTTTTAATGGACTTCGCTGTATGGATTGAAGCGTTGGCTCTGGAAATGTGGATCACATCATGGCTAGCATCTAGTTGTGAGTTGAAAATTATAATTCTTTGTAGTGTTCGTCGCCAACAGTTGAAATACCTGCTCATCCAATATGGTGTAGTACTCAGCCTTCATTTTGCCTTTCACGGCGTCAATTGGACCAATTTCATGCCAAGAAATGAACCATAACCGATCCCCAACCATGTTTGACAGTGAGAAGCAAGCAATCTTTGTCGTACTCCTCCCTGAAGAACGCCACACGTACACCCGCCCGGTTGTTGGGGAGATTAGATTTTGACGATATCTATCATCGGACTTATCAGTCCAGAAAATGTTCGACTCTTTCAAAGAGCGTCAGTTGGAAAAAAGCAAGAATGTTGCAGTTACAGTTTATACTGTAAGAAGTTGAGAGACCTGAACATAAAACTTATCCAACTGGGGCATGAAGAGTACAAACGTTGTCAAGTTCATCGTGTTCACGAAGAGCAGACAGGGCACTCTGCTAAAGCTGATGATAATGATCAGGGAGTATCAACAACGAACGAAGTTCAATGCGAGTTGTGTTTGAGTTGGAAGCATCACGTATCACGAGAGATTGCTGGGTGAAATGAATATGATAGCGATCGGTTAAATGCGAAAATCAACAAGTCGGTTTTCTCTGTTGATCTTCAAAAGGTAACCTTTTATGCATATCAGTCGTTGTGAATTACTTATTTTATGACTGTAGGTTGTCCAGCTTCCAAGAATGGGATCATTCTTCAGAGGAATTCAAAGAAGTTATTCTTGCAAAAGAATCGTCGCATTCAACGAAATATTCGCTCCCCTTGGAGGCTCTCTAAATGTACCCGTTTATAACTTTTTGTAGAACGATGTGATTGCAGGACGGAAAACTTATCACATAGCCAGCGTTTTTTATAAAATTTTCTCTTCTCTTGGCTCAAACGCCGTGTTACTTTGTTACTTTGTTCAGAACAAAACAAAATTTGGGATTTGATGGTGCTGTTGGCTTTACTCATCAACTCGCCTATGATTGAAACTGCTCAAACTAATTTGAAGTACCTTCAGCCTGGGCATACGTATATGTCAGCGGATTAATTTCATGCATCGGTTGAGCGCACGATGAGAAACGTTCCTCGAAAAGAAGTTCACTATTTTCCAGATTTTGTCAACTGTGTGAAAAATTCAGGGAATGGCATTAAGCCACTGGTTTTAGAAATGACGCCGTCAGATTTCTTTGAATGTTCTTTCAAATTCAAGCAATCTTTTCTAACCAAGCTTAAGGACAAACCGAAGATGGCAAACATCAAACATGACGTCTTCTCCAGAGGAACATATGATATTTAGTACTCGTACAACTATAAAGAAGATATGAAGACATTGCGACTACTGACAAAGAAACAGATGAAAGATGTTGAAAAACTGTCTTTCAATTTGACCGAGCAGTTTCAATACCAGAACGAAGCCAGATAGGCAAATCTAGAAAGTATGCTATCATTAAAAAGCTTTTGCCTTTGATGCCGGAGGAGCAACGCGAATACTGGATTAATTTTCCTGAAAACAATAATCAAGCATGTCAAGATTACGAGAGTATTAATGGTTAATACTGTACAACAAGTAACTCGATACAAACATAAACTGAAATATATAGTATGTTGAATACTTAAGTCGTTTTGTTGGTTTATTGAATGCTTTGAAGATAAAGGAATCAGCTCGCAGTTCATTTTGTGGCTGCAAAGATGGACATAAAATTTGAATAAGTAATGCATTTTGGAACCTGTAGCTAATCCATTGAATTAAGATGGAGACATAGTGTGGTGCAAAACCATTTGCCGAAAAGACGTGGCCGATGCTAAATAAAGGGTGATACGGTCAAAATTTGGTCAAGGGAAAACGCGTGTAAATTGGTGAAATCGTTTATTTAAAAAATCAAATTAAATTTCTTTTTCAAGTTCAATTAGTATAAAATTCAGGAAAAATATTCAGTTAGGCTTCCGCTTTTCCAAATCCGTATTGCCGGGCCTTACGCTTGACCCCTGCCATCAGATTTTGTACAGCCACCTTGTCCACCTTCTTCGCCGCAGAAAGCCAGTTTGCTTGAACTACTGCTCGTCCTTAGCAGTTTTTTTGGTCTTCTTTAGGTTCCGCTTGACAATAGCCCAGTATTTCTCAATTGGGCGGAGCTCTGGCGTGTTCGGAGGGTTCTTGTCCTTGGGAACCACCTGCACGTTGTTGGCGGCGTACCACTCCATGGCCTTTTTACCGTAATGGCAAGATGCCAAATCCGGCCAAAACAGTACGGAACAACCGTGTTTCTTCAGGAAAGGCAGCAGACGTTTATTCAAACACTCTTTCACGTAAATTTCTTGGTTGACAGTCCCGGAAGCTATGAAAATGCTGCTTTTCAAGCCACAGGTACAGATGGCTTGCCAAACCAGATATTTCTTTGCGAACTTTGACAGTTTCGTGTGCTTGAAAATATCTGCTACCTTTCCCTTCCTTTTGCCGTATAAAACTCCTGTCCGGAAGCTGCTTGTAGTCGGCTTTGACGTAGGTTTCGTCGTCCATTACCACGCAGTCAAACTTCGTCAGCATCGTCGTGTACAGCCTCCGGGATCGCGCTTTGCCGTCGTATTTTGTTTATCATCGCGATTTGGAGTCACTACCTTCTTGTAAGTCGATAGTCCGGCTCGTTTTTTGGCTCGATGCACGGTTGTAGACGATACACCCAGCTTATTTGCGGCATCTCGGAGAGATAGGTTAGGGTTTCGCTTGAAACTACCGGCAACTCTCTTTGTCGTCTCAGCGGCTTCCGGTTTTCGATTTTCCCCCGATCCAGACTTCCTGGCTGTCGACAAACGTTCCCCAAACACTTTAATTACATTTGTAACGGTTGATTTGGCAACTTTTAGCGATTTTGCCAACTTTGCGTGCGAGTAGCTCGGATATTCGCGATGCGCGAGCAAAATTTTGATACGCTGCTCTTCTTGCTTGGACGGCATTTTGACAACTGAAGAGTGAATTCCAAAATCAAAATAGGAGCAACATTCTACACACACACACCTTCAAAATGAGGGGTGTTCAGGTTTTTTAAATGCAAAATTGAAAGAAATACGTCAAGTTGATATTGACCAAATTTTGACCGTATCGCCCTTTACTACAAGAATACCCTCTCGTGCCTGAAAAAATGTCGATCGCCTTGCACTTCCACATTTAACTAGAAATTAGAAGAAGAATTAGTATCGTCCATTTAATTCCAACTACCTTTGCTTATCTTCGACAGATACGCGTATTTCGTCTACAATGTGCAGACTTCTTCAGTGTCTCGTACTAATAACTCGACTGCATGTGTCTCGTACTAATAACCTCGACTTAGTACGAGACACTGAAGAAGTCTGCACATTGTAGACGAAATACGCGTATCTGTCGAAGATAAGCAAAGGTAGTTGGAATTAAATGGAAGATACTAATTCTTCTTCTAATTTCTAGTTACAGGTATTCCACTAAACAGCTCAAACCCTCTAGGATTCACTTCCACATTTGTTCACTGAGAGCTCTCATGCTAAAGTTGCCATTTATGAATTCATATCATTGTAGTGGCTGGTACAATGATACTCTATGCCCAGAAGAAGTCGAGAAAATTTCCTACCAGGTACCAGTGGAATTGAACCAAGGCCCCTTCAGAATGGTCTTGCTTTGCAATTCTATGCGCATACACGCAGAGCTTTTGAAGGCCGTAAGGAAGGCCATGGTGGTGTTATGAGAGCCTTTTAATTACTCGGAAAGCTGTGAGCTTTCGGAACGTGTACAATAAATGATGACGTCAATTTCAACATCCACTTGCTTGTTTCTTATGCAACTTTACTACTAGTGGTTTTGATTATATATCAGGATTCCAGGGTCATCCCTTTTCACTTTCTCGCCACGGAAAAAAAATCTATCAATTCTATCCCACTTTCAACTCCAGATGTCCATGAAGACAGTATTAGGGATACCGGCCAGGTGTTTTCCAGAGGTCGATAGATGGCAAGTACATATGTACAAAATCTCTAATCTGCTTTTCTTGGGGCATTCTTGGATATGTGGAGAGACGTCATTCATGCGACCAAATGGTGCTTACGCCAAACCGTTCTTTGCAATTTATCTCAGAATTTTTCAAAGAAACTTTTTTGTTTTTACTTGGAGGCAATGTAATATACACTCAGCGAAATAAACTTTCGATATTCATGAGATTACATTATGATTATTTGCTATAAGGAATCAGTATGAATTTCATAAATATATCTTATGAAATATAATGATGTTGAAAAAATAAAAATATGGAGCAACCTGGATTCGAACCTTGAACCTTGAGGTTGTGGGTCCAGTGACTTGCCCACTAGTATATATCAACACTTGTAATCAGGAAAGCTTAAATGCGTACAAGAACAACGTCGGGTGAAAAAAATCCATTCATAAGTCAGCCTTATGAAATTCCAAATCATCGTTCATAAGTTGAACCTTATGATATTCATAAGATTATTTGGTTCAGTGTAGGGTAAAAAATGCAAAAAAACAAAAAAGTGAATTTTTGTCATCTTGACGCTTACGTCAACTATGCATCTACAGTAGTCATCGCCTGCGTGGTGGTTGAGAGAAAAACGAAAAAAAATGCGGAAAACTATGGGGACACGTCAAAGTACGCGAAGAAAGTTTGATGAAACAAGCGTTATGACGTCACTACCTGAGTATCCGAGCGTGCTAAAATCAAGCTTCGTGCACAGAGTTCACGCAGG
Source organism: Aedes japonicus (assembly GCA_034211315.2). Taxonomy (NCBI): domain Eukaryota; kingdom Metazoa; phylum Arthropoda; class Insecta; order Diptera; family Culicidae; genus Aedes; species Aedes japonicus. The sequence goes on along the minus strand of JASCZW010000354.1, from coordinate 7,155 downwards.
CTTAGTATTGAATTACACTAAGACCGATAATTCCACACCTTTAGTAGACCAGGTTGACGATGTGCTCGATTGGCTTCAGGGTGGCCAGACGGTGAACGTTTGTCGACAGCCAGGAAAGCTGGATCGGGGAAATCGAAAGCCGGAGGCCACAGCGATGACAAAAAGAGTTGTCCGCTGTTTCGAGCAGAACCCCAACCTCTCCATCCGAGATGTCCCAAATAGGCCGGGAGTGACGCCCTCAAGCTTGGATAGAGCTAAAAAACGAGCTGGACTGCCGACTTACAAGAAAGTGATGACTTCAAAGCGCGACGATAAACAAAACACGTCGGCCAAAGTACGATCGCGACGATGCTGGCGAAGTTTGATTGCGTGGTACAGGACGATGAAACTTACGTCAAGGTAGACTTTAAACAGCTTCCTGGACAGGAATTTTATACGGCAACCGGAAGGGGAAAGATGGCAGATATTTTCAAGCACTTAAACTGTCAAAGTTCGCGAAGAAATATCTGGTGTGGTTTTTGTATTCTTTACCCTATAATACATTGCCTCCAAGTCAAAACAAAAAAAGTTTCTTCGAAAAATTGCGAGATAAATTGAAAAGAACGGTTTGGCGTAAGCACCATTTGGTCGCATGAATGACGTCTCTCCACATATTACATCACGGGTGGTTGTAAGCGAAGTTGAATGCATCAAGGAAAGCAGATTAGAGATTACAAACATTCTTGCCATCTATCGACTTCTGAAAAACACCTGGCCGGTTCCTTACGATACTGTCCCCCATACTGCCTTTATAGGCAATTGGAGTTGAAAATGGGATAGAATTGATGGATTTTTTTCCTTGGCGAGACAGTGAAAAGGGATGAGCCAGGAATTTTGATATATAATCAAAACCACAGGTAGTAGAATTGCATAAGGAACTAGCAAGTGGGTGTTGAAATTGACGTCATCATTTATTGTACACGTTCCGCCCAGCAATCGCTCGTCCGTGATCCTTCAAACTAAACACAACTCGCATTGAACTTCGTTCGTTGTTGATACTCCCTGATCAGTATCATCAGCTTTAGCAGAGTGCCCTGTCTGCTTTTCGTGAACTCGATGGGCTTGACAACGTTCGCACTCTTCATACCCTAGTTGGGTAAATTTTATGTTCAGGTCTCTCAACACCTTACGGTAGAAACTGTAACTGCAACATTCTTGCTTTTTCCAACTGACGCTCTTTGAAAGAGTCGAACATTTTCTGGACTAGTCCGATGGTAGATATCGTCAAAATGAAATGGGAGCTTTGCTGGGTGAAACTTTGCGTTGGTATTCGTGAAGCCAATCCTAATCCCGAGAGCCTAATGTACGACATATTATTCAGAACAGAGCAGACCTGGTTTACGCCAAACTATGAGAATAAACGTTCAGTAATATGCCTGTTTATTCGCATAAGTTGGCGTATGCGTTTTATAGATGATAAAAAAATGAAACTATTCTAATTATCTTGCTGGCTCACTTTTATTAGTAAAACTTTATCAAATGGACAGAACATTTGTCCATAATTTTTTGGTATATACTGCATTTCAGCTTAAACCTGGAAAAACGCGTTTACTCAACAATCATACCGATGGTGGTTACGTCAACTATGCATCCCAGGGCAGTGCAGAGCAACGTTTACATTGCGACCGGAACCGTCAACCAGGAAATTTATTTGAGCGAGTGCCTACAAAAACGTCCACTGTCTTTCCTGAAGAGATACAATTGTTCCGTTCAATTTTGGCCGGATTTGGCATCTTGCCATAACGGGAAAAGGCAATGGAGTGGTATGCTGCCAACAACGTTCAAGTGGTCCCTAGGACAAGAACCCTCCCAACGCACCAGAGCTATGCCCAATCGAAAAAAATATTGGGCTATCGTCAAGCGGAACTTTAAGCAGACTCAAAAAGTTATTGTGAGCGAGAAACGGTTCAAGGCAAACTGGTGTTCTGCGGTGAATAAAGTGGAGAAGGACCCGACAATTCGCATTTGGTAAAAAGGAAGCTTAGCTGAATATTTTTCCTGTATTCTGTATTAACTGAATTTGAAAAAGAAAAAGAATTTGACTTATTAATAAAAACTTTGATCGACTCACACACATTACTGTTTGACCAAATTTTGATCAAAACACCCTTTAGCATAGATTTTGTTCTGTTTAACTTTATCCAGTATACAGCAATCCGCTTACTTACAAATGTAAACAATACGCGATCGCAAATCATTAACATTTTTGATGTTTTCTACGTCAAGGTTGTTTATTACGACTTCCACAACATGGCGTGCCTTGTCAGCATCGAGTTCGCTGATAATATTCCATGTTTTGAAAATATACATCCTTGGGAATGAACAATCAATAACGGTTGCTAAAATTGTATCATTATTATAAGAATTAATGTACTACCTAACGCACTGTTGTTCACCAATATGCGTATGGTAAAAATCGTCTGTGCACTAAACGGGCAGAAACAGGCAGCTGGAACAAGTTGATTTAGACTCCTCAAGACCATCATGACATAGTGATATGTGTGTCAACCATGGAATCGTTTGAGATCATAGTTATTTTCCAATAGTTTAAAGATATGCATGCAATTATCGACCAAGTAAAACGCAACATTCTTCGATCGCGCATGGCAATAAAAAGCGTGGAATGCACTGTACATCTCAAAAATACTTGAATCTTACCTTGGTTTTGAAGATCCATGATGAAAATGTAATTTACAACAGTAACAATACTCAAAATATAACGAAAACGTTGCAACGGTGCAACGAGCCTGCGAGCTGAAAACAATCTTTCACTTAGCTGAAATGATCATGGTCCTCGTGATAATCGAGTTGTCTTATGCAATGTTAGACAGAAAATTTATTCTTGAATATACAGGTGTAATCAGTTTTAATCTAGCAAATAAAACGAAGTTTTTGGAATTTTGCTGGAGGAACCTCTGCGCAATGCTACGGGAAATTATTCAAAAGTACGTTCTCCCCTGAGGATCGTTTCACACCAATCTCCCATACTGTACATTCTGAACTACACCACACGTTTGTTTGTTAATGGGATTTCCCTTTTGTTGACAAATTCTCGGAATACGTGCAACAAAGGTCGAGATTTTCACTTTTGGTGAAAAACTTTCCGAACGTACACAAAGTATGCTAATTTTTCCCAACGATTTTTCCCATTATTCACCTTAATTGCGAGTGAAAAGCCGAGCGGTCGGCCTATTTATTCATTTAAATTAAACATTATGGTGCCTCGTAAAGCGTTTAACGGGTGCGACAACTGGGAGGAAAATATAAAAAAAACGGGGGGAAAGCGAACAGCTTACCTCTGAATAACAATTAATTTACTGAAATTAAAATTACCGAGAGGCTTCCAGTGGAAAATGAAAAGTGAGCCGTAATTTCCCGCTCTTGCCGTGTCCCCCCTGGCATGTATGCAAATTATGCGGCACACCACTTAGCTTCTCTTTGTTTTGCTCTAAAAATGAGCCCCCAAGTTGAATATGGCAAGCCAAATGTCACCATCATCATCACATACTAAATGTCGGGATTTTCCACCCATCATACACAAAAGGTACGTGTGCTCATAAGCGGATGTCTAGTTTCTTCCGTATTCCGCATATGAGTGAGAGTGGCATCAGCGGCAATAACGGAACGGTGAATGGGTTCTGCGGCGGTGGATAAAAATGCCAGACATCCTCTTTTCCTGCCTGTGTCTATCTCTGTTTGTCTGGCTGATGCTTACCGCCTGCCTACTGGGTTAACCTATGATAGTCGTACGGGAAAAAGGGAATACTTGAATGTTTTAGATTCAAGTGGCATCCTCTCCAGTAGTGCTTCTTATGTTCTTTTCGTCGGTTACGACCTCCTTTACCCGTTCGCGCACGTAGCGCCAAGACACGTGCTCCAATGTTGGGTGGTTTGGTTGGTGGTTTGGAGAGGTTAAGAGGCCAAGCTCGCTATACGGATACCCATCATTCATTCGTCATGTGGGTGCGAAGCGATATGTTCCTGTATGGAGCAGTTAATATAATTGCGGCGGGTTAGAAAAGGGAGCACAATTTACGCTGCGATGGCCACGACGCCTTGCATTCAAAAGCTGGTGCGGCACTTGAGTTAAAGGAAAAACTGTTTCCAGGTGCTGAAAAGGTAGAAATGTGGCACAGCAAAACATTTAGATTAAGCACAACACGCTTTAGAGTGCTCTCACTAACACTACAATTGCGTCATTGTTTTGAAACTGCCAATGTTTGTTTAGCACATTGTGTATTCTTATGCGAGTTAAACTTTTACAACAATCCCTAACCCCAAAAACTGCAAAAACTGCCAGTTGCAGATTTCTGGTGTCCCACAGCGTGATTCGATCTACGCAGGTACCTAGCCACCTACCTTCGCAGCCATGGCACGTCCGTTTGTAGGTGCATGCGGCCATTCCCGGACAGAGCACGGAGGTAGGATCAATTGACCACAGACGCGTCTGAACCGGGTTGCTGCAACAATTTTGTAGTTCCATCCCATACAGTCTGCAGTCACTGACTGTGATAAAGCCCCCAACTAGCAGCTCGTTGACTAAACTAAACACCATCACCGACCGGTGAGGATTTGGAATCGTGGCAATGAGGGGAGATTAGGGGGGATAGGAATGGCGATAGTGTGAAAAAAATCGGGCTCTGTTGGTACGCTACCTGCTGCGAATGTTGCTCGGTAGTGCCCAGCTGGGTCGTCTCCTTGTACCAAATCACATTGGGTGCCGGCTCGGCATGGACGATGCACACTAATTGGGCCTCGTGTCCGACACCGCTGTGAACGGTTTGCTGCTCCACTTCGATTTCCGGTGGGTCTGTTCGGTGGTGTTGGTGGCGGTCAGTTGCAAAGAGAAGCAAAATGAAAGTGGGGTTAGTTTTTAGCACTTTAAACATGGTTCTGGGGGGAAATTTGCGGTTGGCCGGGAGGGCATGATGTGGAGCCCTGAGAAAGGACACGTAACAGACAAAAGTACGTCGTTTAGGGAATAAGATACAATTTATGTGAGCTTGTGGTTAATCTTGTACATGTCGAGGAGGCCTTTTCCCCGGTAGGCTAGCAGCCGGTGATGTGGGTGGTGATTCAGGGGCCGCAGGTGGGTGAGAGGTGGGAAATTTCTCTAGAATCTGACAGAACAAGTTGAGAATATAAACCTCAACCTGGTAGGAGCTACGTGCTGTGTTTCATTTACAGTGAGAAGGTCGATCTAGGTTCGACTTATCCCAGTTGGACTTTTGTTTGGCTCCATATGGAGATGTGAATAAATCGAGAGGATGAACGGCTGTGGATAGGAAAGTACACGTCTCTTGCATTCCTGATGCCTTATCGAGGAATGTGGTTTCAAGTTTTCTTTTTCGGCTGTGGAAATCGGAAAAGTAGCATCCTTAGAACGATGAGAAAATAGCTAACAGTGATTAGGCTTGTTTTAACTTGAAGAGCGAAGGTACAAAGTTTCAGATAAGGGATGTTGATTGAACATAGCCGAATAAAGGGCGATACGGTCAAAATTTGGTCAATATCAACTTGACGTATTTCTTTCAATTTTGCATTTAAAAAACCTGAACACCCCTCATTTTGAATGTGTGTGTGTGTAGAATGTTGCTCCTATTTTGATTTTGGAATTCACTCTTCAGTTGTCAAAATGCCGTCCAAGCAAGAAGAGCAGCGTATCAAAATTTTGCTCGCGCATCGCGAAAATCCGAGCTACTCGCACGCAAAGTTGGCAAAATCGCTAAAGTTGCCAAATCAACCGTTACAAATGTAATTAAAGTGTTTGGGGAACGTTTGTCGACAGCCAGGAAGTCTGGATCGGGGAAATCGAAAACCGGAAGCCGCTGAGACGACAAAGAGAGTTGCCGGTAGTTTCAAGCGAAACCTAACCTATCTCTCCGAGATGCCGCAAATAAGCTGGGTGTATCGTCTACAACCGTGCATCGAGCCAAAAACGAGCCGGACTATCGACTTACAAGAAGGTAGTTACTCCAAATCGCGATGATAAACAAAATACGACGGCCAAAGCGCGATCCCGGAGGCTGTACACGACGATGCTGACGAAGTTTGACTGCGTGGTAATGGACGACGAAACCTACGCCAAAGCCGACTACAAGCAGCTTCCGGGACAGGAGTTTTATACGGCAAAAGGAAGGGGAAAGGTAGCAGATATTTTCAAGCACACGAAACCGTCAAAGTTCGCAAAGAAATATCTGGTTTGGCAAGCCATCTGTACCTGTGGCTTCAAAAGCAGCATTTTCATAGCTTCCGGGACTGTCAACCAAGAAATTTACGTGAAAGAGTGTTTGAATAAACGTCTGCTGCCTTTCCGGAAGAAACACGGTTGTTCCGTACTGTTTCGGCCGAATTTGGCATCTTGCCATTACGGTAAAAAGGCCATGGAGTGGTACGCCGCCAACAACGTGCAGGTGGTTCCCAAGGACAAGAACCCTCCCAACACGCCAGAGCTCCGCCCAATTGAGAAATACTGGGCTATTGTCAAGCGGAACCTAAAGAAGACCAAAAAAACTGCTAAGGACGAGCAGCAGTTCAAGGCAAACTGGCTTTCTGCGGCGAAGAAGGTGGACAAGGTGGCTGTACAAAATCTGATGGCAGGGGTCAAGCGTAAGGCCCGGCAATTCGGATTTGGAAAAGCGGAAGCCTAACTGAATATTTTTCCTGAATTTTATACTAATTGAACTTGAAAAAGAAATTTTATTTGATTTTTTAAATAAACGATTTCACCGATTTACACGCGTTTTCCCTTGACCAAATTTTGACCGTATCACCCTTTATTGCATAATTTTCTGTTTGAAGCCTCATTGACATGTATGATCTAGGAGCAGCGAATAACTTGTTACTGAGCATATTTTTTTTTAATAAGAATTTGTTTAGGTGGGATGGAAAATCTGCAACCAGACTTCTGAAGAACTCAGCATGTGGGGATGAGGTGCCAACTCCTCGACCCACTAAAAACCCACCCGTGCTTTAAGGCCTTTACAATCCCCGAAACCATCTTTCGGTATTACTTCGGAGAGGGGCTATTGTGCTTGTTAAGGTGAATCGCTGGTCCATGTATTTTTTCCTATCTTTTATCTCAGCTCTCGCAAACTCACCTTGCTATTTCACCCA
>JASCZW010000353.1:0-404208 GCA_034211315.2 Aedes japonicus | reverse complement strand
TCCAGTACCATTCGTCTTCGTCCCAACCCGTGGTTTTCTGATAGTGTTCGTCAGTCACTACTTGAACGAGACTTAGCATACAGGATTGTTTGCAGGCTTCACCGCAGTTAAAGGAAGAAAAGCGACTGCGGTACAAATTGCTGAGGAACCGTGCAAACACGAAAGTATCTCAGGCTAAACAGCAGTACTTGATCCGATTCTTGGATGATCGGGCTCCATCAAAAACCCTATGGCAACGAGTGAAGAGCCTTGGAATTGGCAAGGAAAAATCGACGGCCATGTGAATTCAGATCCAGATGATGTGAAACGCACATTCTTGGCCAACTTCACGAACAGTAGCTCTCAAGAGACACCACATTTGCGGTCTGGACCAACTTCGGCACACAGTTTTTCTTTTAAACCTGTTCAATACTGGGAAGTCGTAAATGCTATTTGGGATATAAAATCGTAAGCTATTGGGCTGGACTGTTTACCTATCAAATTCATCAAGATCAGTTGTTCAGCACATAGCACATGTATTCAACCTATTCATCCGCTCCTCGACCTTTCCTGAATGCTGGAAGCATGCGAAGATCCTGCCATTGCAAAAGAAAGCGCATTTGAATGACATCTCTAACCTGCGACCAATTAGTATACTTTGCGCACTGTGTAAAGCTTTTTGAGAAACTACTCAAACACCAAATGTACCATTGACATCGAAGCTAACCGGCTATTGTCTGACTTTCAAGCCGGTTTTCGCAGTGGTCAGAGTATCAAAACTGCTGTTCTTCGAGTACATGATGACTTAGCAACCACCGTCGACACAAAGGGTATAGGAATTTTGCTACTGTTAGACTTCTCCAAGGCGTTTGATACGATACCTCCATAGCAACCTATTGGAAAAGCTTCAAACCCAGTTCAACTTCTCACCTGCTGCCACAAACTTGATGAGGTCGTACCTGTGTGGTAGAAAACAAACCGTTTATTGCGGTGATCGCTGCTCAAACAGTGCTGAGGCGCCATTTTGTGTCCCCCAGGGCTCAGTTCTTGGTCCCCTACTATTTTGCTGCTATATTAACGACCTACCATCGGTGCTGAAATATTGCTCTATCCAGATTTACGCTGATGATGTAGAATTGTACATTCGTCGGTTGGGTCCTTGTACACGGGAGCTGATACGGCTGGTGAGATGCGGATCTCGAGCGAGTTGCTGATTGGTCATCTTGGGCATCTTTACGTGAACCCGGCAAAAAGTTAGAGCAATGTTCATCACGAATCGCCGTCGTAATGTCAGTGCTCCACCCGTTCCAGGAATTGTGATGGACGGCCAGAGCATCGATTGGTCGGACATCAACCTAGGATTCGTATTCCAAAATGATCTACAGTGGGATGGTCTGATAGCTCAACAATGTGGAATAATCTATGCAAGTTTGCGCACATTATACTGCTGTACTTCAGCCGCTCAAACTTCTATTAAGCTGAGACTGTTCAAGTCGTTGATCTTGCCACATTTTTTGTTCGGCGATGTTCTGCATGTTCGCCCCAGTGCAAGTTCCTTAAATCGACTTCGTGTGGCATTTAACTCCTGTGTGCGGTATGTGTATGGGCTTAGTCGCTACGACCATGTTAGTCATCTGCAGCAGAACCTAATCGGATGCCCATTGAAAAATTTCTACGCACACCGCTCCTGTGATTTTCTAAGGAACCTACAGATAGCTCAGGCTCCAGCATTGCTTCATGAAAGACTTATCCAATGTCGTGGTCAGCGCTTGCAGAACCTTGTGATTCCATCCAACAACACGCCATGCTATGCAAATTCCTTGTTCGTGCGAGGTGTGATAAACTGGAATTCATTGCCACCCATAGTAAAACGTGCTTCAACGGAAGCAAATTTCAAGAGAGGCTGCATCAACTTTTGGAACCGTAATATCTAGATTAGTGTTTTATTGAAAATTCGAGTAGTATTAATCGTAAAGAATGTCAATCGTGAAGTTTGTTGTATTGTGCTTATCATGAATCGGAGGTAGTAATTTTAAAAGATGTTCAGCTTACGCTTACTGGACAATAAATAAACAAACATTTCCTAATTGTCAAATTTAAGTGAGTATTCACCAAACAGAATATCCCTGTTATTGGTCCTTATTTTTGGAAAAATATGTTTGTGAAAATTTATTTCTCATCTGCCAGAAATAAGTCTTCCAGAATATCTGCTCCTATTAAAAGCCTTTATCTGACGCTTTGTTACTTTGATACATTTGCGAAAAAGGTTCCGACGCATTTACTGGGATTGCAAAAACTCGCGTATTTTTGGTGGAACAATAAAATATATAGAATGACAATAGCTTTTTGTGATTTTTTTTTCCAAAATGTATCAAAGGAAATTGAGCCTATAAATGACAATTATTTTCATTTTGTCGAATGGAACACATATTTAGAATCAATTGTCCAAAAACAGGGCTATCAAACTTACCAAATTGCAATGCAGCTCTCAAAATTATCTTCATCATCCTCACTGTCTGAATCTTCGAAAGGATTTTCGCCATATGAACCTTGTACGTCTTCACGCTCAGTCAAATGAAGAGTATGAGCATCTTTCATTAAATCGTTTTTTTTATAAAATTAGAACCGTTATAAGTAGTGACAGAGTAAACTTGACCCAAATCAATGTTAATGTTATTCATAACCTTAAGAATTACGTCACGAATCACTTCCACTGTACTGAGGCCACCATAGTGAGTGTAAAGCACGCCATTTTCCAAAATTTGAACTACAATTCCAAGCACAGATCTTCCCCTACGCTATGCTAAGTCCGCTTTTATTCAAACGATGCGACCCGCGAACACATTACGGTCCATTGATATACTTTTGAAAGTTTCTTTTGAACATCTCCCGCGGAAATGTTTTCCTTGTTCTACATTAGAAGTCCGGACTCCACTGCCTTTTTCTTGTGAACGGAAGTTATGCCGAGTCAAATATAATTTCAAGTCACACTGCGACCGCCTTTTACATAATGAACATGTTAAAACGGCTTTTTGGGAACCATTGTCACAAATTATTTTCTTTTCCGAGAAAAAAAAACTCGACACATCCCCACTTAGCTCTTTTCTCAGCCATCATTGAAAAATAATACATTACTCAACAAATACATCTACACTCCATGAGATACGACCGCATACTAACGCAGATAAAATTCCGAAAACCAAGAGCACGGAGCATCTTTGTTTTGCTCCATGTTTCTCTTCCTGCATGACACACGCTCCCGCTAAAGCAGTGCTCTTGCTCCATTTTCAAATTTTCGTGCACGGCGTGCAAACAATGATCACACGGCGTGTGTAGAGTTTTCTGCTCCTCGTGTCGTTTAAAACGTACACATGCTAGCTACACGTGCGAAGAGAAGTCAAGCCTGGTTCTCTGAAGAAGTTTGCAGAAGTACTCTTCATGTTAGTATGTATTTTGATATTGATGTACGAGGACAAATCCAAAATTTAAACCACTTTGGCTTAACATCTGTACGTCAGGTTTCACTGCAGCGTCTATTTGCTCTTCATAGATTCAAAAAAATAATGTCGTAGAAAAATATTGCTCACCTTAGTATGAAATACTTGCAGAATTATCATATATTAAAGACCCATGAGAAAAAGCGATCATTTTAAAATCTCCATTCACTTTTCAACAATATTTTGAATAACGCAGGGAATCGAGTCAAGGTTAGTACAATCATAATTTTCCTTCGGCAATTTGGTATACGCTACTGTAAAGGAAGGATGCTCATTTCCATTATGCTGCAGAACAGCTTTTAAACGTTTTGACGAACTATGGATAAATAGTCGCCACTTCTTCGGTTCGTGTTAACGGCCTATTTCGTCAAATAATCCACTATCATCATGGCAAACCCCATCCTATGTTAAAAAAATATGAATAGGACTCATTTCGCTTTCATTGTGTGGCAATTTTAACGTCAACATGAGATGCTCCCATTCTTTGAGTCGTTAAACTTCCCTGAAGTTCTCTGCAGAACAACTATAAAGTTCTTTGCAGAATTTCCCTACAGTTCTCTGAGAAACTTCCCTGAAGTTTCCTAAAAACTTCACTGAAGTTCTCTGAAGAACTTCCTTAAGTTTTCTGAAAAACTTTCCTTAAGTTTTCAGAAAAATTTCCCTGAAGTTCTCTGAAAAAAACCCTGAAGTTCTTTGAAGAACTTCCATGAAATTATATGAAGAACTTAGTTCAAGTTCTCTGAAGAACTTCACTGAAGTTCTCTGAAGGACTTATTCAAAGTACTTCTCTTAAGTTCGCTGAAAAACTTCCCTGAAGCTCTCGGAAAAACATTCCAATAGTTCTCTCCTGAACTTCCCTGAAGTTTTCTGAAGAACTTCCATCAAGTTCTCTGAAAAACTTCCATCAAGTTCTCTGAAAAACTTCCTTGATGTTCTTCGAAGGTTTTCTATGACGTTCTCTAAAAAGTTCCCTGAAATACTCTGTTAAACTTTCCTTAAGTTCTCTTAAGAATTTCTCGAAGTTTTCTGTAGAATTTCCCAGAAGTTCTCTGAAAAAATGCCCTGAAGTCCTCTGAATAATTTCTCTGAAGTTCCCTGCAGATCGTTACTGAAGTTTTTTGAGAAACTTTGAAGAAGTTCTCTGCAGAACTTTCCTGAAGTTCTCCGAAAAACGTTCATGAAGTTCTCTGAAGGAATAACCCGAAGTTCTCTGAAGAACGAGCTTGAATATCTCTGCAGAACTTCCATGAAGTTCGCTTAAAATTTTAGTTGAAGTTGTCTGAACACTTGCAATTTGCTGGATAAACCAGTAGCAGATCAAAACATATAATTTTGCTGTATTTATCGGCAATTTACATTTTTGCTGAAAACACAGCACAGTAAATGTTGTGTTTCCTTCTTGATTTATTAATAAAAACACACGTTTTTGGTTTATTATCACTTATTAAACTAAACTTTTTATTTATTTTAGATTAGCCATTTTGCCTCCAAACCACAAATTAAATGAATAAATCATGTATACTTACGAAACCCTTCTTCCAAATCAAGATTTTCATCGATGCGCAAAGCGTCCACAACCGTTTGTACTTCCGCATTAAAAATCAAGATCATTAAAAATCTAGGCATGGCGGTCTGCCTAATAATATTGTTGTAACGTTTGAAGTTGACAGACAAAATAGTTTACTGGTCTTCAGTGAATATTAGTTACTGCTCTACAATCAGTAAAAAATATTTGCTGATTGTTGGTAAATAATACTGGATTCCACAAAATGTCAAAATTAATGCTGGTTAACAGCATAAATGTGAATGCTGAAGGATATTCAGTAAATATCGATGCTGATTTTCAATTATTTGTTTTAAAATATGCTGGTATATCAGCAACAAAAGTTTTGCTGTCTGTTTTCAGCAAAAACTATTGCTGGAATTAGTTAAGATTATTTGGTGTGAAGATGTAAAAGATTCACTTCCTCGACTTTTATGTTAGATGCTTTACAATGGCTATCAGTGAAGCAAAGAATTGTGTATTTACCTATGGACTGATTCCACGCCAAATCGGTCGGTCACCAAACTCAACTATCTTCGATTTTGATGAAACTTGGTACACGTCTTCGGTATGTTGAAAAAAAATCCACTGGTGTTAAGATTATTTGGATTCAAGAGTAACTTTTGAGATGGGTGTATGTTTTTTTCCAACATTTTACTTGAAAAATCGTAGTTCAAAAACCATTACATTTAGAGAAAAACTTTATATGGGGGAGTTGTAGAGAACTAAAAAGGCTTTGTAAAAAAATGTACACTGAAAAAAAATTTTTTCATAAAGAAAAATCGAAAATAAATACTAAAAATCAAATATAAAAAAAAACATATTTTTAATATTTTTCAAATTTGTTTTGTGGAAATTTGAGAAAAAAAGACACGTTTTGAAAAAAACTCTAGGATGGACGCTCTTATAATAAAAAAGTTTTCCGAATAGCGAACTTTGGTGCATATTTCAAATTTTGGTTATTCATTATTATAAATGAAAATTAATTATACAATATGATTTTGGAGATCATTAAAAACAATAATGATTATAATGATAAATCACCTGAACGCAACCGTTTTCGAGATTTTTCGGATTTTATTTCAATAGAATGAAAAAACCTCAGAAAATTCGCTCTTTTCTTAAGTTAATCGAGATTTCCACCAGAAATGATAAATTTTCCAAGATCTTCATATTATAACGTTCACATTACTCTAATGTCCTCTTTTCTTTTGATATCAGGATGATAAGAAGACTCATTTGAAAAGAACAAGATAAATAGCACTATTGTTTTAATATTGCAATCAATATATTTATAATTGTTTTATGGCTGTATCGGTCGGGCCGCTCAGAGAATGAAGGGAGCGAATTTGCCCCTAACGAAAAGCTGGGACACGGTCTGAACCCGAAATAAAAAGCCAAATTTTGCAATTTTACGACAGTGATGAGATTACATGAGCAACCCTGGTATGAACGACTACGTTTCAGTGAGGAGTGAAGGTAAGAGGGTTCATATTCAAAAGCGCCTTTTAGTTTGTTCATTAAGAGAAGCTTTCATTAAATTTCAAGAGATGCATCAAAATGCTGTTGGGTTTAGCTCTTTTGCAGCACTAAGACCAAAGCATTGCAAATTACTTGGCAGCACAGGTTCTCATAACATTTGTGTTTGGCACCATTCATGAGAACATTAACTTGATGCTTCATGGTCTTAGAAAATATTCATTCGAGAATGATTATAAATTGTGTTTTGAAGAAATATTATGTAGCTCATCAACTAGAACTAAAAAATGTTACCTCCGTGAATGCGAACGATGTCCAGGCTTTTCAGATTTTGAGAGTAGTTTAACAGACAAATTAGAAAAACGTGGTTTAGTTGAAATATCTTTTGAGCAATGGATTTCAACTGATAGATGTAGTTTAGAGACACTTGTTAAACCAATTGATGAATTTATTGCTTATTTTTGTGAAAAGTTGGAACAATTAGTATCCCACGATTTTGTCAAATCTTAGCAGTGTAGTTTCTTGAGAGATTATAAAAGTTGTCTTAAAGACGGCGAGTAATAATAATTTGTGATTTTTCTGAAAATTATTCATTTGTTTTTCAAGATGCTGTTCAAAGTAGTTATTGGAGTAATGAGCAAGCCACTATTCACCCTTTTGTCATTTATTACACGGAATCTGGAATACTTAAAAATATCAGTTTCATTGTTATCTCAGAAGTGTTGAAACATGATACGATTGCGGTGCAGGTGTTTATTTCAAAACTAATAAGCTTTTTGCAAACAAAAATTAAAGTAAAGAAAGCTACGTTTATGTCTGACGGGGCAGCATCCCAATATAAAAATAGGAAGAACTTTGCAAGCCTTTGTAAGTTTAAAAAGAAATACAATATTGATGCTGAATGGCATTTTTCGCAACATCCCACGGTAAGGGACCTTGCGATGCAATTGGTGGTACATTAAAACGAATGGCAAGATATGCAAGCCTTGCTGTACAACATGAACACCCTATAAAAAGTGCATTTGAGTTATTCGAATGGGCGAACCAAAAAAGTGATGATTGTTTAACAAAAATGTCGTTTTGTTATGTATCACATGAAGAGTATGAACAGGGGGTAGCAGAATGGAATGAAATTTACCGACAGACTAAAACGATTGCAGGTACACAAAAGTACCACTCATTCGTTCCAATTTCAGAAAACGAAGTTTTTGTAAAACTGTTTTCGAATGACGAAGAAGGCAGGATTCATAATATATATAAAAGCAATCAATAGTTTATATAATGTTTATGTAATATTATCAATGACCGAGACTAATAAATGGTATATATAAATATAAATCCAACCATAATTCATTATTTTTGTCTTATAACTTTAAGTGAAGCTTTTCAATCGACGAGCTGTTAAGAGTAAGTAAGAGGCACATACATGTGTTTTAAAAAGGCTAAAAACACAAGAGAAACAATCGTTAGCTATTGTTGTTTTAATATCACGAGTAATTTATGAAAAGGGCGTATTTTTTGAGGTTTTGAAATTTTATTGAAAGAAAATCAGAAATATCTTGAAAACGGTTGCGTTTACGTGGTTTATCATTATAATCATTATTGTTTGTAATAATCTCCAAAACCATATTGTAACATCAAAATTTATTTATAAGAATGAATAACCAAAATTTGAAATACACACCAAAGTTCGCTATTTAAAAAACTTTTTTATTATAAGAGCGTCCATCCTAGAGTTTTTTTTAAAACGTGTCTTTTTTCCTCAAATTTCCATACAACAAATTAAAAAAATATTAAAAATATGTTTTTTTAGATATTTTATTTTTAGTAATTATTTTTGATTTTTCTTGATGAAAAAAAAAAATTTTTTTCTGTGTATATTTTTTTAAGAAAGGTTTTTTAGTTCCCTACAATTCCCTTATATAAAGTTTTTCTCTAAATGTAATGGTTTTTAAACTACGATTTTTCAAGTAAAATGTTGGAAAAAATACATACATACGCCCATCTCAAAAGTTACTCTTGAACCCAAATTATCTTAACACCAGTGGAATTTTTTTTTTCCAACGTAACGAACTCATGTGCCAAGTTTCATCCAAATCAATGATGATCGGGTATGATTTTTGGGATTTCCGGCACATTCTGGATGGAATCCCTCTATGGTGTTCATTTTTAAAGTAGTTAATGGTTTGCTTTCTCGATATTTGTGTGATCGAATTGAAAGAGGAAGTGATTTTCATAGATATAATACTAGAAACGCGGATGAAATAAGAACATGTTTTCAATTCCATGCCAAGACACATTAAACGGGCACCAACACTTTCAGAATTTAAAAGACTATGTATACACTTCGAAAATACCGTGTAAATTTAAAGCTCCTTGGATGCACATAAAGGGAGCGGCCCGTTGGACATAAATTCACATCTTTTTTTTATAATTACATGACAATAAAATCACAAAATGACAATTTACATGCCATGACTTAAAAGTAAGGCAAGGCACCTAAAATTACAACTATCATTGCCTTAATCGTTGATGTAATTTTAAATGCACTTGGATGCAATTTTTTATCCTGCATGATCTAATTCGGCTTTCCGTTCAAAAATTCAAGAAAAAGCGTTAAAATTAAATAGAGAAAAGTAATTCTTGCTGCCACAAATAACTCCGAACAGTATTTGCAGTATTTTGCTGTGATATAGTTAATCGTAGTTATCTACAGTGTTACTGAACCATAAAAATGAAAAATTTCGGAAAAACTGTCAACATGAAAATATAAGTTTTATTATTTTATATAAGGACATTGCAACATTGCAATCGAAAGATTCGTTTACATATTGTTAAAGTTCACTTTTAAGCTTAAGTTACATATCAATAAAAAAATTAATTACTTAAATCAAATCAAATCAAATCAAATAGTAAAGAAAATTTTGAAATGTTCCAGTTAATATTCGGAAATACATCGAAATTCGAATAAAAAAGTTCTCGAATTTGATCATTGCCTTCGATCTTGTTGTCTAGTCGTCGGTTCATGATTGGAAATTGCTTCTATAACACTCTGAACCAAACGTTGTTGCTTGCTTTTCTTCGTTGCCTTCGATTTCGATCCAGTCAGCGGAATAATTTTGAAAAAATAGACTTGCAAAAACTCTAAAAATTTCGAGATGCTTCTCATATACATGAAGTTATAAATGTAGTGCACGGCCAGTAATTCCGAAATTGCAATGATAACATCTTCAGTCCCTTCTGTGAGTTGAACTTGCTCCGCAAAAACGTAAAAAACATGATTGCTGTTTCCCAGATCTGAAGATATAGTAAATATAGTGATCAATTAACTGCATTTTCCCGGATTATTGGAAGTGCAAGTGAAAACAACATTTAAACTTTCTAAAGAATTTATTTAAAAATATACAAACTGACAGCCACTACCACCGGACCAGCGTTTTCAGTGATGATTTCCAATGATTTAGTTCCAAGCTGCAATAGAGAAAATGTTTAATCTTTTTAATCTTTGATAAAAAAAAAACGAAATGATTTACATCTTTTTGTATGATGAGCTCCGTTACACGTTCTCCCAGCAAAGAACACATGGACGCAATGATATCCCTGTTGCAGGGCGCTTCATTCAGCGTATTTTTGGGGCGAACTTTCAAAAAATCTACGATTTTTGATCGTTTGGCAATAAAAAGTTCTCCATTGTGTCTCTGGGAACACCAGTTGCCTTTTCAAAATGGAAATCGATCATTCGGCGGTGGTAATCCTTCAACAATTTCTTTGAGCAGTTTTGTTTCATCAAGTCGAAACCGTACGTAAGACTGCGAGGCGACCAAAAATTCTTCAGTTAGCATCTTTGGATCATTTTTAATAAGTTTACTTAAAATTTCTTTAGCACATTTCTCCGAAGATGACTTCCAGTACTCTGCTAATATCCCAGCCTTTACATTTCTATTCCGACGAACCTCAGCGGCCGTTATTTTTGGTTCTGTCGGATTCTTGAATCGGTTCAAGTATGAATTACGATTGATCAATTTGTGCTTTAGTGTTATGTAGCTTTGTTGGTTAACAAAACCGTCGTCATCGATGAATTGAAGGCCGGAGTATTTGGAATATACTTGCCGTGCTACAGCCTCCATAGTACTCGCAGGTATTTCAGTAGCAATGCATCTCAGCTGGTCAACGATTACGTTCGTCAACGTCGTCATATCCGTTCTAGGCAGCTGTACAGTTAGCGGAACACTTTTTCCTGGATTTTTGTCACAGTAGTCTTGCAAACGATTCAAACGTTCTAGGATGTTGTCAGTGACCTTAGACCAGTTGATGTTAAATGTCCGGAACTTCATTTCTGTCGACGCATGTCGCTTCTTGCTTTTCACCAATTTAACTTATTCTCTGTCACTGACCTTTTCCGTGATTTGTTTGGGGATGTATTTCCATCGCCTGTCACAGATGAATTGTCCTCATCAATCTCCGCCATTGACCCTTGAACTAACAGAACCTTAGACTCCAGTTTTGACGTGGATTTTATAGCCAATGCATCTTCCTGCTTCATATTTCTTTTACCATTAGTCGTATTCTCAAGTGACGAAGCAGATGGGTTTTCTTCATCCGGCATAACATCGATCAGTTTTGGTGTGTACGGAAGGGACTGTAGAATCGAAGAATCATCAATGTCAGGTTGATACCTTTAAACCAATTCTTGTGAGACATCTGATACAACAGCAATAATTTCCGGTAGCGTTTTAGTTGATTGCAACAAGGTAGAATTTTGGTGATTGGTGTCAGCGTTGCTAGAATTATTACCGACCAGACACTGTTGATTCAAGCCTGAAAAAAAGAATACAGAAAGATTTATCTCTGAAAACTTGCATTGTTATATTTTTTTTTTTGAAAATTTCCTATGCGATTAAATAAACAATTCAAGCAAAACAATGCATTAGGTCCTAAGTAACATTGAGAGATTCTCTTCGTCGACTTTCTCTTTGGTTAATAGCTTATCTATTAAACGATTTGCTGGTGTTTTCAACGTATTAGATCACTAATCACACTTCATACTACCGTACTGTATGTTGAAAATAGTTGAACATATTTTTACCAAGCCGTAGGAACCCAAAGAGAAAGTCGACAAAGAGAGTCTCTCAATGTTACTTAGGACCTAATGCATTGTTTTGCTTGAATTGACCTAAAACAACCAACAGTCAAGATTCCTATAGCACGCTTAATAAGCACCAGGAATCGGTAGAAATCGTATAGAATTTGCGTTCCACAACTCAAACAAACAGTCGATCATACTTTTTTTTGTAATTAGTTATTTAATAGTTCCATGAGACCCTGTTGGTCACATCTTTGTTCAGGTTAAGAAAGATTATAACACATTATGCTACTAATTCACTTTTGCTTCTATGGATGTTCAGGTTTTTTCTCCTGTTCTTAATTTAGAGCGACTGTTGTGATGACCAGCCTCAGGCTGCAAGTCACGTAAATATGAAACAACAACAAAAACCACAATCTAGAGCAACTTTTTTCGTTCCATTTAAATTTAGGCACTACTTACTCGTTGCTCTAGAAATATTGTGAGAGACTATCTGCTTTCACCTGTTTATGGCAATAGAATAAATTACGCTTTGTTGAAATATGTTAAAAGACCATCTCGATAGAGTTTTCCTTCTTGACATTTGGTAACATCCTTGTATCATGATACAACTCCGTAGTCTGAACAATTAGGTATGCTAAATAGTACTGACCTGAGTTGTCCACTAGAACATAGTATCCAGTCAACATGATATCAAATGTTCATATTCTAGCCAATGGTACAGACAATTTTTCATATTCCAACGCAGCAAATGAAAGCAAAAACTCGAAAGATTAATATCAGTGAACATTAGTAGCATGTTAACTCCATTTTCATAAGTATTGACTAAAATTATTCTTCGAAAATTCAAGCAAAACAATGCATTAGGTCCTAAGTAACATTGAGAGACTCTCTTTGTCGACTTTCTCTTTGGGTTCCTACGGCTTGGTAAAAATATGTTCAACTATTTTCAACATACAGTACGGTAGTATGAAGTGTGATTAGTGATCTAATACGTTGAAAACACCAGCAAATCGTTTAATAGATAAGCTATTAACCAAAGAGAAAGTCGACGAAGAGAATCTCTCAATGTTACTTAGGACCTAATGCATTGTTTTGCTTGAATTATCTTTGTCTGTAAAAATCAACTCAAATAGAAACAAAAACAAAATACAGTGTTGCCAGTACTATTTGTAAAATATTTAACGAAATTTCCATCAACACGAAAAACGGATCATATGGAATGGTGATTAAAAACTACTCGCATAATTAATAGCTACCCGGATAAAAATAACCATACAATTACAATAAAATAATATAAAGTAACATTTAAATCTATTGCCGACCATGAATCTTATTGTTCATGTATCAGGTAAATGAAAAATGAATATTGTCATCACAATAGATCTACTATTCACCCTATATGCTAGAATTTTCAACAAATGTGAAAAAATAAAATCAATAGTAATTGACTCAAATTTGTTCGAAGAAAAACGATTTTTTCTATATATAGTTAAGATACATAACAACCCCCTATTGTCGATGTTGCAATTTACATTAGATTCTATTGTGGAAACAATAACTTTTATTGTCATCTTATCGTCATGAACAATATAGTCAATTTTACATACGATTGATTCTATCGTATGATTACAATACATTTAATTGTAAATCTTTGAGAATTTTTGACGAATATTAATACACATGGGAAATAAGCTACACGTATTTATAAGCAAAAGTTATTTCTAGGGTTTTTTCATTAGGGCGAATCTACAATTGAGAGATTCTCTCCGGGCTCGCTCTCTTTCATTCATTACAGCGCCATTATAAAACTTACGAGGCATTCTTTAGTACAAATCGAAACACAACAGTGCTGGCTAGCATACTCTACAAATAGTAGAATGAAAAACGTTAAGGTGATTGATTTATGAATGAAAGAGGGAACCCCGAGAGAACCTCTCAATTGTAGATTCGCCCTAATGAAAAACCCTAGATTCCACATATATATATATATATATATATATATATATATATATATATATATATATATATATATATATATATATATATATATATATATATATATATATATATATATATATATATATATATATATATATATATATATATATATATATATATATATATATATATATATATATTATATATATATGTATATATATATAATAATATATATATAATATATATATATATATATATATATATATATATATATATATATATATATATATATATATATATATATATATATATATATATATATATATATATATATATATATATATATATATATATATATATATATATATATATATATATATATATATATATATATATATATATATATATATATATATATATATATATATATATATATATATATATATATATATATATATATATATATATATATATATATATATATATATATATATATATATATATTATATATATATATATATATATATATATATATATATATATATATATATATATATATATATATATATATATATATATATATATATATATATATATATATATATATATATATATATATATATATATATATATATATATATATATATATATATATATATATATATATAATATATATATATATATATATATATATATATATATATATATATATATATATATATATATATATATATATATATATATATATATATATATATATATATATATATATATATATATATATATATATATATATATATATATATATATATATATATATATATATATATATATATATATATATATATATATATATATATATTTATATATATATATATATATATATATATATATATATATATATATATATATATATATATATATATATATATATATATATATATATATATTATATATATATACATATATATATATATATATATATATATATATATATATATATATATATATATATATATATATATATATATATATATATATATATATATATATATATATATATATATATATATATATATATATATATATATATATATATATATATATATATATATATATATATATATATATATTAATCTAGGGTTTTTTTTCATTAGGGCGAATCTACAATTGAGAGGTTCTCTCGGGGTTCCCTCTTTCATTCATAAATCAATCACCTTAACGTTTTTCATTCTACTATTTGTAGAGTATGCTAGCCAGCACTGTTGTGTTTCGATTTGTACTAAAGAATGCCTCGTAAGTTTTATAATGGCGCTGTAATGAATGAAAGAGAGCGAGCCCGGAGAGAATCTCTCAATTGTAGATTCGCCCTAATGAAAAAAAACCCTAGAAATAACTTTTGCTTATAAATACGTGTGGCTTATTTCCCATGTGTATTAATATTCGTCAAAAAATTCTCAAAGATTTACAATTAAATGTATTGTAATCATACGATAGAATCAATCGTATGTAAAATTGACTATATTGTTCATGACGATAAGATGACAATAAAAGTTATTGTTTCCACAATAGAATCTAATGTAAATTGCAACATCGACAATAGGGGGTTGTTATGTATCTTAACTATATATAGAAAAAATCGTTTTTCTTCGAACAAATTTGAGTCAATTACTATTGATTTTATTTTTTCACATTTGTTGAAAATTCTAGCATATAGGGTGAATAGTAGATCTATTGTGATGACAATATTCATTTTTCATTTACCTGATACATGAACAATAAGATTCATGGTCGGCAATAGATTTAAATGTTACTTTATATTATTTTATTGTAATTGTATGGTTATTTTTATCCGGGTAGCTATTAATTATGCGAGTAGTTTTTAATCACCATTCCATATGATCCGTTTTTCGTGTTGATGGAAATTTCGTTAAATATTTTACAAATAGTACTGGCAACACTGTATTTTTGTTTTTGTTTCTATTTGAGTTGATTTTTACAGACAAAGATAATTCAAGCAAAACAATGCATTAGGTCCTAAGTAACATTGAGAGATTCTCTTCGTCGACTTTCTCTTTGGTTAATAGCTTATCTATTAAACGATTTGCTGGTGTTTTCAACGTATTAGATCACTAATCACACTTCATACTACCGTACTAGTATGTTGAAAATAGTTGAACATATTTTTACCAAGCCGTAGGGAACCCAAAAGAGAAAGTCGACAAAGAGAGTCTCTCAATGTTACTTAGGACCTAATGCATTGTTTTGCTTGAATTTTCGAAGAATAATTTTAGTCAATACTTATGAAAATGGAGTTAACATGCTACTAATGTTCACTGATATTAATCTTTCGAGTTTTTGCTTCCATTTGCTGCGTTGGAATATGAAAAATTGTCTGTACCATTGGCTAGAATATGAACATTTGATATCATGTTGACTGGATACTATGTTCTAGTGGACAACTCAGGTCAGTACTATTTAGCATACCTAATTGTTCAGACTACGGAGTTGTATCATGATACAAGGATGTTACCAAATGTCAAGAAGGAAAACTCTATCGAGATGGTCTTTTAACATATTTCAACAAAGCGTAATTTATTCTATTGCCATAAACAGGTGAAAGCAGATAGTCTCCTCACAATATTTCTAGAGCAACGAGTAAGTAGTGCCTAAATTTAAATGGAACGAAAAAAGTTGCTCTAGATTGTGGTTTTGGTTGTTGTTTCATATTTACGTGACTTGCAGCCTGAGGCTGGTCATCACAACAGTCGCTCTAAATTAAGAACAGGAGAAAAACCCCTGAACATCCATAGAAGCAAAAGTGAATTAGTAGCATAATGTGTTATAATCTTTCTTAACCTGAACAAAGATGTGACCAACAGGGTCTCATGGAACTATTAAATAACTAATTACAAAAAAAAGTATGATCGACTGTTTGTTTGAGTTGTGGAACGCAAATTCTATACGTTACTGCATTCATTAATACCGATTCCTGGTGCTTATTAAGCGTGCTATAGGAATCTTGACTGTTGGTTGTTTTAGGTCAATTCAAGCAAAACAATGCATTAGGTCCTAAGTAACATTGAGAGACTCTCTTTGTCAACTTTCTCTTTGGGTTCCTACGGCTTGGTAAAAATATGTTCAACTATTTTCAACATACAGTACGGTAGTATGAAGTGTGATTAGTGATCTAATACGTTGAAAACACCAGCAAATCGTTTAATAGATAAGCTTATTAACCAAAGAGAAAGTCGACGAAGAGAATCTCTCAATGTTACTTAGGACCTAATGCATTGTTTTGCTTGAATTGTTTATTTAATCGCATAGGAAATTTTCAAAAAAAAATATATAACAATGCAAGTTTTCAGAGATAAATCTTTCTGTATTCTTTTTTTCAGGCTTGAATCAACAGTGTCTGGTCGGTAATAATTCTAGCAACGCTGACACCAATCACCAAAATTCTACCTTGTTGCAATCAACTAAAACGCTACCGGAAATTATTGCTGTTGTATCAGATGTCTCACAAGAATTGGTTTAAAGGTATCAACCTGACATTGATGATTCTTCGATTCTACAGTCCCTTCCGTACACACCAAAACTGATCGATGTTATGCCGGATGAAGAAAACCCATCTGCTTCGTCACTTGAGAATACGACTAATGGTAAAAGAAATATGAAGCAGGAAGATGCATTGGCTATAAAATCCACGTCAAAACTGGAGTCTAAGGTTCTATTAGTTCAAGGGTCAATGGCGGAGATTCATCTGTGACAGGCGATGGAAATACATCCCCAAACAAATCACGGAAAAGGTCAGTGACAGAGAATAAGTTAAATTGGTGAAAAGCAAGAAGCGACATGCGTCGACAGAAATGAAGTTCCGGACATTTAACATCAACTGGTCTAAGGTCACTGACAACATCCTAGAACGTTTGAATCGTTTGCAAGACTACTGTGACAAAAATCCAGGAAAAAGTGTTCCGCTAACTGTACAGCTGCCTAGAACGGATATGACGACGTTGACGAACGTAATCGTTGACCAGCTGAGATGCATTGCTACTGAAATACCTGCGAGTACTATGGAGGCTGTAGCACGGCAAGTATATTCCAAATACTCCGGCCTTCAATTCATCGATGACGACGGTTTTGTTAACCAACAAAGCTACATAACACTAAAGCACAAATTGATCAATCGTAATTCATACTTGAACCGATTCAAGAATCCGACAGAACCAAAAATAACGGCCGCTGAGGTTCGTCGGAATAGAAATGTAAAGGCTGGGATATTAGCAGAGTACTGGAAGTCATCTTCGGAGAAATGTGCTAAAGAAATTTTAAGTAAACTTATTAAAAATGATCCAAAGATGCTAACTGAAGAATTTTTGGTCGCCTCGCAGTCTTACGTACGGTTTCGACTTGATGAAACAAAACTGCTCAAAGAAATTGTTGAAGGATTACCAACCGCCGAATGATCGATTTCCATTTTGAAAAGGCAACTGGTGTTCCCAGAGACACAATGGAGAACTTTTATTGCCAAACGATCAAAAATCGTAGATTTTTGAAAGTTCGCCCCAAAAATACGCTGAATGAAGCGCCCTGCAACAGGGATATCATTGCGTCCATGTGTTCTTTGCTGGGAGAACGTGTAACGGAGCTCATCATACAAAAAGATGTAAATCATTTCGTTTTTTTTATCAAAGATTAAAAAGATTAAACATTTTCTCTATTGCAGCTTGGAACTAAATCATTGGAAATCATCACTGAAAACGCTGGTCCGGTGGTAGTGGCTGTCGGTTTGTATATTTTTAAATAAATTCTTTAGAAAGTTTAAATGTTGTTTTCACTTGCACTTCCAATAATCCGGGAAAATGCAGTTAATTGATCACTATATTTACTATATCTTCAGATCTGGGAAACAGCAATCATGTTTTTTACGTTTTTGCGGAGCAAGTTCAACTCACAGAAGGGACTGAAGATGTTATCATTGCAATTTCGGAATTACTGGCCGTGCACTACATTTATAACTTCATGTATATGAGAAGCATCTCGAAATTTTTAGAGTTTTTGCAAGTCTATTTTTTCAAAATTATTCCGCTGACTGGATCGAAATCGAAGGCAACGAAGAAAAGCAAGCAACAACGTTTGGTTCAGAGTGTTATAGAAGCAATTTCCAATCATGAACCGACGACTAGACAACAAGATCGAAGGCAATGATCAAATTCGAGAACTTTTTATTCGAATTTCGATGTATTTCCGAATATTAACTGGAACATTTCAAAATTTTCTTTACTATTTGATTTGATTTGATTTGATTTAAGTAATTAATTTTTTTATTGATATGTAACTTAAGCTTAAAAGTGAACTTTAACAATATGTAAACGAATCTTTCGATTGCAATGTTGCAATGTCCTTATATAAAATAATAAAACTTATATTTTCATGTTGACAGTTTTTCCGAAATTTTTCATTTTTATGGTTCAGTAACACTGTAGATAACTACGATTAACTATATCACAGCAAAATACTGCAAATACTGTTCGGAGTTATTTGTGGCAGCAAGAATTACTTTTCTCTATTTAATTTTTAACGCTTTTTCTTGAATTTTTGAACGGAAAGCCGAATTAGATCATGCAGGATAAAAATTGCATCCAAGTGCATTTAAAATTACATCAACGATTAAGGCAATGATAGTTGTAATTTTAGGTGCCTTGCCTTACTTTTAAGTCATGGCATGTAAATTGTCATTTTGTGATTTTATTGTCATGTAATTATAAAAAAGATGTGAATTTATGTCCAACGGGCCGCTCCCTTTATGTGCATCCAAGGAGCTTTAAATTTACACGGTATTTTCGAAGTGTATACATAGTCTTTTAAATTCTGAAAGTGTTGGTGCCCGTTTAATGTGTCTTGGCATGGAATTGAAAACATGTTCTTATTTCATCCGCGTTTCTAGTATTATATCTATGAAAATCACTTCCTCTTTCAATTCGATCACACAAATATCGAGAAAGCAAACCATTAACTACTTTAAAAATGAACACCATAGAGGGATTCCATCCAGAATGTGCCGGAAATCCCAAAAATCATACCCGATCATCATTGATTTGGATGAAACTTGGCACATGAGTTCGTTACGTTGGAAAAAAAATTCCACTGGTGTTAAGATAATTTGGGTTCAAGAGTAACTTTTGAGATGGGCGTATGTATTTTTTCCAACATTTTACTTGAAAAATCGTAGTTCAAAAACCATTACATTTAGAGAAAAACTTTATATAAGGGAATTGTAGGAACTAAAAGCCTTTCTTAAAAAATATACACAGAAAAAAATTTTTTTTTCATCAAGAAAAATCAAAAATAATTACTAAAAATAAAATATCTAAAAAACATATTTTTAATATTTTTTTAATTTGTTGTATGGAAATTTGAGGAAAAAAGACACGTTTTAAAAAAACTCTAGGATGGACGCTCTTATAATAAAAAAGTTTTTCAAATAGCGAACTTTGGTGTGTATTTCAAATTTTGGTTATTCATTCTTATAAATAAATTTTGATGTTACAATATGGTTTTGGAGATCATAACAAACAATAATGATTATAATGATAAACCACGTAAACGCAACCGTTTTCAAGATATTTCTGATTTTCTTTCAATAAAATTTCAAAACCTCAAAAAATACGCCCTTTTCATAAATTACTCGTGATATTAAAACAACAATAGCTAACGATTGTTTCTCTTGTGTTTTTAGCCTTTTTAAAACACATGTATGTGCCTCTTACTTACTCTTAACAGCTCGTCGATTGAAAAAGCTTCACTTAAAGTTATAAGACAAAAATAATGAATTATGGTTGGATTTATATTTATATATACCATTTATTAGTCTCGGTCATTGATAATATTACATAAACATTATATAAACTATTGATTGCTTTTATATATATTATGAATCCTGCCTTCTTCGTCATTCGAAAACAGTTTTACAAAAACTTCGTTTTCTGAAATTGGAACGAATGAGTGGTACTTTGTGTACCTGCAATCGTTTTAGTCTGTCGGTAAATTTCATTCCATTCTGCTACCCCTGTTCATACTCTTCATGTGATACATAACAAAACGACATTTTTGTTAAACAATCATCACTTTTTTGGTTCGCCCATTCGAATAACTCAAATGCACTTTTTATAGGGTGTTCATGTTGTACAGCAAGGCTTGCATATCTTGCCATTCGTTTTAATGTACCACCAATTGCATCGCAAGGTCCCTTACCGTGGGATGTTGCGAAAAAATGCCATTCAGCATCAATATTGTATTTCTTTTTAAACTTACAAAGGCTTGCAAAGTTCTTCCTATTTTTATATTGGGATGCTGCCCCGTCAGACATAAACGTAGCTTTCTTTACTTTAATTTTTGTTTGCAAAAAGCTTATTAGTTTTGAAATAAACACCTGCACCGCAATCGTATCATGTTTCAACACTTCTGAGATAACAATGAAACTGATATTTTTAAGTATTCCAGATTCCGTGTAATAAATGACAAAAGGGTGAATAGTGGCTTGCTCATTACTCCAATAACTACTTTGAACAGCATCTTGAAAAACAAATGAATAATTTTCAGAAAAATCACAAATTATTATTACTTCGCCGTCTTTAAGACAACTTTTATAATCTCTCAAGAAACTACACTGCTAAGATTTGACAAAATCGTGGGATACTAATTGTTCCAACTTTTCACAAAAATAAGCAATAAATTCATCAATTGGTTTAACAAGTGTCTCTAAACTACATCTATCAGTTGAAATCCATTGCTCAAAAGATATTTCAACTAAACCACGTTTTTCTAATTTGTCTGTTAAACTACTCTCAAAATCTGAAAAGCCTGGACATCGTTCGCATTCACGGAGGTAACATTTTTTAGTTCTAGTTGATGAGCTACATAATATTTCTTCAAAACACAATTTATAATCATTCTCGAATGAATATTTTCTAAGACCATGAAGCATCAAGTTAATGTTCTCATGAATGGTGCAAACACAAATGTTATGAGAACCTGTGCTGCCAAGTAATTTGCAATGCTTTGGTCTTAGTGCTGCAAAAGAGCTAAACCCAACAGCATTTTGATGCATCTCTTGAAATTTAATGAAAGCTTCTCTTAATGAACAAACTAAAAGGCGCTTTTGAATATGAACCCTCTTACCTTCACTCCTCACTGAAACGTAGTCGTTCATACCAGGGGTTGCTCGTGTAATCTCATCACTGTCGTAAAATTGCAAAATTTGGTTTTTTATTTCCGGGTTCAGACCGTGTCCCAGCTTTTCGTTAGGGGCAAATTCGCTCCCTTCATTCTCTGAGCGGCCCGACCGATACAGCCATAAAACAATTATAAATATATTGATTGCAATATTAAAACAATAGTGCTATTTATCTTGTTCTTTTCAAATGAGTCTTCTTATCATCCTGATATCAAAAGAAAAGAGGACATTAGAGTAATGTGAACGTTATAATATGAAGATCTTGGAAAATGTATCATTTCTGGTGGAAATCTCGATTAACTTAAGAAAAGAGCGAATTTTCTGAGGTTTTTTCATTCTATTGAAATAAAATCCGAAAAATCTCGAAAACGGTTGCGTTCAGGTGATTTATCATTATTATCATTATTGTTTTTAATCATCTCCAAAATCATATTGTATAATTAATTTTCATTTATAATAATGAATAACCAAAATTTGAAATATGCACCAAAGTTCGCTCTTCGGAAAACTTTTTTATTATAAAAGCGTCCATCCTAAAGTTTTTTTCAAAACGTGTTTTTTTTTCTCAAATTTCCACAAAACAAATTTGAAAAATATTAAAAATATGTTTTTTTTTATATTTGATTTTTAGTATTTATTTTCGATTTTTCTTTATGAAAAAATTTTTTTTTTCAGTGTACATTTTTTTTACAAAGCCTTTTTAGTTCTCTACAACTCCCCCATATAAAGTTTTTCTCTAAATGTAATGGTTTTTGAACTACGATTTTTCAAGTAAAATGTTGGAAAAAAAACATACACCCATCTCAAAAGTTACTCTTGAATCCAAATAATCTTAACACCAGTGGATTTTTTTTTTTCAACATACCGAAGACGTGTACCAAGTTTCATCAAAATCGAAGATAGTTGAGTTTGGTGACCGACCGACTTGGCGTGGAATCAGTCCATAGGTAAATACACAATTCTTTGCTTCACTGATAGCCATTGTAAAGCATCTAACATAAAAGTCGAGGAAGTGAATCTTTTACATCTTCACACCAAATAATCTTAACTAATTCCAGCAATAGTTTTTGCTGAAAACAGACAGCAAAACTTTTGTTGCTGATATACCAGCATATTTTAAAACAAATAATTGAAAATCAGCATCGATATTTACTGAATATCCTTCAGCATTCACATTTATGCTGTTAACCAGCATTAATTTTGACATTTTGTGGAATCCAGTATTATTTACCAACAATCAGCAAATATTTTTTTACTGATTGTAGAGCAGTAACTAATATTCACTGAAGACCAGTAAACTATTTTGTCTGTCAACTTCAAACGTTACAACAATATTATTAGGCAGACCGCCATGTTTAATGATCTTGATTTTTAATGCGGAAGTACAAACGGTTGTGGACGCTTTGCGCATCGATGAAAATCTTGATTTGGAAGAAGGGTTTCGTAAGTATACATGATTTATTCATTTAATTTGTGGTTTGGAGGCAAAATGGCTAATCTAAAATAAATAAAAAGTTTAGTTTAATAAGTGATAATAAACCAAAAACGTGTGTTTTTATTAATAAATCAAGAAGGAAACACAACATTTACTGTGCTGTGTTTTCAGCAAAAATGTAAATTGCCGATAAATACAGCAAAATTATATGTTTTGATCTGCTACTGGTTTATCCAGCAAATTGCAAGTGTTCAGACAACTTCAACTAAAATTTTAAGCGAACTTCATGGAAGTTCTGCAGAGATATTCAAGCTCGTTCTTCAGAGAACTTCGGGTTATTCCTTCAGAGAACTTCATGAACGTTTTTCGGAGAACTTCAGGAAAGTTCTGCAGAGAACTTCTTCAAAGATTCTCAAAAAACTTCAGTAACGATCTGCAGGGAACTTCAGAGAAATTATTCAGAGGACTTCAGGGCATTTTTTCAGAGAACTTCTGGGAAATTCTACAGAAAACTTCGAGAAATTCTTAAGAGAACTTAAGGAAAGTTTAACAGAGTATTTCAGGGAACTTTTTAGAGAACGTCATAGAAAACCTTCGAAGAACATCAAGGAAGTTTTTCAGAGAACTTGATGGAAGTTTTTCAGAGAACTTGATGGAAGTTCTTCAGAAAACTTCAGGGAAGTTCAGGAGAGAACTATTGGAATGTTTTTCCGAGAGCTTCAGGGAAGTTTTTCAGCGAACTTAAGAGAAGTACTTTGAATAAGTCCTTCAGAGAACTTCAGTGAAGTTCTTCAGAGAACTTGAACTAAGTTCTTCATATAATTTCATGGAAGTTCTTCAAAGAACTTCAGGGTTTTTTTTTCAGAGAACTTCAGGGAAATTTTTCTGAAAACTTAAGGAAAGTTTTTCAGAAAACTTAAGGGAAGTTCTTCAGAGAACTTCAGTGAAGTTTTTTAGGAAACTTCAGGGAAGTTTCTCAGAGAACTGTAGGGAAATTCTGCAAAGAACTTTATAGTTGTTCTGCAGAGAACTTCAGGGAAGTTTAACGACTCAAAGAATGGGAGCATCTCATGTTGACGTTAAAATTGCCACACAATGAAAGCGAAATGAGTCCTATTCATATTTTTTTAACATAGGATGGGGTTTTGCCATGATGATAGTGGATTATTTGACGAAATAGGCCGTTAACACGAACCGAAGAAGTGGCGACTATTTATCCATAGTTCGTCAAAACGTTTAAAAGCTGTTCTGCAGCATAATGGAAATGAGCATCCTTCCTTTACAGTAGCGTATACCAAATTGCCGAAGGAAAATTATGATTGTACTAACCTTGACTCGATTCCCTGCGTTATTCAAAATATTGTTGAAAAGTGAATGGAGATTTTAAAATGATCGCTTTTCTCATGGGTCTTTAATATATGATAATTCTGCAAGTATTTCATATAAGGGTGAGCAATATTTTTCTACGACATTATTTTTTTGAATCTATGAAGAGCAAATAGACGCTGCAGTGAAACCTGACGTACAGATGTTAAGCCAAAGTGGTTTAAATTTTGGATTTGTCCTCGTACATCAATATCAAAATACATACTAACATGAAGAGTACTTCTGCAAACTTCTTCAGAGAACCAGGCTTGACTTCTCTTCGCACGTGTAGCTAGCATGTGTACGTTTTAAACGACACGAGGAGCAGAAAACTCTACACACGCCGTGTGATCATTGTTTGCACGCCGTGCACGAAAATTTGAAAATGGAGCAAGAGCATTGCCTAGCGGGAGCGTGTGTCATGCAGGAAGAGAAACATGGAGCAAAACAAAGATGCTCCGTGCTCTTGGTTTTCGGAATTTTATCTGCGTTAGTATGCGGTCGTATCTCATGGAGTGTAGATGTATTTGTTGAGTAATGTATTATTTTTCAATGATGGCTGAGAAAAGAAAGCTAAGTGGGGATGTGTCGAGTTTTTTTTTTCTCGGAAAAGAAAATAATTTGTGACAATGGTTCCCAAAAAGCCGTTTTAACATGTTCATTATGTAAAAGGCGGTCGCAGTGTGACTTGAAATTATATTTGACTCGGCATAACTTCCGTTCACAAGAAAAAGGCAGTGGAGTCCGGACTTCTAATGTAGAACAAGGAAAACATTTCCGCGGGAGATGTTCAAAAGAAACTTTCAAAAGTATATCAATGGACCGTAATGTGTTCGCGGGTCGCATCGTTTGAATAAAAGCGGACTTAGCATAGCGTAGGGGAAGATCTGTGCTTGGAATTGTAGTTCAAATTTTGGAAAATGGCGTGCTTTACACTCACTATGGTGGCCTCAGTACAGTGGAAGTGATTCGTGACGTAATTCTTAAGGTTATGAATAACATTAACATTGATTTGGGTCAAGTTTACTCTGTCACTACTTATAACGGTTCTAATTTTATAAAAAAAAAAACGATTTAATGAAAGATGCTCATACTCTTCATTTGACTGAGCGTGAAAACGTACAAGGTTCATATGGCGAAAATCCTTTCGAAGATTCAGACAGTGAGGATGATGAAGATAATTTTGAGAGCTGCATTGCAATTTGGTAAGTTTGATAGCCCTGTTTTGGACAATTGATTCTAAATATGTGTTCCATTCGACAAAATGAAAATAATTGTCATTTAAGGCTCAATTTCCTTTGATACATTTTGGAAAAAAAAATCACAAAAAGCTATTGTCATTCTATATATTTTATTGTTCCACCAAAAATACGCGAGCTTTTTGCAATCCCAGTAAATGCGTCGGAACCTTTTTTCGCAAATGTATCAAAGTAACAAAGTGTCAGATAAAGGCTTTTAATAGAACCCAGATATTCTGGAAGACTTATTTCTGGCAGATGAGAAATAAATTTTCACAAACATATTTTCAAAAATAAGGACCAATAACAGGGATATTCTGTTTGGTGAATACTCACTTAAATTTGACAATTAGGAAATGTTTGTTTATTTATTGTCCAGTAGCGTAAGCTGAACATCTTTTAAAATTACTACCTCCGATTCATGATAAGCACAATACAACAAACTTCACGATTGACATTCTTTACGATTAATACTACTCAATTTTCAATAAAACACTAATCTAGATATTACGGTTCCAAAAGTTGATGCAGCCTCTCTTGAAATTTGCTTCCGTTGAAGCACGTTTTACTATGGGTGGCAATGAATTCCAGTTTATCACACCTCGCACGAACAAGGAATTTGCATAGCATGGCGTGTTGTTGGATGGAATCACAAGGTTCTGCAAGCGCTGACCACGACATTGGATAAGTCTTTCATGAAGCAATGCTGGAGCCTGAGCTATCTGTAGGTTCCTTAGAAAATCACAGGAGCGGTGTGCGTAGAAATTTTTCAATGGGCATCCGATTAAGTTCTGCTGCAGATGACTAACATGGTCGTAGCGACTAAGCCCATACACATACCGCACACAGGAGTTAAATGCCACACGAAGTCGATTTAAGGAACTTGCACTGGGGCGAACATGCAGAACATCGCCGAACAAAAAATGTGGCAAGATCAACGACTTGAACAGTCTCAGCTTAATAGAAGTTTGAGCGGCTGAAGTACAGCAGTATAATGTGCGCAAACTTGCATAGATTATTCCACATTGTTGAGCTATCAGACCATCCCACTGTAGATCATTTTGGAATACGAATCCTAGGTTGATGTCCGACCAATCGATGCTCTGGCCGTCCATCACAATTCCTGGAACGGGTGGAGCACTGACATTACGACGGCGATTCGTGATGAACATTGCCTAACTTTTTGCCGGGTTCACGTAAAGATGCCCCAAGATGACCAATCAGCAACTCGCTCGAGATCCGCATTCACCAGCCGTATCAGCTCCCGTGTACAAGGACCCAACCGACGAATGTACAATTCTACATCATCAGCGTAAATCTGGATAGAGCAATATTTCAGCACCGATGGTAGGTCGTTAATATAGCAGCAAAATAGTAGGGGACCAAGAACTGAGCCCTGGGGGACACAAAATGGCGCCTCAGCACTGTTTGAGCAGCGATCACCGCAATAAACGGTTTGTTTTCTACCACACAGGTACGACCTCATCAAGTTTGTGGCAGCAGGTGAGAAGTTGAACTGGGTTTGAAGCTTTTCCAATAGGTTGCTATGAGGTATCGTATCAAACGCCTTGGAGAAGTCTAACAGTAGCAAAATTCCTATACCCTTTGTGTCGACGGTGGTTGCTAAGTCATCATGTACTCGAAGAACAGCAGTTTTGATACTCTGACCACTGCGAAAACCGGCTTGAAAGTCAGACAATAGCCGGTTAGCTTCGATGTAATGGTACATTTGGTGTTTGAGTAGTTTCTCAAAAGCTTTACACAGTGCGCAAAGTATACTAATTGGTCGCAGGTTAGAGATGTCATTCAAATGCGCTTTCTTTTGCAATGGCAGGATCTTCGCATGCTTCCAGCATTCAGGAAAGGTCGAGGAGCGGATGAATAGGTTGAATACATGTGCTATGTGCTGAACAACTGATCTTGATGAATTTGATAGGTAAACAGTCCAGCCCAATAGCTTACGATTTTATATCCCAAATAGCATTTACGACTTCCCAGTATTGAACAGGTTTAAAAGAAAAACTGTGTGCCGAAGTTGGTCCAGACCGCAAATGTGGTGTCTCTTGAGAGCTACTGTTCGTGAAGTTGGCCAAGAATGTACGTTTCACATCATCTGGATCGAATTCACATGGCCGTCGATTTTTCCTTGCCAATTCCAAGGCTCTTCACTCGTTGCCATAGGGTTTTTGATGGAGCCCGATCATCCAAGAATCGGATCAAGTACTGCTGTTTAGCCTGAGATACTTTCGTGTTTGCACGGTTCCTCAGCAATTTGTACCGCAGTCGCTTTTCTTCCTTTAACTGCGGTGAAGCCTGCAAACAATCCTTGTATGCTAAGTCTCGTTCAAGTAGTGACTGACGAACACTATCAGAAAACCACGGGTTGGGACGAAGACGAATGGTACTGGAACGCAGAGGGATGCACGAATCGTGTACTGTTTTAACTTGCGCATTGAAGAATTCCATGGCATCATTTGGATTTTCGCACTCGTAGAATTGCCTCCGCGGAATAGATAAATGAAATTATAAATGTCGAGAACGCGATGTTTGTGAAAATTTAATCCGCGTTATTTTAAATCCACACAACTTACGATCTTTCCATTACTACTACTACTATCAGTTCTTTCATAAGGCTTATTAATAGTGAAGTAATTAATCCAAAGTGTGGTCGAGTAATACTATTTATGTTGCTTTTAAATTCTTTCCTTTTAACGGGGCAAATACATATCATAACATAAGAATTTGTTTTCATACCTTCTACTGAAGACGACGGAGCCGAACCAACACCCGATCTTTCGGATGATGAACCTGATATTAATGAAAGCATAGACGATTTGTCTATTATTAACCAGGGTCATCTTATAGGAGTAAGACGTGCGGCTCATTACGTGCAATAGGCTCTTCACAATGTACTTAAGAAAAAAATCCCTTCCGTCTAGATAAGTCCTAAAAACTTCAATTCTTCGATGGCGAAACAAGGTGGGAAATTGAATTATTCACCCAAGATCTAAAACAGAAAGACGGATTTAGCACCTTGCAGAGCTAACGCGGCCTATATTTTGAAGTTAAAACTGTTAAGTGGTTGATCGTTGAAAACTTCTATATATTCTCCCTGGGAACCTAAGAACTTTTTTTTTTGATAAAATCGCTCCGCGAAGAAAATATAATGTTTTCCCAGGAAAATAGTTGCACGATTCGTTGTGGAAACTGTTTTCAGCTACAAATTATTAGTGTTTCTGTGTGTTTCTTTAATGTTTTCATGGTAAATTATTCATTTCAAGGTAACACACCCGGTTTCCTAAAGCGAAGCTTAATTTATTGGAAAATGATGAAATTTTTTGATTTCTAGTGCGATGGCTGCGTAAAATGATTGAATTGTGTATGGGAAGCTTATGTTGTGCAGGAGACAGTAGAGAAAAGGTTTTCTATGACAATATTCTTGAATTTTGATTCAAAATTACATTAACCGTTATGTGTCCAACAGGGAACACAGTTGCCTTTTTCAATTTCAAAACATGATACTTCATTAAGTTTTCATAGCAGGATGTTGAAACTTTGTGACATCTAATATCTTTTTTTATTACGTAAAAGGCTGACGGGAACGTTTTTACCCCCCCCCGACAAAAATGACCATAACTAAGGAAATATTCAACAGGTGGGAATATTTCGGCAGTTTTGGATTCAGGAACTCAACTTCTTTCTTATAAATGTTTAATATGACCTATGGACATATTTTGTCTCCGGAAAAACCGGCTATCCGTAACCGTGTTCCGAAAACTTATAAATGTTTCAATAGAAAATCAACAATAATGATACAAAACTGTGAAATAAATACACAGTAATGTGTGTGATTGCCATATAACAATCCGGTGACATGATTCTGGAACAGCCACCACGTAGCAGATTCTCATGAGGCCACGGGTAGCCAGACAATTATTTGAATTGAACCCTAACAATATGGGTGTCGAAATTCTAGAAATCGTTCCAGAAGTACGTTTGCCATAGTTATTGAACCATCCGGTCACTTGCAACTTTCAAACGCATAAACCATTGGAACGTACTCTGAACTGGCCACTCCGGTGCCAAGTGACCAGATGGTCCATTAGCTATGGCATACGTTCTTCTGGAACGATTTCAAGAATTTGACACTCATATTGTTGGAGTCAATCCAAATAATTTTCTGGCCATCCGTGGCCTCATGGAAACTTTCTCTGAACTGGCCAATCCGAAGTCGAATGAGCGGATGGTTCAACAACTACAACCCTACTTCTGGAGTGATTTCAAGAATTTTGACACCCATATTGTTAGGGTTCAATTCAAATAATTGTCTGGCTACCCGTGGCCTCATGAGAATCTGCTACGTGGTGGCTGTTCCAGAATCATGTCACCGGATTGTTATATGGCAATCACACACATTCCTGCGTATTCTTTGAATGACTTTTAGTGTCACTACTGCTGGTTTTATTTTGGAATCTTTTATAAGTATACCATTTTCGGAACATGGTTCCGGATATCCGGTATTTTCGGATACCGATCGGTCATATTCGGTCACAATAGACTTTTATGAGGGGTTGAGTTTCTAAATCCAAAACAGTAAACATATTCCAAATCGGTTGGATATTTCCTTGGTTATGGTCATTTGAATTCTGTGGGTAAAAACGCTCCCTGTCGGCCTCTTAAAGGTGTTTTTTTTTGTTGGACACAACGGTTAGCAAGCAAACATTTGTTTACTATCCAATATCTAAGGAAAATACATCCAAACTTATTTCAACCAACAGGAATTTGACGCAGCAGTGCTTCTAGATGATTTTCACAATGAAACATTGGTAGTAAACCATCTGTAATTTATTCGT
This sequence comes from Aedes japonicus, assembly GCA_034211315.2. Lineage (NCBI taxonomy): Eukaryota > Metazoa > Arthropoda > Insecta > Diptera > Culicidae > Aedes > Aedes japonicus. Next base: position 373,556 of record JASCZW010000353.1, on the reverse strand, counting down.
AAATTAACTTTTATTTACATCTTGTATGTACACATCTTGTATCTTGTATGTGTTGCAGCATGGACGGTGTCATGAAATCAAACATACAAAAAAATTGCCGTAGAAACTACCATTTCGAGGGTTAAATTAAGCGCAAACAACAAAAATTTTCATCTGATTATAAATGCGTTTGATTTTACCATGCCTAACCACAGTAAATTTGACCGAAATTTCATGGTAGTTTTGAATACAGGCAAAGTGGTTTTTACTGAAAGATTTTTTTCTGTGATTGAAAATTTCTTATGGAAAATCATCCAATAAACCTAATGATGCGCATGAGTCTAAGCTGAAAAACGTTTTGCAGATTGGCGAGGAGTAAACCATTTTTCTTCCATTCTTCCAAACATCCTCAGGTCGGTATCGTGTTCGGAAGAAATTTCTTTTTCTATCTCAAACCCAAGGTAAATTCCGTTGAATGAAACGGAAAAGCAAAGAATCGAAAAGAAATTTCTGCAGCAGTATCTACCTGAAAAGAACGAATAATAAAATTGGAATTCGTAAGGTTTCCACGCAAACTAATGGGAGCTGTCACTTTTACTTTCGGAAACTATTCCGCTCGATTATTCCGTAAGTGAAGGTGACATTTCTTTCCATGCAGATCAATTGTCAAAATTCCGCTTGGTAATATTGAACAAAATTCTGTAACCTCTCTACTTTTTAGGTCGATACTGGCCTTAACATCAGAGTGGAGCTTTTACTCCACTACGCCAATAGAAAGGCTGTTGTAAGGCGAGCGATCTCTTACAAAACACAAGAGCTGTCAAGTGCAAACCTTCGGGATTTCTCTTTTGTCATTTCGCTCGCTCGATCTACCGAACGGGAGAAGCGTGTATTTGTCGGTGTAGAGCAGATGCCAAACACGCACGGTGCACCATACAACTTATGCCGTGCGCGTGGCCGATACACTCCACTCTTCGCTCAAACGGAGGAGAAAACCAAGCCTGCAGAGAACTTCAGAAGAGTTTTTCACGAACTTCAGGGCAGTTTTTCAGAGAACTACACAGAAGTTCTTCACAAAACTATGGGTAAGTTCTTCAGAGATCTTCAGAGAAGTTCTCTAGAGAACTTCAGGGAAGTTCTGCAGATACCGATCGTAAAGCGATTTAACTACTTGTAGTAAAATAAAGCTGCACAAATCAATCATCTCTCCTTATTTGGACGTTTGCCCTTTTCATTTTATTATCGGACAATCAAACACAAATACTGAAACTACAGCGTTTGCAGAATAAAATCTGTATCCACATTAATCCGGACACCTTCAAGTCATTGTAACTTTTGAAATATTGCACGTAGGAATGGAAAATTTCACTGTGGTATACCTGAGAGTCTATAATGAAAAAGACGATGATTGATGTTTACATTTCATGTTTAGTATTCAAGATGGCGACGAAAGAAAAACAAGTGCGCGAGCAAATTTTGTACGGGCGTACGGCAAATTCTGACTTGTCACTTGATCACGATGTGCTCAAATCATTTTCGGAACGTTTGACGATGGAGAGGAAACCGAGAAGTGGCAAAAACATTGAACGCGCTGATCCTGTCATGGACCGACAGGTGAAAAGGATATTAACGACAAACCCAAATCTCTCCATTCGAACGGTGGATCGTAAAATAGGTATGTTGCCTGGTTTTGTCCAAAACTCATAACAACGTTTGGGACTTAAGTAGTAAAAAGTAAAAACAGTTCCAAATCGCAACGACAAACAGAACTTGGCAGCAAAATCACGGGCTCGACGTGTGTACTGCGAATATTTGACGAAGTTTTCATGCGTTGTTATGGACGATGAAACTTATGTCCTGGAGGATTTCAAGCAGCTTCCAAGGCTGGCTTTTTATTCTGCTATGGCCAGAACTGCTACAGCAGAGCATTTTAGAACGAAGAAGGCATCGAAATTTCCCAAAAAATACCTTGTGTGGCAAGCAATTTGCACATGTGGCAAAAAGAATAAATCTTTCATCACTACAGGCACAATCAACAAGGAGATCTATCAGAAAGAGTGTCTGCAGAAGCGATTGCTACCCTTCATCAAAAGTCACAAAGAAAAACTCTTGTCTTGGCCCGATTTGGTATCATGCCACTATGCTAAAACTGTGATGGAGAGTCTGTACAAACCCTAATGGAGGGAGTTAAGCGCAAAGTTCGAAAATTTTATGGAAATACCGAATAAGTATGTTTTGTCTTCACGAATTGTTAAAACACATCCCATGAATCTGAAATAGAAACGTGGGTGAAATAATAGAAACGCGGTTGAAATAAAAACATCGAATTTCTTGACATGTGCTTTACAAAACTCATTATACATTAAAGGAATAAATGATTTCAAACCGATGCCAAGACAAATTGAACGAGTGCCATCACTTTCAGAATTTAAAAGTCTATGTATTCCATACGTTAAAACTGCATGCTAAACAGTTGCGAAAATTTTCAATCATTTATGAAGATTGTAACTGACGATGTTTTACTGTTATAAAACGGTTTATATTGTGCCGACTATTTCTTGTACGGTTATGTTGCTTTTTTTGTTTTCAAAAAATTAAGATTGTATTTTGACGAAGTTCTTTACAAACGGATTACAATGAGTTGGCTATTTTTAATTTTTTTCTCACTTTTATCAATACCACAAACTTTTTTGTTCATCACGGTGATGATGATGGAAATTTGTTTCATGTTGTCGTAGTTAAAAAAATATTAAGAAAGTAGTTTACAAAAGTTTGAGCCTCGCGCGGTATACAGTAACTTTTTGAATTTATGAAAAAAAATTTGGCTTTTGGTGCTTGAAAAGATACCGTGAAATAATAGTGGGTTATCTGGCTGATTGTCGGGACATTCGTTGCCAATTATGTTGTGGTTGAAAGTAAAAGTTTGACTAGGGCTGGTCCAGGATTTTTTTCGGTTTGGTAATTTTCTCGATTTCCTTGGTTAGGGATATCCTTGGTCAGCCCAAAACTAAGTACGCGGCTCCATTAGTGTTGTAACCGCTGGCTATGTAGCGGACAGGATTGGTTATTGGCTTGTCTTTTGACGTCCTTATACGGGATTCTGTGATTTGAACTGTAACATGATTTCCTGATCGCTGGGAGTACTTGTAAACATCTGTGGTTGACATCAATAGCTTTTCACAATTATATCGCAGTAAACAAATGAATAGCTTTTGAAGAAGTTCACATCTGTAGATGAAATCAGTTCGTTTTTTTTTGCATAACTGGTTGAATTACTTTTAAATAAATTATCTAATGGATAAATCGTCTTTGTAGGGGTAAGTGGCGGGTCCATCATCATCAGAACTCCAGGGAAGGAAACTCTTCAGAGAACTTCAGAGATGTTTTGTAGAGTACCTCAGGTTAGTATGTAATTTACGATTTTAATTTGATATACGAGATCATATCGAACATTTAAACAAGCTATGGATGAAAAGTCGCCACTTTTTCGGTTCGTGTTTAAGGCCTATTTCATCAAACAAGCCACCATCATCATGAAAATAGCAAAGTCCATCCTATGTAATAAAATATGAACTATGGACTCATGACGCTTTCATTGTGTAGTAATTTTAACATCAACATCGAGGAGCTCCTATTCTTTGAGACGTGAAAGTTCCCTGAAGTTCTCTTCAGAACTTTCTGAAGTCCCTGCAGAACATCTCTGAAGTTATTTGCAAAATTTCCCTGCAGTTCTATGACAAACTGCCCTGAAGTTTCCTGAAAAACTTCACCGAAATTCTCTGAAGAACTTTCCTTAAGTTTTCTGAAAAACTTTCCTTAAGTTTTCTGAAAAAATTCCCTGAAATTCTCTGAAAACATTCCCTGAAGTGCTCTGAAGGACTTTTACGAAGTTTTCTGAAGAACTTCTCTGAAGTTCTCTGAAGATCTTCCCTGAAGTTTTCTGAAGAACTTCCCTGAAGTTCTTTAAAGACTTCCCTGAAGTTCTTTGCAGAACTTCCCTGAATTTCTTTGCAGAACTTCTTTGAAGTACTCTTAAAGAATTGCAAAACTGCCTTAAAGTTCTCTTGAAAACTTGCCTGAAGTTCTCTGAAGGACTTACTCGAAGTTTTCTGAAGAACTTCTCTGAAGTTCTCTGAAGATCTTCCCTGAAGTTCTCTGAAAAACATTCCTAAAGTTCTCTGAAGAACTTTCATGAAGTTGTCTGAAAGACTTTTGTGAAGTATGAATGAATGAATAATCTATATTTGAGAGACTGTGAGCCATTGGCTGGTTTGTCTCTTACTTTTTCGAAGTACTTCTCTTAAGTTCTCTGAAGAACTTCCCTGAATTTCTCTGAAAGCATTCAAAAAGATCTTTGCTGAACTTCCCTAAAGTTCTCTGAAGAACTTTCCTGAAGTTCTTTGAAGACTTTGATGAAGTTCCTTGAAATTCTCTGTAGAAATTCCCTGGAGTTCTTTGAAGAACTTCCATGAAATTCTTTGAAGACTGCCTTGAAGTTCTTTGCAGAACTTCCCTGAAGTTCTCTGCAGAACTTCCCTGAAGTTCTCTGCAGAACTTTCCTGAAGTTCTCTGAAGAACTTTGTTCCCAAAGTTTGGTAAAAAAGAACTTCCTAGGATTTCTCTGAAAATATGTAAGAAGTTCTCTACTGAACTTCCCTGAAATTCTCTGAGAAACTTCCATCAGTTCACATAAGAACTTTCCTGAAGTTTACTGAAGAACTTCCATGATGTTCACTGCAGAACTTCCCTGAAGTTCTCTGAAAGACTTTCCTGAGGTTCTCTGCAGAATTTCTCTGAAGTTCTCAGAAAAATTTCCCTGAAAATCTCTGCAAAACTGCCCGGAAATTCTCAGAATAATTTCTCTGAAGTTCTCTGAATAATTTCTCTGAAGTTCTCTGCAGAACTTTCCTGAAGTTCACTGAAGAACTTATTTAGAGTTCTCTGCAGATTTTCCCTGAAGTTCTTTGAGGAACTTTTAAGAAGTTCTATGCAGTTTTCCGAAGGACTTACCCGAAGTTTTGCGCAGATCTTCTCTGAAGGAGTAACCCGATGTTGTATCAACGTATCAAAAAAAAAACACATATTGGGGTAATCAGCCTTATATGTTCACAAACGATACACGTTTATTGCATAGTTCACAGGCAGACCAGTGCCACGCAGTGAAATTATTATTTATATATAATAATATATTTGAATTCGACCGTCTGGAAGAGCAAGATTACTAGAATCCATATATGATCTAGATATCAAAATACAGATATTACTAGAAGTTCACTTAAACACGTAGCGAACGATTTCTGATCTAATGTGTACACCATTCAAAAAGCTCTAACCTCTCGAATATTTTTATGACACTAGCGCCACGGAGTGAGGTAACTCTGAACTATTGAGTCAAGCGTCTGGATGTTTATAATTGTTCAATTAACTTTCCTGTAAAATTATACACGATCTAGTTCTCAAAATACAGGTAATAGACAAAGTTCAAATGAACACTAATGCCACGTAGCGGACGAGCTCTGAACTATAGTTTACTTCATCCGAATAGCCTTAATGAACCATACATTATTATCGATGACACCAACTTGCTATATGTCAAGGATCTCGAGATTCAGGTTATAAAGTAAGTTTACTAGCACCGCGTACTGAGATAATTCTAAACTTTTAAGTTGATCAACCTGAAGGCCTGGATCTACTGATCAACATTGCGCAATAACTTCCTATATATGAAGGATCACGAGATATTATATGGTGAAGCATTTAAATTTAAGCTGAGGCAGTTACTTGAGTGATTCTCAAAATTTATCAATATTTTAATTGTTGATGCCAATTTGTGAACAAAAATGCAAATCCCATGCTGACCGCATGAATAATTACTATATTCGGTTGTTTTGGGACCCAAGCTAACGGAAACTGGCATGGAGCTCTGACTTTTTTCGGATTGTGTCGACCAGTGTAATCTGGTCAACTATTTGAACATTTACGATCAACTAAATCTATTAACATTGCTTTTGAATTCGCTGATTCGAAAGCTGAACGTGAAATAAAATCTCGATCAATGAAATTCTTTAGCTACGTGATACCTGACGTGGAAACTAAATGGAAATCGGACAATTTTCCATCCAAAATGCATCTGAACGAAAATATCTAGAATAACTGAGAAAATATTTGCAATATATTTGCAAGTTTTTTCCAAGAATTCTACTACATTTTCGATAGAAGATTTTCGAAATAATTTCTGGTTGAAGATTGTAATCGTGAATATTTTGATTTCTTCCCAGAGTTTGCTGATGACATTAGTGTCAACAGCGCGAATGTGCTGGTTATTAGAGAAGCATTGAATAAATAAGATGAATCGAAGGGGTGAGGGCCTGACGGTATTCCACCCGTATTTTTATAAAACTTAGAGTTAGCGTTAGAATTCACAACTCCATTTTGGCTTTTCAGTATGTCGCTTGAAGCCGGCATTTAACCCAAATCATGGAAGAGCTCCTATTTAGTACCAATATTTAAAGGCGGCAAAAAATCTGACATACGCTTCTACCGTGGAACTGCCATTATTTCATGCGTTCCTAAACTTTTTGAAGAAATAGTTTATGAAAAGTTGTTGTTTCAAATCAAAAACAGTATTACTAACAATCAACATGGGTTCTACAAAGAGCATTCAACTAATTCAAATTTACTAGAATTCGTTAACTACACGTTGATTGCAATGGATAACGGAAACCGCGTAGAAGCTCTCTATTCCATGTTCATGTCTGCTTGATCGGATGCCGACTCTCAAACATACCCTACGCTTAATTTCAACACCTTCTATTAAATTTCAAAACCGGCCCTGCTCTTACTAGAATACTTTCTTTTCACATCTGTGGTTATAGCAGAAATTCCTGTGCACGCCTAGGGTTGCATGTTGATAAGACGGATATTTCCAATTTTCAAACATAATAATTGAATTTGTCCTCTTGAAGGGGACACCATCAACACATGCTTTTGTAAGAGGATCAGCTTATACAACACGTTACCGGGTTTCTCTCTGAGGTTGTTAAAGTAAATGACGACGAGAGAAACATAACCTTGTATCATTAGTAGTTGTGTCTTAAAAACACCTCTAATTGGAAATTGATTTCTGTCACATGTAGCCTTTGGAAAGTGTAAAACAGAAATTTAACATCACTAGAACTGCTCTGTGCTATTGGCGGTCGGTATATGAGCACGATCAAGCCGGTAATCTTTTGCCAGTCAAAGGGTTTCCTTTCTTCCCTGCCGACCAAGTATTGTGGTAACTAGGCAAGAAACTGTCTTCTTGATCAGATGCCGCCTTTCAATCATACCATACGCTCAATTTCAACCTGCCGTGCTCTTACGGATGTATCCATACTTTTTCTTCACATCTTTGCTTCTAGTAGTAATTGCTGGCCACCCCTAGGATTGCACGATAAGAAGGATATTTCCAATTTTCAACAGGATCTAATATGCCGTTGATTCTGCCGTCGACATCAGCTGTAGAGCCGCTGTCATTACAAATAAATTTATTTATTTGACGTCAATCATGTGTAGACCTTTTGTTACAGTTATTTTTACATATTTTGTCACTCTTATATCTACATAAATATATTTGTAACAGTATTTCGCATATATACTAGTACATTTATGAGCAGCTTTTTATCAAATATCATTAAAGTATTGCTTCAATTTATATTTTGTCGTTGATAAGTCAACGTTTTCGCAATGCATATTGTTTGTTGCCATCATCCGATTTAAAGGTCCAAATAAAGGTAGTAAAAACACTTCGATTTCGTAGTTGTCGACTTGGTATGTAAAAATTAAGTTTTGATAAAAGTTCTCCAGAATCAATACGATGCGAAACGATATCGTTTACAACTGAGACCATTGCAAATTCTCGACGCTCTTTTAATGTTTGGATGCTGATGAGCATACAACGAGCTTTATAAGATGGTAAAGGAAATCTTGTCCAACCTAGTTTTCGAAGGGCAAACAGTATAAATTGCTTTTGAACTGATTCTATTCGTTGTTCGTGCGTGACTGAAAAAGGTGACCATACTACGCTACAATACTCAAGTATTGACCTCACATATGTAACGTATAATGTTTCTATTGTGTATGGGTCATGAAAGCTGTAACTAAATCGTTTTATAAATCCTAGCATGCTACTTGCTTTACTGATTATTGTGTTATAGTGGTCAATGAATGTTAGTTTTTTATCTTAAATAACACCTAAATCCTTAATTCTTCCGCACTTTTCAACTGCCTGGTTTCCTAGAGAGATTGTACAGTCTAATGTATTCCGCTTTCTACTAAATGATATTGATTTACATTTTTGAACGTTTAGCTGCAAAAGGCTTTTTTTTTGCACCAATTATAAAATAAGAGTACGTCGTTTTTGAATAGTCTTATATCTTCCTTGCTTTTTATTTCTAAAAATATCTTTAAATCGTCCGCATAAATAAGAATTTTTACGTTTTTTAAAATGAGGGAAATATCGTTTACAAATAGTATGAACAAAAGAGGGCCGAGATGGGAGCCTTGAGGAACTCCTGAAGTAACTCGAATAGGAAGGCAAAAAAGGCAAGACTTCAATTGCCTTCAAATCTGACTATTTGTTGTCGATCAGTAAGATAAGACTCGAGCCATTTAAGAAAATTTAGCTCAATACCCCTTTTTTGCAGTTTGAATAGAAGCATGGGTATATCAATGCGATCAAATGCCTTGCTGAAGTCTGTATATAGAGCTTCAACATGGTTTCCATTATCCATTGCAACCAGCGAATAGTTGACGAATACGAGTAAATTTGTATTAGTTGAGCGTCCTTTGAAGAATCCATGTTGCAAGGTAGAGATTCTATTTTTAATTTGACAAAATAGTTTTTCATTAACGATCGCTTCAAAAAGTTTCGGAATGATAGAGATAATGGCAATACCGCGATAATTTCGTATGTTGGATTTTTTGCCACATTTAAAAATAGGTACTAGATAGGAACTTTTCCACGAGTTGGGAAAAATACCAGATTCGATCGACATATTGAAAAGCCAAAACAAGGGAGTTGTAAGCTCCGAAGCTAAGTTTTTCAGAAAAATGGGAGGAATCCCATCGGGCCCACATCCTTTGGAGACATCCAATTTTTTTCAATGCTTCCCTTATGTCATTCACATTTATATTGTTTACACTAATATCTCTACTAAATTCTGGAAAGAAACCAAAATATTTGCGATCACGATCTGCTTCAGAAAATATGGTATATATATGTTGAAAGAAAGTTGCAAATAGATTGCAAATTTCTGGCGAGGTAGACACCACGTTTTCATCTAGGTACATTTTTGATGGAAAATTGTCAGATTTCAGTTTAGTTTTTACATAGTTGAAGATTTTTTTTGGATTGGATTTTATCTCTAACTCGGTTTTTGAGTTGTACTCATCAAAGGCTATATTGACGGCTTGATTTAGCTGGTCGCAAATATTCAAATAATTTACCAGATTCTCGTTGCTACAATTTCTTTTGTATACCTTATGTGCTTTTTGCTTGCAGTTTTTTAAATTTTTTTATTTGTTCATTATACCAAACTGGGTTTTTTGAATAAATTTGTCTCCTTATTTTTTTCAATGGTACATGTTCAACTATAACTTCGAATAACAATTTGTAAAATGCATCAACAGAAGATTCGATATTTTCCTCGGTTCTAAAAATCGTTTGCCAATTTATACTACTTAGCCTATGCCTAATACTGTCAAAGTTTGCCAAATGATATTGAAAGACCTCCTCATATTCGCTGTCGTCGGGTTTTTGGTATTGGTGTATGAATGTGTGATATGTACTACCACCCATTGTAGCACGGAAACTAAGTCCGACAGCAGTGAGCTCTCCTCACTGTTAGACTTAATCAAGTTTTAATAACCACTGATTATCCTAATCATGCCATTGTATGAAGGGCCAAAAAGGGGTTGGGTAGATCGATAGGCAACATCACTTATACGTATCCACAGGGATATAAAGAATCTCCTTCCAACAACAAGATTGGACAATTGGTCAAAAGAGCAAGCTATCTAACATAAGGATGCCCCAATGGGCGGGGAGAAGAGCCCGCCCTCTATTCACAAACTGTTAACAATGGGGAGTTGGCATTTCCACTCTCCCCATCCAGAGTGCTTCAATCGGGTGCCCTGATGGTCCCTCCCATTCCCATGAAATATTTATATAATAATGTATGTATTTATGTAAATGAAAAATACTGTAATAACTCGGTATCTAATATTTATGATCTCCCTTTGGTGGATCCTGAAATGTAAGAAATGTTGTCAAGTGTTAAAGTGTAGAGTTCTGTGGTCTCACGCTTATGCACGTTTTTGTTTGTTTTCAGCGATAGCAGCAATTTCCCAAAATCTTGATTTGAGGTATCCTAAAAAAGTTTGTTAAATTATACAAAAATAACATATATACATTTTAATTTACTGTTGCCATGGTCACTATTTGCTGCTTGATGTTGATTTTATAACAGCACTACGCTTTTATTTTTGCTGGCCATATAATTATTGCTCCTGTGTAAGGGAGTTAAAGACAAATGGAAAAAACAACAAACAACAACAACAAAAAACAACAAGAAATTTTTAAATCATCTAAGAAGTAAAATCAATAAAACAATTTCATCAAATATAATGATATTGTGAGTTATGATACAGACACATCAGACACTATCCGAATGGCAAACAGCTCAGATTTGGAAAAAGGTCCATTTGCAAACAAATTTAAAAATACATTAGGTAATAAGTGCAAAAGCCTACCATAGATTCCGTCGCAGCTTCTTTTGTTCAACTAGATACTTCTAGATCATAATGATAATTGGACATATAAGACATAATAATTAAAAGTATATATAACCTATTAGGAGAAATTATTAAAAAAAAAAAAATGTTAAAATATAAATCTCAAAAACACCAGTAATGATAAAAATGATAATGATGGTGATAAAGAAGATTGAAAATGGTTATGAATAAACAATGTCCTTTATGATAATATATAATCGAGGGATATTATAATATGAACTGAAAATTACATCTGTGCCGACTGCTGTTTTGTTGCAATTGTAGACAAACTTCCGCATCCATTATAAACCAGAAAATTTAGACAATGTATGACTGCCATGAGAAAAAAAAAAAAATTTTAAATTCTAAATTATTTTTTAATACCTGATGACCTGGTAGACCTGAAAGATATGATAATGGAAAATTATGACATGATTTACCGGTCGCACCCCCTCACTTCGCTATTGTCAGATTGACAACATTGCCCAGGCTACGCCAACCAGCGTCTCCATGTTTCAGCTGGCAGTCTTTTGTGATCATATGACTCGACTTAATAAAAAATCTAAATAACAATTTTGCTGATTTTTTACATGATTGATTTGATTGAGCCCTAAACTGGCAGTTTTGTCAAATATAAACTGCAGTGTTTCATTTTCCCCATCGACTGGAAGTAAGATACTTTCATTTTCGGTGTCTGGAAAGAAATCAATACTACGTTGATTAAAATCCCCGTATATGTGAATTTTCACTTCTGGGGTAAGATTGGCCGAAATTTCATCGGCAATACTAAAGAATTTTTTCATATGAGTCTTTGCGAGCATTGTTCGGTGGAAAATACACAGAGGCAAATACGTGTGTTTCCCCCGACATTTGCACTTTTACCCAAACATGTTCGAAATCATTACATTTTTCTGCCGAGATGATTTCTGCATTGAAATTTGTTGAAATGTCAATCAGTACACCCCCTCCTGATTTCTTTTCAGACTGGTGAAAGTTACGGTCATCCCTAAAAACATTGTAATTATTACCAAAAACTTCTTCATTTCGAACACTTTCATCCCAACTGGTTTCATTTGCCAGAATAATTGGGAAGGAACAACACAAAATTTTGTTGTGGAATTCTTTAATCTTAGCGGAACCTTTCATTCGTTTGAAATTTTGGCAATACACAAAAATTTCAGTTCCTATTTGTGTCTGAGGTGAAGTAGTTGGTTTGATTGAGTCAGTAAAATTTGTGTTATTAAAACTATGTACCTCTCCTTGATTTAGAGAGGTCGTCAGGTCTTCAATAAGGGCAGTATCTTCTAGATCCTCGCCTTTCTCCAAAGGGTTCGTCAAGTCCGTGGAAAACCTGGAAGCCAGTTTGCGCATGCTGAACACGTTGTAGTTGTAGAGCTCCCTGGATCCATCCAGTTTGGCGAGCGTGCTGCGTCGGGGCGGGAAAATACACCGCACGCCGGGTACGGGTTTAAAATTTCACCTCGTTGAAATTGAATTGGAGGCCTCCCCGAAGCCATCCAGCGGGGCACGCGCGCTGGGTCGGGACGTGGGACAGGGCACGGGTTTTGAGTTTCGCTACGTTGACATTGTATCGGTGGCCTAGAGAACCGATCTTTTGCTGCTGCAAGAAGCTCTCTATCAGGGAGAAGTTCATTGATAGTGTGACTATGATTGTTGCTGCGATTGTTGTGAAAGGGGTGGGTATTGCTGGCGCTGCTATAGTTGATGTGGTTAAAGTTACTGTTGCTGTGCTACGTTCATGATTATTTTGCGCCCTTTGTTGTTGCTTCCTACGTTTCCTAGCCTTCTCAGCAATTTTGTTTTGTTTATTGCGGCGCAACTGCCGGACATCATACTCTGTCCAGTCAGCTCTCCACACCTTCCTTGTACCCAGAAGTCGCCAACCAGAGTCATTTTTTCGGGTCAGCTCAACTTCACGACTGGGGTAATCAGGTGTGGGAGGGACGGGAGCACTGCATCGGACGGAGGCTATGTTCGCTGACAATGATTTCAGCTCGTCAAGTATGTCCAGTTCCAATACGGGATTCGATGTCATCGTGCAGTTTGATGCAATTTCTATGGACAGCTGCTGTAGATGATTCAATTCCTCGCTTATATTGCGCAGGTCGTTGGATAAATTTGTCGTTACTGAATTGAATGACGCAGCCGTTTATTCTTTCGATGCCAGCATAGCTGTATCAAAAAGCGATGTTACATGATTTTTTATAGAAGAAACACTGCCAGCTAAGCTACTGTTTTTGTTTATTGCAGAGAGCTCAATTTTTATTCCATGCAGGAAGCCTTCCAATCCTTCAATTGCCTCGTGAATAATGTTTGGTTGATCATGTGCTAGCGCGAAACGATGCGTCACCTCGGTATTGGCATTTATTTGCTCTGTAAGCTGTTTTTGCTGTTCGACGATACGATTAAAGTCTAGCTTAGCTTGTACGAGTTCTTGGCAAGATTCACAGCATGGCATAAGGTACGCGCTAAAATCTACTTTTCTGCTCTTCACTGTGCATCGTAGCGAAGATCGTTGCACTGATACTCCCACGCAGGCTGCATGAAAAACTCGTGCGCAACCAGTACACTTCCACATAAGCGAATCCGTGGCAGAGTCCAACGAGCAAATTTCACACTTCATATCCATATCGAATAAACTAACAACAGTTAACGTCCCGAGTAAAACGAACAGCGAAAATAAAACGGGATGATCATCATCATCATAATCGTCATCGATAGTTTCAACACCACAGGTAAATCCCAGCGTTTGTCGCACTTCCCTACCTAAAACCCAATCTTTCCTTTTAATTTACCCTGTTTGCTTGTACAAATAAAACTCTTGAACTTAATGTGAATATTGTGGTGTAACAGTGTTTGTTTTTAATTATATACAAATCCCTTTCGTTCTCGTGTTGTATTGTCTGTATCGTATTTTTTGAATAGATCTTGAATTGTCAAGATTGACAAAGAGGAACGTCAGTGCGATGTCAGTTTCCAACGTATATAAAGTACAAGGTATTATGTTCGCTGCAATGTTTATGTAGTGATACGAAAAAGCAAAAACAAAAAAATAATTATGAAATGTCTTCAGAAATCAGTTGGTAAGTCACTCGACCACCTTGTGTTACCACCCTAAAAAACACAATCCGCCACACTTCAAACACACTCACCACCACATGAAAGATAAATTCATATCTGGCACCACTTACACGAATCGATTGTTTGTTTCCCTCTCGCTTACACAAATGTAATTCAGACGATGCATATGTGAGCATGTATTAAACGTCTGAACCGTGCATGGTTGCCAATAAGCATACATTTTCGATTGTAGTTTGTGAAAACACAAAAACACCTTCTGCCACCCCAGAAACACATTAGTAGCATTATTGCATTGGTAATGTATCATCATATTCTAAAAGACAATCTAACGCTTCATTGCTTAGCAACTGTTGAATTGATGCAATTCTTCATTAATGATGCTGATTTTGGGTTGAACAAGTGCAAAAATATAATGCTTGTGGTTACTTGGGAAGGCACGGGTGATGAAATGCACGCTTATCATTTTTAACACCAATCAATTCATTCGCATTGTATATAAGGTATTTTGCCAATAAACATTTTATAGTCTGGTCTCAATTCATACGCCAGTTTCGAAAATGTTTGGTTTATCTGTTATGTAATATACTATTGTTAATCAACAAATACCTGTCAAGATAAAACACCTTAGTTTTTTTTAAGATACCTTCCGCATCTACAGTGGCTGCTGTTTGCTCCATGTCGCCACTGATTATTAATTTTCGAATAGGATTTAGATTTTAACTTAACTTCCGATGTGCAGATTGAGAGTGACGTTATTCGACCCATTTTAAATTATTGATAAAAATAATATGTAGCTATCTCAAAATTGAGTTTGGCGCAGTTTTCTTGCGTTTTTAAAAACAATAAATTAAATTCAAAAAGCAGGATTACTCAGCATTTCTCGAGTTATTCATGATTAGGCCCTAAAAGCCATTTGTAAACAATGGCTTTAAATGTTGATCTTTCACGAATCACAAGAATCCTACTATATGCAGCTACTCCATATGGTATAACTAACATTCTTTTACCAGATGCTGCTTTCATTTCACGAGAGTGATTTAAGATTCAAGAGAAATCGACATTTAAAGTCATTGTTTACAAATGGCTTTAAGGCCCTTAACATGAATTACTCGAGATTTAACACCCCGTTCGCACTACAACCTATATTACTTGATATAGAGTATCTTGATATCAAATGCCATGTACATTATTTCCAGTGAAAACTAGATGTATAGATGCTGATATCAAGATAGTCTATATCACGTAATATACGCTGTAGTGTGAACGGGGTGTAACGTTTTATATATATTTATAATATTGAGTAAAATTTACTCAACATTGAGTAAGCTCGAATGAGCGTGTATGTGAGAATACTATGATATCTGACAATATACCTTGTTTTCAAAGTACTTTGGTCTTTGTTTGCACAACGAGGGAACAGCATAACAAGATCTGTCAGCCCGTTACTGGGGAGTGCTCATTCGAAAGCAGGGGCCTGGCGGGCAGTCATTTTGCTGTAGCCAACATCTCTAACATCCAAACATCAAAAGATTCATTGTTTGTAAACAATACTGCCACTCGGTACCCGTAGAAACAAACGTCAAACGGGCCTTATTCGAATAAGGCCCGTGATATGTTGCATACTGTCAAACGCTAGTAACGAGGATAGGGTTGCCAGGCCCCTGTTCGAAAGGGACCGTTTTGAATTTTTGAAAAGGACACTGAAATGAAAAAATATTTGTACCAACTATTCCATCTTAGCATTCTTCTTTGGTAAAACTATTGAACTTTCTATTGGCGGGCATAGGTGCAGATAAAAAAAATAGATTAAAACGTTTGTTTTCATAGCTGTCATAATGAAACAACCAACATAATGGGTAATTGAACCGTATGTCAGTTGAACTTAACTACTTAATTCCCGAAACAATAACTCAAAATTTTGGTTTGTTTTAACCACCGCAGGTAGTCAAGCCAAACTAATATGATGTTTGTGCCCAATTCAACGTGAAACTCCGGTTAAATGAAACTAGAATATGTTTGTGTTTACCAATCTTTTTTCTCCGTGAAAGTGAATTTAACTGAGGTAATTGAATTTGTGCCACACAAATTTTCAAACGCTGAGGATTAACAATCGAGCCAATTTTCCATCATCGGTAGACTGGAATAGATTGAAAAATTAAGTTTTATAGCGCATACAATAAACAATCACGGAGCGGACGAATCAAAATAAATAGTATGACGTAGCACTTTGCGAGCTTTAGTGTAGCGTGCGCAAGGAGTGCAGTGGTTTAGTGTCATGAGCGCAGTTTGCTCATTTCACCAATATTGTTGTACACACTTAGATTATTTTACAGTAATCTGTAAGGTTTTACCGAATTCTCAACAGCTGAACGATCGGTAATCCAATTTTACGGATTTTGGTAAAATTTTACCGAAATCCGTTAATTGTTTTACAGATATCTGTAAGATTTCACCGAAAACCGTAAAATTGGATTACCGAACGTTCAGCTGTTGAGAATTCGGTAAAACTTTACAGATGTCTGTAAAAAAATCTAAGTGTGTAGCTAATGTGCCAGATCTTATGTAGACGTCATTGGGTATTAGTAATTAAAAATGTGTAAACAATCAATGATTTGGGGTAGTGACGTAGAACTCCAAAAACAAGTGAATGATAACAAAGCAGGTTTAGTTTTTGTCCTCATCCTTTTAGTGGCAGCTCGGCAGTTTCGGCTGAAATTCCTCCGGATGATCTGGCTATCCAGCCGTTCTATGAATTCTCCGACGAGCAGTCGGTAACCACACTCGGTTCCAAATTCAGCTTCTTACACCTGCCACGATCCTCAACCGAAGAAACGTCCTTTCCTATATCGCTCAGATCTACGATCCTCTGGGCCTCGCCGGTCCGGTTATTTCCAGCGCGAAGCAGTTTTTGCAACGTTTATGGGCGTTGGCCACTGCTGACGGAAAATCGTACTCGTGGGACGACCCACTTCCTCAGAAGCTGCAAGACGATTGGAAGACGATCCATCATCAACTAAATCTTTTATCAGACGTAAGAATTCCTCGATGCGTTTCGGTGGCCGGGGCCACCAACATCCAAATACACCTTTTTCTGGACGCCTCCGAAAAGGCATACGGTACATGCGTGTACATACGTTCCGAAGACGAACATCAGAACGTTTTTGTACATCTTCTAGCAGCGAAGTCGAGAGTGACACCATTGAGGACTCGCCATTCTATTGCGCGTTTGGAACTGTTCACTGCGATGCTGTCTACGGAGCTCTATGAAAAGGTAATGGCATCTCTAAAAATTGACTATCCTATAGTTTTCTGGGTAGATTCTACGACGGTATTGTAATGGCTAAAATCACCACCTACCAGCTGGAAAACATGCCTCAAACAAAGTAAGGACCATTGGCTAAATCAACCCTTCGATTTATAATCCTCTAAGGTATTCGACGAAGAACGCAAGATTGCCTAGTATCAGTTGCTTCTCCCAGCGATACAATGTGTGAGCAACTATTCAATCGTTTCTCTTCGTACACAAAACTACGAAGATCTGTGGCATACTTTCTTCGGTACATTCATGCGCTTCATGCATCCGCAGTCAAAAACAATCCCGATGGCGCTTTCTGTTCGCGGTCCGAAACAATCCAATTTGCCAGTGTTTAGATTTCTGTGTCCAGAGGCCAGTAGTGCCGTTAAGAAACCCTTCGTGTTTGTGTAATCAAATAGACTTTCTGAACAGCATTATTCAGTCATAACCTTTTCAAAACTATACCAATTACCGAAAATAAGCAATGCACTCGGTGATTTGCTGCTGTTGTGAATTGTTGTTTTAGGAGATCTACGTCACGCATGATTACAAAAAACATGCTGTGTAACATCTCACGAACACAATGACCGTATTTTGCATTCCACTAATACAACTTAATCACTTCTGCTCCACCTGTTTAGACCTCATTGACCACAGTTGGCTACATGTAGCATGTTCCACAGTTGGCTACATGTAGTATGTTCCTAATGGAAACGGTTGAATGAGAATTGTTAAAAAAAAAAAACAATCATGATGGCCTCACGAGAGTTGTTATTGTTTATAAAGTGTTCTTCTACTCTCGTAGGTCGATTGAAAAATTTTCTTCACAAATTAGCATACAAAATTGAAACTTTGATATCTGTTGAGAACCACTCAAATAACTGCTTAACTGTGAGTGCCCCAGACGCATTGTTTTAAAATTTCTTAGACTTTAACCAACAACAGATGAAATTGTGTCGATCTGACATCACCAGAAAATGCTGTAACTGTTAACCGTAAGGCAGTATAATTCGTAAAAAAAGAAAAAGAGGAAAAACAGCAAAGTACAGTAAAACCTAAGGTGGTCTCAGATGATATATGGGCATTGACCTTTGCTGTTTCATCATATAATATCATGAGCTCAGAATTATCTCTTTATGCAGTGCTAGTATGCATATAATCTTACTTTATAACCTGAATCTCGAGGTCCTTGACGTATAGCAAGTTGGCATCTTGGACAAAGAGTGTACATGTGAACTTTGTGTATTACCTTTTTTTTTTAGATCTAGACAGTATATAGATTTACTGTTTTCAGGAAAGTTAGTTTTAATATTATGAGCTTCCAGATGCTCGACTCAACAGTTCAGAATTATCTCATTCCATGGCGCTAGTGTGCATGTTAACTTACTGTATAATCTGGATCTTGAGATTATTAACATATAGCAAGATGGCTTTTTCGAAAAAGATATGCAAGGGGTTATCGCTTTTTGTATGGTGTAGACATTAGAACTGAATTCCTTTGCTAAGTGTCGCTAGTGTTCACGTGAACTTTTTGTATTCGAATTGGGCAAGAGTGGTCGGTTCTTTTACGTGGCTTGGATAATAAAATTACCCATAATTTCCTAATATATGCTTTATAACTGCACGCAAAAAACAAACCGCAATTGAAACCACCATTTCGAGGGTAAAATTAAGCGCAAGCACCAACAATTTTCACTTGACTATGAATAATTTGATTTTATCATGCCTGCTATTAGATCAACCATGGTGCCGATAAGGGCTGTCAAATATACAAACGTTGAAGATGTACCATAAACGTAGTAAATTTGAATTAGAAATTTCTTAATAGTTTTGAAAATGGGCATAGTTGGGTAAAATCACGGATGTGCCACAGTGCAAAATTTTCACGATTTGCTCAGATTTGACAGCTCTCGCTGCACGATTAGCTCAAAAAAGGCTGCTTCCGCATATCTCTTGCTATGAGGATCACTACAGCGTACCGTTAACCAAAACGAGCCCTGCTGATAACCTTTCCCCAACTATCCAACATCCCAGTGATTTCTCGTGGAAGTGCAGAGGATTTCTCGGCTTCCTTCAAAGCGAGCATCATGTCAACACGTTCCTTCCCATTCCCTACTTGACTAGCATTCGGACACGGCCGGCGCCGGTATTGCTTTATAATGGGTCACCAGTTTTTACTCTTTGAAGATGTATGTTAGTCCAAAACATCATCTGTTGGTTCTTTGTGTAAATACAGCTGATCTAGCAATAACGGATTTGCATCCGTGGGCGGTCAATCATGCTCATGCTCATGCGCAGATTCCTGCAGGTTCAAAATAACGAATATTTTTATCTTAAAACTCGTCGAGACACAAACGAAAAAATTAAAGAAAAATGAAATTTGTCGCACAACGTTTTATTTTTATATGTAGGAAGAGTGTGCTTAAAAACTTTTTATTTTTTAGGTTTCATAATGGGGAAGACTTGCTATATATGCAAAAATAATAAGCTCGACACATCTGCACTATATCAATTTCCTAAGGATATAGAACGGTAAGTGAGAAACCATTATTATATTGGATATCGTATGCTACAGCTTTGAGGAAATGATAAGAGATTTGAGTATGATCTTCGTATACAATAGGATTTAAACTTATATATGAGGTAGAATGGATTGACTAAAAATCAATGATTTCCAACAAAAGTGAGGTTACAAGCAAGAAAATGAAAATATTTTTCAACACTTCAACTTCTACTTGTATAAAGTTATTGTTCTGAATTTCCATTTTTTGTCCGAGAATTTCTTATTAGTACAAAGTATTGAACAAAGTATTTAGCTTGCAGTTCAAAACTGAAAATTTCAACTAGCGACAATAAATATATCTCTCGTTGAACGTTCTACACGTTGAACCTTCGCTGGAAGTAATGCGCTAGGTTTGTGCAGTACAGTTAAATCACTAAATTTTCAATAAAGAACCGCAAGGAGAATGCTTTTAACTTTTACCTTATTCATTTTGGAACCTAGAGTTGAACAGCTCCAACAGAGTACCAACAGCTGATACCCGAGCTAATTATCATTGCAATCCTTAACCTGATACTTAAACCCGAGCTACAAATAAGTATATAAATACCAACGTTTAACATACAACAACCCAACCCGATATTGATACCTGATCCACGATGGAACTGAATCAAAAACGAAAACGGCCTTTGACTGCATTTTAGTTTAGTTGGCATTTTAAGGATTTTGCAGACTGCCGCGTTTTTCCTCCGCAGCGCAGCGAATAATTTCGGTGAAAAATTCGTGGCGATGAGATTACATGGTGGCTTATGGGAGCGCACATACGGACGCGATTAAGAAACGCATCTCGTCGGTTTTTTCGCTCCTATGAGCCAGCATGTAATCTTATCGCTGCGAGTTTTATACCGCGATTATTCGCTGCCGCGGCGAAAAACAACGCGAGAGTCTTCAGAATCATTTAACTTACTTTGAACTTCAATCCCATGAGAGTGTTCTTATGTTGTCAGTTGTGTTGCTTCAGTAAATATTTACTTTCAAAACCAATTTCAAGTGAAGGTGAATTCAATCCATTGTTGGCAATAGTTTTAGTTTAGTTAGAATAAATTTGGTAAAGCAACACCATGGCTGGGTCTAGCAATTTTTCGTTGCGAAAAATTTCTTGTCTAAGATTGTACGTGCCACACAATTATACTTATGCAAATATGATACCTGGTATCGAAAGCTCAATCAATAACTGTGGGAGTGCATTTAGAACAACTGAGAGCAGGCAATAAGCGAATTGTGAAAGCAATAAGCTTGACATGCTAAAGTAAGAAGAAGTAATGCGCTCAATTAGCTTATTTTAAATATAATTTTATCTCTTCTTTCAGATTAAGGCAATGGCTGTTTTTTTGTGGACTATCGGAACAATCAGTGGTGGTGGATTCCAGAAGGATTTGTTCTATTCATTTTACTGAAGAATGTTTCATAAACCCTTCATATATAAAAAGAGGGTAAGTTGGATTCCTTTATAACTGCATAATCACTCTTCGAGTTTGTATTTGCTTCCCATTAATTCGTAGATTGCTTTTTGCTTCTCTATAATGTTTGTGTGGCTTGTGCTAGTAAGAACTTAATACGCATGAGAGACGCCCAGGAGTTTTTGTCTTTAGACCCAATTAATAAAATATAAATAGGTCAACATTCAATCTCTTTCACCTTCATGTTTATGTTGTATCTTAATTCTCTTATTTTTTGACGTAGGACTACGTCTGTGTTTTCAATACTGGGGTACACGTTCGAATTGCGAAAATTTGGAGCGTCACGAAAAATATATAGGTTTTGAACGTTAATAACTAAGTCATTCCACGATTGATTTTCAAAATGTTTGCACCAATCGATCGGAACATTTTCTACGCTTCGATTTAAATATTAAAAGCTATTGATTTTTAACATTCAACTATTGACATTAACGCAAATATAAGGTGATTTCTTATAATGCCGATTTTTCAGAGTAATTTTACCAAATACACAGTACTTTGCTATCACAGACTTCAAATTTAAGTAAGGAACGTCTCACATGCAGCAGTGCGCGATATAAAACAGGGACACCTTCAAATTTTCTTCATTCGCTAGGCAGCCATGGAGCTGTGCAGAGCGGCAATGGGCCAGTACTGCTCTGACAGCTGACGGTTGCAAGTACCCTGCAGAAAAGTACGCGGGCGAGCAACCAGCTAGAATGATGACTCAGCGGCTGTCGCAAGCAAGTGGCTTTTTAATTCAGTCGTGCTTTATAATGCAGTCGTGCCAAGCTCGTGGCAAATTTATCAAATCTGGAGGGAAATATGTATGATCCAGTTGGTAGTCATATCACGATATGATGTACATGTATAGGCATAGATATATATGTAGATTATTTCGAAATAGTTACGTAGTCCTACGTCAACTTTGCGTACAACCCCATTGGGCTGTCCCTTATAGTTTTTTAACAATTTTTCAGTTTAAAACCAGATGCTATTCCCACCCTACATGCCGTAGAAGTTCTCTCGGATTTTTCAATTGGGATGCAGCCAAGTGTTCATGAGTTGATCTTTATTTCAACCAGCTCAGAGGAAATGCAAAGCATTGAGAAGATGGACTATGAATACACGTAAGTATTATTCTTTGATTAAATTAAATTAAAACAATCACAAACCGCATCATCAAAAACCAGGTCACAAACCATTCCTGGACCATTCCCTCTATTGTTGACAACCGTTTCCGTGATTGTTACGACATTTACCCTTATAGTTGACCACTATAAACTAACAATTCCTATATAGTTTTAACAATATGTCGAATATTACAAAGGCCAAATAACAATATGCTGAATAGGCGGTTAGGTTAAGTTATCATAAAAAAGGCTATTTTAACGAACAAAATGTTTGCAGTACTCTATGCCAAAAAGTGGGTGAAAAATCCTGACCCAGAGTGGGTGAATAATCCTGAACTGCAGACAAAAACCTTTCAATGACAATATGGCATACGTTAACAATATGTGTTAATGTAGAGGTTCTATGGTGCAAACGAGATTAAACTATTTGATAACAATAACATAAAATCTGATAATGTATCTTACAACCGAAATATAGTTTTGTCAATATAGAAAATTGTTTTTCGTTATGCGGGCTATCTCTGAGTGCGTTGCATTCGTAAAGCTGCACCTATTTTTTTGTATTTTTTCACGAAAAGAAACAATGAATGGATATTTTGAACTATGATTAATGCATATCGTCCATAACCAAAACAATCAGCAAAGTTTCCTCAAAAATAGTTCCTTTTATGTAGCTTTTCACAACATTGTCTAGATTACGCTAACCAGCGTCTCAATGTTTCAGCTGGTAGTCTTTTGTGATCATATGACTCGTGGAGGCGTGAGGTAGGTACTTGTGAAAACCAGGGGTCGGTCGCATCCTCCTATGAAGTTGTCAACTCACCATTTGAAGCCCACTTGGTGGCTCCTCTTTGATACTTGATAATTCGAAAACTCTGATGGGCATCGAGTTTACATGTTTTTTTATGTGTGGTTTGAGTGTCAATTTGCCCTCAGCACTCCTTGGATTCATACCTTAAAGTCTATTACGTCGAATTGTCGTCCATACGCAGAAACCTTCGAAGCCAAAATGCCCCACAATGCCCCACGGAACATTTGTAATTCTAAGCTATGAATCATAACTGAATACATCTACTGAATCATGTGACATCATTGTCACTCAGATCGTTCGAGTAGTAGCAACCACGTCCTTCCAAATTAAACTTTCTGTGCTTTTGTGAACTGAAAGACCCAGTTTGCTGATTATCCGCCGAGATGTCAAGCAATTTTTGGTTGCTTCATCCTGTATTTGTCCCTGTTGCTTACTTACCTCACCAATCAGACCAAGGCCGATGTGGCCTCTGCTGTACACAGAAATTGTCTCCGTTGTAATCGGTCCATGGTTGTACCTCGCCAGCCTCGCTGTCGGTGGAGGGTCTGCAGGTCGCCTTCTACTTGATCGATGTTCTTCTCATACCCGTCGGTTCATTTTCGAGAATCATTTGAACTGGGCTGTCATCCGACATTATTACGACATGCCCGGCCCATAGTAGTCGGCCGATTCAAGCGATGTGTACGATGGGAGGTTCTCCCAGCAACTGATGCAATTCGTGGTTCATTCGCCTCCTTCACGTTCCATCTTCCATCTGCACTCCACCGTAGATCGTACGCAGCACCATTCGTTCAAAGACACTAAGGGCGCCTTGGTCTTCCACTAACAATGTCCATGTAACGTGAGCGTAGAGAACTACCGGTCTAATTAATGTCTTGTACAAGATCAACTTTGTAGTTAGGCGAACTTTGTTCAATCTAATCTAATCTAATCGATCTCTCTGCTGGTGTCGTTATCGGCGGTCATCAATGAGCCCTGAAAAACGAATTCGTCTACTACCTCGATTTCACCGTCGAATTGAACTCGTGGTAGGAGGCTAACATTGTCTTCTCGTGAGCCTCTTCCCTTCGTGTATTTTGTTTTCAACGTATTAATCACAAACCCAATCCTACAAGCTTCAGCCTTAAGTCTGATGTACGTCTCCGCCAACGTCTCAAAGTTACGTGCTGCGATATTATCGTCGTTTGCGAAGCCAAATAGTTGGACAGCCTTCTTGAAAATCGTGCCACTCGTGTATATCATAGCTTTTCGAATCACACCCTCTAATGCAATGTTAAACAACAAACACGACAATCCATCACCTTGCCGTAACCCTCTCCAAGATTCGAAGGGACTCGAGGGTGTCCCTGAAACTCGGACGATACACATCACTAGATCTATCGTTGCTTTGACAAACCGCGTCAGTTTTTCCGGAAATCAATATTCTTGCATAATCTGCCATAGCTGGTCTCATAGATTGTATCATAAGCTGATTTTAAATCAATGAAAAGATTATGTGTGGGCACGTTATATTCGCGAAATTTCTGCAGCACTTGCCGAATCGCGAAAACTTGGTCCGTAGTATCGCGGGCACCCATGAATCTTGCTTGGTATTGCCCCTCGAACTCCTTTCGATCGGTGATAGACGGCGGTCTCAATCACCTCACACTCTCCTGTGAGAATGATGCCTTCCAGGTCTCTGCATATATCGGCTTGTGGTACGTAGCCTTTGCGCAAGCTGTTCAACTTCATGTAGAATTTGAGTGTATAGTTAGCACGGTACATTGCTTCCATTGCTTCGCCTGTTCCGTTTCTGTCTATACCGTTACACATTTGCTCTCGTACGGTGTTGCAGCATTTTCGCCCGTGCTGCATTCTTCTCCTCTACTAACTGCTTGCATTCGCCATCAAACCAGTTATTTTTTCGATTTGGTGCAGAAGTATCTAGTGTCACTATTACAGTGCCATTACCAATGGCGGTTCGAATATCTCCCCATTCTCAAGAGTAGCTGCGCCAAGCTGCACTTCCGTTGGTAGAGCTGCTTTTAGCTGTTGCGCATATTCCTGGGCAACTCCGGTTTCCCGTAGTAGCTCAATGTTAGGTCGTGGCGTCCGGATTCGACGCGTGTTGTACGCCGTCGAGAGGTTTGAGCGCATACATACTGCACTAGGTAGGGGTCGGATGTCGAAGGAGAATTTCCCGTCGATTAGAACATGGTCGATTTGATTCTCTGTGCGTTGGTCAGGTGATCCCCATGTGGCTTTGTGGATGACGTTACGGGGGAAGAAGGTACTTCGGACTACTAAACCACGAGAGGCCCCAAAGTTCACGCATCGCCAATGACGACTTTCACGGGCAGCCATTATACACTTGCTCTAGCTGCGCGTAGAACGCTTCTTTTTCGTCATCGGGTCTCCCTTCGTGTACGTTGATGATGCTGTAGTTGAAGAATCGACCCTTGATTCTCAGCTTGCACATTCTCGCATTGATCTGACCTCTTGTTTACACCACTCATTTAAAGAATCTTAATATAACTTTAGCTTCAAGAAATAACATGATGAATGATTTTTTGGATTTTTGTTTTGTTTTATCGCAGGATATTTACCCATTTGCATGACATTTTATTTTTGCAAACATAATTATGCTCATAATTTCCAGTTCAGAAACAGCTGCTGTTCCCATGCTCTTTTCCGGTGAAGTTTTGTCTGAAGTATCATTCGAGAAGCAACTAGAGGTGCATGAATTAATCAACAAGTCATGCAGTTCAAAGGAAATGCAAAACGTTACGATAAGCGTTGAGTCAGCGTGAGTTTTTTTTACTGGTGCTGAATGAGAGGAGAAATTGTTATT
This sequence comes from Aedes japonicus, assembly GCA_034211315.2. Lineage (NCBI taxonomy): Eukaryota > Metazoa > Arthropoda > Insecta > Diptera > Culicidae > Aedes > Aedes japonicus. The sequence continues at coordinate 347,595 of JASCZW010000353.1, read as the reverse complement.
GATTTGTTTGAAAATATATGTTATGCAGAGCCGTAACAAGCACCCCTCTCATTTGAAATTCATTCGCTGGAATATTTTCTTAGAGTTAGCGCTTAAATATGATCTTTTGATTACAGTACATCAAAAAATGATGCATTATTTTGGAATTGCACGAGTACAGGTATGTTTTCTTGCACAAAAGTACGTATGAGTAATATTATAACAAACGATAATATAATATTTTCAGAATGCCAAAATCTATACAAACGGTTTGTTAAACTAGAACAGAGAATACAGGAACAGTCGTTTGCGCAGTGTAGTGCACGTGAGCAATGGATCAAGGAACTCGAAAATATGTTGAGAAACGAGAAAAAACAGCACCGACTTTGCCAGCGTTTGGCACTCCGAAGAAAACAATCAAGTAAAGCAATTCAATTGAAAATAGCAGAATTGAAGCGAAAATTGAAAGCTAGCATGACCTTCCGAGATCGAAAAATTTTGCAAGCCATTAAGCAGAATCCAATACTATTGGAATCCGTGGAAAATTCTCTTCGGAATAAACATACCAGACGTTACAAGCATACTCGTCGCATGGCCACCTTACAAAAGATAACATCAACAGCCGGTTATAAAAACTTGAGAGAAATTGGAACAATTATTTTACCACATCCGAAGACAGTTGATCACTGGTGCAAGGACGTGAGTATTAATCCAGGGTTCAACATGAGTATCCTCAATAAAATTGCAGAGGAGTCAAAATCAATGTCTGATAAAGAAAGAGTAGTTTGTCTTTTAATAGATGGCATGGCTCTAAAGGCAAACATTACTTTCCATGCAGCTAGCGACCGAATACATGGCTTCCCGGATGATGGTCGGTCTTCAAACCGAGAAGGTAACAATCCTGATAGCCTAGCCACAGAAGGTATTGTGTTGATGATAAGAAGTGTCTATACGCAATACAAGCAAGTAATAGGATACTTTCTTGCAAACGCAACCCTGGGCTATGTGCGACAGAAGGGAATTATCGAGGAAGCCATAAATCATATTCAGAAAATTGGACTTCAGCCGGTAGCGCTTATAATGGACCAACATCCCACAAACACTAAAATGGCGGAGAAGTGGGGTATTTGCCCTGAAAAACCGTTTTTTGACATTGGCGAATCACGGATAACTTTATTTTTTGACCCCCCACATTTAATGAAATCGTTCAGGAACAATTTGTATTCTAAAAATATTTTATTGAACAACAAAATTGTTTCGTTCCACTTTATTCGAGATTTGTACAAGTGCGATGTAGCAAGAGTTCCGAGACTAGTGCCCCGACTTATGAAAAAGGCTATAGTTTTAAACCCTTTTTCAAAAATGAATGTGCGAACCGCCACTAGAACACTTAGCTCTTCCACATCAAAGGGTATCAAGGCATACATAGCTTTTGGCTTAATACCAGAAGAAGCTGGACCAACCGCAGAATTGATAGCACTTATGGATTCATATTTTGATGTGTTCAATTCCCGATACAGATCAGATAACTTGAAGATTAGTGCACATAAATTATTGATACGTTTGGCATACATGGATATGTGCAGTATAATTTAACGTCAGTTTTTTTTTTATAGAAAATGAGGCATTTTCCTATACTCCCGTTTTTCGAATAACAGCGTTTTCTTAGAAGGCTACATAAATGACAATCTAAAGTATTTTGAAGTTCAACTGGTCACTTTGCTTACCAGTTCCGGGTACTGTTGGGTGACTTAAAATGTGGCCAAATTTAGAAATACTCCGATTTTAGCAATATGGGTAAATCATCAGTAATGAGAGAAAAAAAACACAAATGATCATATTATACATTTTTTTTAATTAAGTAGCCATTTTGTAGTTGGTTCCGGGTACCCCGGGAGGATTCTTTATGTCATTAATAAATTAATGACGTGCCAAACTGCAGTATACCTGTATACCTGCCAAATTGTATATATCTGCTACAACTGTAATTACAACTTTATTTTCAGCCATTACGTCGTGCAATATCTAACGACAATGATCACTGGAATTTCCTTGACAGAATGAATCAATTGTTTGATAATCTAACGTTTGTGCCCTCGACCAGTTTTAATCCGCTAACAGTAAGTATACCTCGTACTGATACATGTTTAAAAAAGTCATATTCATATACCTTCCTAGTCATGTAGCTTAACGTAAGAGTCCTTTTTTCTATGGACATAAAATCGTTATTCAGAAAACATGTTTTTGTATTTAATGTCCTTTGAAAACCTTTATAACCACTAGAGAATTCTGTGCATAAAGGGTGATACGGTCAAAATTTGGTCAAGGGAAAACGCGTGTAAATAGGTGAAATCGTTCATTTAAAAAATCAAATTAAATTTCTTTTTCAAGTTCAATTAGTATAAAATTCAGGAAAAATATTCAGTTAGGCTTCCGCTTTTCCAAATCTGAATTGCCGGGCCTTACGCTTGACCCCTGCCATCAGATTTTGTACAGCCACCTTGTCCACCTTCTTCGCCGCAGAAAGCCAGTTTGCCTTGAACTGCTGCTCGTCCTTAGCAGTTTTTTTGGTCTTCTTTAGGTTCCGCTTGATAATAGCCCAGTATTTCTCAATTGGGCGGAGCTCTGGCGTGTTGGGAGGATTCTTGTCCTTGGGAACCACCTGCACGTTGTTGGCGGCGTACCACTCCATGGCCTTTTTACCGTAATGGCAAGATGCCAAATCCGGCCAAAACAGTACGGAACAACCGTGTTTCTTCAGGAAAGGCAGCAGACGTTTATTCAAACACTCTTTCACGTAAATTTCTTGGTTGACAGTCCCGGAAGCTATGAAAATGCTGCTTTTCAAGCCACAGGTACAGATGGCTTGCCAAACCAGATATTTCTTTGCGAACTTTGACAGTTTCGTGTGCTTGAAAATATCTGCTACCTTTCCCCTTCCTTTTGCCGTATAAAACTCCTGTCCCGGAAGCTGCTTGTAGTCGGCTTTGACGTAGGTTTCGTCGTCCATTACCACGCAGTCAAACTTCGTCAGCATCGTCGTGTACAGCCTCCGGGATCGCGCTTTGGCCGTCGTATTTTGTTTATCATCGCGATTTGGAGTCACTACCTTCTTGTAAGTCGATAGTCCGGCTCGTTTTTTGGCTCGATGCACGGTTGTAGACGATACACCCAGCTTATTTGCGGCATCTCGGAGAGATAGGTTAGGGTTTCGCTTGAAACTACCGGCAACTCTCTTTGTCGTCTCAGCGGCTTCCGGTTTTCGATTTCCCCCGATCCAGACTTCCTGGCTATCGACAAACGTTCCCCAAACACTTTAATTACATTTGTAACGGTTGATTTGGCAACTTTTAGCGATTTTGCCAACTTTGCGTGCGAGTAGCTCGGATTTTCGCGATGCGCGAGCAAAATTTTAATACGCTGCTCTTCTTGCTTGGACGGCATTTTGACAACTGAAGAGTGAATTCCAAAATCAAAATAGGAGCAACATTCTACACACACACACCTTCAAAATGAGGGGTGTTCAGGTTTTTTAAATGCAAAATTGAAAGAAATACGTCAAGTTGATATTGACCAAATTTTGACCGTATCGCCCTTTATAATTGTTCGTAACAGAGCAAATTTAAATTTTTCTCACTTGGTAAAGTTGATTTAAATTACTTATCAACTTACATACTCAGCGCAACTCAAAACCGTAAAAAATGCCTCGCATGAATTATGTTTACTACTATTCCTACTGTTGCATATAGTAATCGTTAGAAGTACTGTACAACGTTCTAGATAGATGAAATAATTCAGAATAAGAATAAAATCGAAGGATGAAAATGTTTCTCAGATTTGATCATACGTATTGCTATGTATGTCTATGTGATTTGGCAACATACCCGTCTAGCCCTAACCCCGTTTTCTCCTAATACTGTTTTTTTCCTGCAATGAAAACATAGATATAACAAACGCATTTTGCATATTTTACAGGCTTTGGATGAGTCATACAAAGCAATGTCACAAATACAACGAAAACCTCCGTGCTTATCAGGATTAATTCAGAATATTGCCTCAATTCGTTTTTTATGGAAGCTATAAAATGTAAACTTTCATTTTACTCATCTGCGTACAAATAAACTTTGCCAAGATCCATTAGAGAACCAGTTCTCTTCGATACGACGAGCTTGCGGTAGCAATGACACACCCAATGTGGAACAATTTGGTTTTGCATTGAAATATAGCATGGTAAAGAGATCAATAATGTTATCTGCACACGGAAATTGCGAACCAGACAAGACGGTTGCTTTAATCGATAACTCAGTACTAGATGATGTGAAAACAGAGGATCCTCTAGCAGGCTGTGGAAATTTTGTAAACAGTCCATTCATACCTCTCAATACAAGTAACAGCCGTGCTATAGATGCTGCTGAGATGAACGGGTTGGCTTATATCATTGGATTTTGTGTTTCAAAACTGAGTCATAAAAAAATGCCGAGATAATTTAAACCGCACTTTTGACTTTGACCCAACTTCAACAGATGAATTGATGTTTTGTAGACTAAAGCGAATTTTACTTACGTCGAAATTTACATTACCCAATACAAGAGCTCTTGAAATTGGTCTTATATTAAAAGCAGCGTGCCAACAATTCTTTGCAACCTTCTTGGTACAAAACCGAAGATGGGTGAAGTTAAGACTCAAAGAGTACGTGGATTACGAAAACTACAAATCTTTCCTGTGTGCAATATGCTTTGAAAACATTGTGAATCGAGTTCTCAACACGTTAATCAAAGCGGAGGTCAATAAAATGCAGCAAAAATGCAGGAATCCTCGTTCAAAAACATTGAAGCAAAATGGCAAGGCAAGGCGTATGCAAATTTCTTCACAATTAAAGCAAAAACAAAAAAAAACGAGAAGCACATACACAATTCGAAAGACTTTGCGAAATTATCCCTTAGTCGACGAAACTTCAATAATTGTTCACTCGACACCAAAAGCAGCAGACTGTGAATCGTCGTCACATGCACCGTATGTACCAAATTCATTGTCCACTGCAGGCCCATCGTCTGCTCAAGAATTATATTTCAATACGGATCAGATGAAAGCAATAGAAGCGTTAGAGAAATTGGTAGCAACATTCCCGAGCCCTAAATTAACGCAGGTTGAAGAGAAGTAATGAGTATTCCAAAGCCCAAATTGTTATTATTTATACATATATATATCTATAATTATACCATTTTTTTTATTACAGAATCTGCTTCCATTTGTCTAATATGGAAATTGCGGATACATATTGTGTGTTCGAGCAAGAATTGGCTGCTCTTTTCCATAAATATAAAAACTTCAGCCACCGACACATCGTTAAAATGAACGCTCAGCTTGCAGATTGGTCTTCGGTGTCCTCAATAATATCTGAAGATCAACAATACTACATGGCTTTATTTTTAGACGACAAACTTGTGCCATTACAAGACAAAGGAATGGTAATATTATAAGTATTTTTTATTTCAAATCCTAAATATTCATAGTTTTCAAATACCTTCAGTATACTGACTTCATAGACGATACATTAATATTCGAGTGGGCGTTGCGGATATTTCAAAGCGTTCACAGTTTTGAAGATCGCCAGCTTGCCCTAGATCATATTTATCAGCAGGAACAGTACTTAATTTACAACCGCAATATAATGTAACAGAAACAACGTTAATAAGTTTGTTAATCCAGGTACTGTTCCTGTTGCAGAGCACTATAGTTAATATGCCAATCTGCCTATCTGCCTAGCATCCTGTACAAAGTCTGCTCTGCTCGCTGTACGACTTCGAGTATTAGTGATTCACCATGAACTGAGAGCCACACAATCGACTGACCTACATCGAAATCAACTGGCCTTTCTTCATCGGCTTTGGACTACCGCTAGCAATCCTCTCCGAACTGCCCAACTCACTCATCATCTGCGGTTGCGTTTTCCCTGTTTTCTTTGTTCACCCTTTGTGCAAACGAGCCACACCGAAAGTGTTTGTTAGGTAAGTGCTGTCACTAAATGTAATATGCAAAATAGTTCTAATCACGTGACATTTCAGCGGAACTGTTAGCAGTCGAACATCAATGCCATGTTAGCAGTCGAACCAAACTTGGCAAGGTTGCTCTCTCGACACCAATTAGTGATAGCCCAGCGAACCCCGGTGGTTCCATGATGCATGGAATGATTCCACCGCTGGCCGGTCGTGAACCACCATCGCAAAACTTCCAGCTAACAAACACTGGACAACAGCAACAAAACATCATCACCACCACCACTATCGTCAGCAGCGACATGTGTCACCTTCGCCATCGTTTACCATTGGTTCAGTTGTGGCTGGATCGGCTATCGGTTGGATCACGAGCCAATAACAGCACCAACAGGGATTGTTCAGTCGCACCCTTAGAAGGTAGATCATTCGCCATAATTGTTGTACTGCTCGCTGTTCGACTTCGACTCTTTACAATTGGTTCAACCTAGACTGGGAACTACACAATCGACTGACCTACATCGAACTCAACTGGCCGTTCTTCATCGGCTTTGGACTACCGCTAGCAATCCGCTCCGAACTGCCCAATTCGCTCATCATCAGCGGTTGCGTTTTCACTGTTTTCTTTGTGCATACGAAGCCACACCGAAAGTGTTTGTTAGGTAAGTGCTGTCACTATATGTAATATGAAAATAGTTCTAATCATGTAATATTTCAGCGGAACTGTTAACACCTAACAAACACTGGACAACAGCAACAAAACATCATCACCACCACCACTATCGTCAGCAGCGACATGTGTCACCTTCGCCATCGTTTACCATTGGTTCAGTTGTGGCTGGATCGGCTATCGGTTGGATCACGAGCCAATAACAGCACCAACAGGGATTGTTCAATCGCACCCTTAGAAGGTAGATCATTCGCCATAATTGTTGTACTGCTCGCTGTTCGACTTCGACTCTTTACAATTGGTTCAACCTAGACTGGGAACTACACAATCGACTGACCTACATCGAACTCAACTGGCCGTTCTTCATCGGCTTTGGACTACCGCTAGCAATCCGCTCCGAACTGCCCAATTCGCTCATCATCAGCGGTTGCGTTTTCACTGTTTTCTTTGTGCATACGAAGCCACACCGAAAGTGTTTGTTAGGTAAGTGCTGTCACTATATGTAATATGAAAATAGTTCTAATCATGTAATATTTCAGCGGAACTGTTAATACCTAACAAACACTGGACAACAGCAACAAAACATCATCACCACCACCACTATCGTCAGCAGCGACATGTGTCACCTTCGCCATCGTTTACCATTGGTTCAGTTGTGGCTGGATCGGCTATCGGTTGGATCACGAGCCAATAACAGCACCAACAGGGATTGTTCAATCGCACCCTTAGAAGGTAGATCATTCGCCATAATTGTTGTACTGCTCGCTGTTCGACTTCGACTCTTTACAATTGGTTCAACCTAGACTGGGAACTACACAATCGACTGACCTACATCGAACTCAACTGGCCGTTCTGCATCAGCTTTAGACTACCGCTAGCAATCCGCTCCGAACTGCCCAATTCGCTCATCATCAGCAGTTGCGTTTTCACTGTTTTCTTTGTGCATACGAAGCCACACCGAAAGTGTTTGTATCACGTAATATAAGCTGTAGTGTGAACGTACTATTAGACGGTAGATCATTCGCCATAATTGTTGATTTTAGTGCACATGAGTCTGCTCTGCACGCTGTGCGACTTCGACTACTTACAATATAGAAGCACAATTGAGCGGACATTAATGATATACACATACATATTGCATGAAACTAATTTATCATGAAATAGATAATTGTGCTCAAATTCGGTTTCAGTTGTGCAGAGTTTTTTTATATTATTATTATTTCTCTTATGGATTATAATGGAATGTTTTTAGGTCACGAAGAGTATTTCGTTTGTTTATCGCCTAGCTTCTAAGGAAATGTGTTAGCAAAGTAATTACTAATGTGCGAGACAAACATAATGATGTAATTTTTCAGAATCGTTTGTTTTTGTAAAAAATAAAATGTAACGATAAGACTGCTTTTTCTCTATAGAAAAAGAAATACAAGATTTTTCTTTTTATTTTATTTTAGGAAAGGTACCCTTATCAGCAAGTCTAAATGAATGAATTTTTTAATCATTCGAACTATTTGAATTTTATCAACATTATTCCGTTATCAAAATACTGTGGAGCCAATACTTGAAGAGAACCACACCAAATTTGAATCCATACATAATATTTTTTTCATTTACTCGCCATCGCTCGGCAATACATTCAACACAGAATATTTCAGTTACCTAATCGTCATGGCATTCCTAGGATAACCTAAACGAATATCCATTAGAATGGTCCACTAGCTCGTCCGGTAATTCCTCTTTGATCTCTGACATCGTATGATATTCCGATATCGTTATGTGCTTCGTAGTTCAAGGTTGGATCATTTTCCTTGTCCATGTTGACAAAATTCTCCTTCTTGATACCCTTGTAGTTGACGCATCGCTTAGAGCTGGGAAGGCTTGTAGGTATGCATATGGTAGGGTGTGAAAAATTATGTCACGCAAAAAGTGACTTTTTATAACCCCCCCTTGCCACGTTTTTTGTATGGACCTTTAAATTTTTTGTATGGATTGTCACGTTTTCCCAACACCCCCCCCCCCTTACTGCGTGACATAATTAATGGACCTTCCCTAATCTACCGGATATATCGTATACTAGGTATTGTTCCTTGGTGGGTCAGTCATAATTTCTCCTAGCTTATAAATAGTAACTCCTGCCGTCATTTGGTAAGTCAGATGGCCTGATTGGCTCAGTGACATGTTCTTCCTGGCGGAGGTCATATTGGTTGCTGCTGCATTAACACTACCCTCTGGCACAGCTCGTTTTGGAGGTAAGCTATTGGCTCTCAGTTCATTCGATTTGCTACATGGTCTGCCCAATTGTGTGTCCAGGTCATTCGCGTGTTCCAGTTGTTGTTTCAGCAGCTACCGTCGCTTCTCTTTCATTATTTGCTCCTGGATTTGTGAAACGTGATCACATAGGGCCACATTTTCCTTGAATTTTGTTTGAGTTGTGTTTGTAAATAAATAATATCAGCTGACATGTACACTAAATCACATCTACGTAACATTGAAAATAATCTAGTATACACGGCACTTTGCCAGTACTAGAAGCCGGTTCTCTAGTACGATAGTGATCCATAAATTTTCAAATGTTTCTTCGGCACAACTACGTCCTTCCCTTTGGGTCCATGGTAAAATGGTAGATTTTACAACAAGTTTTTTTTTTCTGTTTGTGGATTACGCTAATTGTAGTTACGTTTATTAGCATCAGATGGAAAATGTTGCTTGTGTGTTGTGCGAAGTTTGATGTGAGAATGAAACATGTTTGTAATATTATGGTTATATGGTTTTAAAACATGTGTGTTATGGAGTGTTTTAGCAGGACTTTTGGCGTCGTAGGCAGTGCCAACACACCATTTAAAGTCAAAGACCCCACTCTGTGTCTTCGTAGGATTCCCGCACACCTGGCCGGAAGAGACATATAAGCGACTATCATCAATGAGATGAAGGTAAAATTGGTTTCGTTAAAAATCCATTCCGCTTCACGCTACAACGGGCTCGTACTGGCAATTTTGGCTAGATTTGTGAGCAGCGATCAAATTGTTACGCGGACACTGGGTATGTAACATATGCGTTATAACATGAAGTTAAGTGGTCTGAATTCAGTGATCTTAGGAAACTCCTCCCAATACTACTACTATGACTGGGTTATTACTCCGAATTCATTATCCTGAATGTCATTACCACGAATGGTTAATTTACCCAAATCTCAACTAAAAAATGCGATCTTTTTCATGGTCAGTTTTTCTGAGTGGTATTGTGTTTTCCTTTGGAAGAGCTGTTAATCATACTTTTTCTTGATGAGGGTCGGGAAAATGGACTTATCGGCGTATTGGTATTCATGGTAGTGAGACACCATTTTCAGTTTATCACTCAAACCTAGGATTGGATCAACTTGTTCCTACATCATTCCTATTCAAGATGCTATCACTGAACTTTTATTTTCACAGCTTTCACACTTGGATTTTGTACATAGAACAAATAACTCGTATAGTCTATGAAACATTCATAATGCTTTTTATCCGGTAAATGCTATCATTACACCTTTTTGTAAAATGCACGAAATGAATTTCGTGAAGACCAGCCAATATATGTTTCTTTTTATTACGGTACTCATGCATGATGGTGTTGCTGCTGGCATGGGCGGGAATAATTTATCTATCCTAAAATAAGCTGTCGAGAGAAATTACTTCATGCACATTAATCAAGCATCTTCTCACGAGTCTGCCTGGCCTAGTGAGATCAACCACGGATTCAGTATCAGCACTTCTCAAAAATATAGGTCAAATCCCATGACAGAAACATTAAAAAACGCTGGACAACTCCACGTGGTAGCGTTTTTTTTTGTCAATTACATTTCGAGTCGATAAAGTAGATCTGTCAGTTCTTCATGCAACCACCAGAGAGACATTTCTTCTTAATTTGTGACCAAATATTCGTAGCACTTTGTATTGTTATCGTATAATGTACGAATGTTCTTTCTGTGTCAACAGAAGCTTCGTGCTTTTGACAGTTGCGCGTGTGCCATTAATTACGCATGTATCTTCATAAAAACTACAAATCAGTTTCGATGCAGAAAACAACGAATGGATTTGTGAGCATTACCTGCGATTTTGTATTATAAACTAAAATTTACTTTCAGTGAATGCACTTAATGATGCCTAAACTTTGATGATGTCTGAAATAGTTGCATAAACTAAAAATCTAATCTGCTTCTCTATATGATCAATTTTTGTTTCAGTTCTTCACCTTTAATTTTTTGTCGCGCTCTCGAGTGAAATCTAGTCTTGGTTTTCTGAAGAAGAAGAAGAAGTTGTGTGATAAGCAGTGCAACAACGTCAGTAATTGCAATTAGAAATATTGCCACGAACTAAAAGCCATATTGCTCCGCATCTATACAGCACGCACACCAGCAGTCCATCGTGTGTAGTGTGCATTCGTCCATCCACCAACTACCACCAACCAGCAACATCATCATCATCGTCATCGTTCAGCTCAACGTTTTGCTCGGCAACAGCAGTAAATTCGTCGCCCGGATGCAGCAGATCAGTGATACATATAAGATAAGTTTTTTTTGTTTCTCTTCTAAACACATTGTAATTGTATTGTGTGTGTGAGTGTGCGAAAGTGTGTGAGAGTGTGTGAGAGAGTGTACTTAGCTTTAGTTTGTTTATCTGTGATTGATTAGTGGTTTAGCGTCATAAGCTCCCACAAGCGAGCCATGGATGATTTGTCGCAAGATGAATCATCTATGGCACGAAATGATGAGATAGCTCATAGAGTTACCAGATCACTTGCATATCCAGATAGTTCAACTGATCTATTTTCAGCCCAAAGGTTGTCTATTTTCAGCCCAAAACGAAACCTCTGAATGTCTATCAAATTACGAACGATCTGATGGAACGATTATTGGCCAAGACTGAGATAATTAAAGTCAGACCCAATAAGGAGTGTTTCGAATATAAGCTATCCACATACATTTGCGTTTTACGCATGTATTTGTGATGGTTTTTTATGCTCTGAACACTGTATGCTGTGCGTTTGACTGTCAGCTTTCTTTTGTTTACTTGTTTGTGCAGTTCAAATTCTGCGTTGTCGCGTATTGAAAAGGAAGTGAAAATTAAGGTTCTGGACACATCGCTAAGTGAGAAGGGTATTATTATGCGAAAATTGGCCAAGTGGTTTGGAATTCATCATGCGAGTGTTAAAATCATAATTAATAAGTTTGGGGAACACTATTCTTTGGATGAGCTACCAGGAAGAGGCAGAAAACCTGGTATCTCTAATCATGAAGAACAAATTTGGCCAAAAAAGCAGGAACGAGTGTCGGAATGATCCAGCGTATCAAGAGGCGAAACCACCTGAAGACCTACAAGAAGCAGAAAATCTCGAAACAAAGTGCAGAACACAAGAAGCGAGCAGCAACAAGGGCCCGAAAATTGTATTCGCGTCTTTTGCAGCGTACGGATGCATGCGTTTTGATGGACGATGAGACCTATGTAAAGGAGGACTCAAAAACCCTACCAGGTCCACAATACTTTACTGCCATCGTTAGGGAGGATGTGAGCGATGCGGACAGGTCGATTCAAGTGGAAAAATTCTTTCGAAAGGTACTGGTATGGCAAGCAATATGTTCCTGTGGTTTGAAGTCAACCAGTTTTTACACTACCGGAACTATACATGCGGAAATCTATCGATCTGAGTGTCTCCAGAAGAGATTGTTGCCTATATATAAGAAGCATAGTACACCTCCGCTGTTTTGGCCGGATTAAGAGTCGGCTCACTATGCCAAAACCACTCTCAATTGGCTTACGGAAAAGGGTATAGATTTCGTTGAAAAAAATATCAATCCACCAAATTGCCCTCAGCTTCGACCCATCGAACGTTACTGGGCAATCGTGAAGAGGGTCTTCAAGAAGACTGGTAAGGCAGCTGAGAACATGCAGGAGTTCAAAAAAATTTGGGCTCAAGCGTCCAAAAAATGCGATGCAACACTTGTCCGGAACTTGATGAAGAGCATTCGATCCATTCGTGCAGAGCGTTCGATCCAGAGCGTTCGAAAATTCGTGAAGGAATAACTTAAATTTTATCCGGTCTTCATTATGTTCAAGTTTAACCTCGTACAATAAAGGATCAATTTTTTGTATGAATAAAATATCGGGTTTCAACATAATTTGAAAGAAAGTTTGTGGATAGCTTATGTTCGATACACTCCTTAAACTTCGGGTCGTTGTGTCCAACCTCATGCAAGCAAATGAGATTGCTGTCTTCCAACTCTTAACAGCTCGGGGTATTGAAATTGAAGGTGTGGTCACAGAAACGAGTCTGATCCCTGAGATCCTTATGAAGCGGGGGTTGCGATTTAAGAATCCTCTGCTGTCTCCAGTTAAGATACTGGATGTGCGCCAACTAGGCACAGTATCGACCAATAAGGGTGAAAACAAGTTTTCATCGTCAGACTCGTTTCGTGTGACCTTCTCTGGCTCAGCCCTCACTCAATACGTCGAGTTGGGAAAACTTCGACTACCTGTACGGTTGTTGGTACCTCGGGTCATCTGTGAAAAATGCAAGCAGATGGGACATACGACCTCACATTGTGGCAATAAAGCACGCTGCTCCAACTACGGGAAGAAACATGAGGATGGTGCCTGTGCAAACAGCACACCAAAATGCGCTTTCTGTAAGGGAACACCTCCCCATGCTCTCTCATCGTGCCCGGCGTACAAACAACGCGGGAAAAAAATAGAACGCTCGCTAAAACAGCGTTCCAGGCAATCTTTCTCTGAAATGGTGAAAAAAGCCTCCCCATCACCCAATGCCAATACAAATGCCTTTGCTCCTCTGTCAGATGACGAGTCTGACTATGATTTGGCTGAAGAGGGAACATCAGTCAGTTTTCCGGAAGGTGCCCCACGGAAGCGAAGACGCTTCCGCCCACGGAAAACTGGAACCCACTGAAGCCCACTGAACTGGAGCCCAAAATTAGCCTGCCCATTTCAAGGAAAGATGGAAAAAAGGAAAATCCAACTCCACCTGGTTTTCGTACCACTAACTACACCCAGGACTTTCCATCTCTTCCGGGGACATCAAATACCCCTAGCGCTCCGGTTTTAAGAACAGAAGTTCCTTCTGCATCAGGACTGTTCTCATTTGATGACATTGCCGAAGTATCTCGAAAATTCTGACTCTCTTAAAAGCATTGTTATGGCAATGCTTCCAACAGTGAACTTTTTTGAAGCAATTGACAATTAAGTGGCCCCTCCTTGCAGCAATATTTTCCTTCGGTGGATAATTTTCCAAATGAGGTCGGGGATTTAATCACTGTTCTACAGTTGAATTGTCGAAGCTTGATTCCTCAATTGGAATAATTCAAATTTTCAGCTTACAATACCGGTTGTGATGCATTCGCTCTTTGTGAAACATGGCTCTCTTCCGAAATCGATCTTCCTTTTCATGATTTCTATATTATTCGTCTTGATCGTGAGGATTCACGTGGAGGAGAAGTACTTTTGGGGATTAAAAAGTGCTACTCCTTCTATAGAGTGAATTTTCTTCCTATTCCAGGTATTGAAGTTGTCGCATGTTGTGCCGTTATTAAAAATAAAAGCCTTTGCATTGCTTCCGTTTATAACCCTCCTAGAGACTCAATAAACCAAAAACAACTCGAAGATATTTGGTTGGTTCTGACTGCTTCGCGGTTGATAATTGGAGATTTTAACAGGCTGGGGAGCACTATACTACGACAACCGGTCTTTCTTGATTTATGACCTCTGTGACAACTTCAATATGACAGTTCTTAATAATGGAGAAGTAACACGTTCATTCTTAGTTGGCAGTAGATTAGACCTCAAACTTTGTTCGAATTTGTTATCGTTGGATTGCATATGGAATGTGATTCAAGATGCCCACGGTAGTGATCACTTGCCCATACAAATTTCGATTGCCACCGGGTTCAACCCATCGGTATCCATCAACGTCGCGTATGATTTCACCCGTTACATCGATTGGACAAAGTTCAGGACAGCAGTAGATGAAGCCGTAACGACGGTAGAAGAGCTTCCACCGCTGGAGAAATACATCTTCCTCTCCAACCTGATCTTAGACAGCGCGCTTCAAACTCAAATTCAACCTGTTCCAGGAACGTCATTTCGCAGGAAACCTCCTTCTCCCTGGTGGGATCAGCAATGCACCGAGGTTTACCGTAAAAAAGCCGACGCGTTTGAAGTTTTCTGCAGACGTGGAACACCTGAGCACTTCGGAAGGTACACGGATCTCGAACGCGAACTTAAGAGCCTCATCAAGGCCAAGGAACGCGGTTACTGGCGACAATTCGTGGACGGGCGTGAAACGTCGATGAATACCCTTTGGAATACGGCGCAAAAATTGCGTAACAGACCTTCGTACAACGAGAACGAGGAGTACTCGGACCAATTGATCCTCAAGTTCGCGCGAAAAGTTTGTCCAGATTCTGTGCCAGCACAAATGTTTCCTCGCGAAATCACGAATTCGATAGATGAGATCAGCCAACCTTTCTCAAGTGTTAAGTTCTCTCTTGCACTCCTTTTGTGAGGCAATACGACTCCAAGGGCTGACAGGATCAAGTTCAACTTGCATAAGAACCTTCCGGACGTCGCTAAGGGGCGCATGTTGAACTTGTTTAATCAGTTTCTAAAACTTAACATTGTACCGGATGATTGGAGACGGTTGAGAGTTATGGCCATTCAAAAACCTGGTAGGCCCGCGTTCGACCACAACTCCTATCGACCCATCGCGATATTATCCTGTACTCGAAAGTTGTTGGAGAAAATGGACAAATGGGTTTAGACGAACAACCTGCTTTCAGATACTCAATATGGTTTCCGTAGGGGTAAGGGAACGAAAGACTGTCTCGCGTTGCTTTCCACAGATATTCAGTTAGCTTTTGCTAAAAAAGAGCAAATGGCTTCTGTATTCTTGGACATTAAGGGGGCTTTTGATTTAGTATCTGTTAAAGTTCTTTCAGATAAACTCCACACTTATGGTTTTTCACCATTAATGAATCATTTTTTGTACAATTTGCTGTCAGAGAAACATATGAGCTTCTCTCATGGAACCTCTACAGCTTCCCGATTTAGCTATATGCGTCTCCACCAGGGATCCTGTTTAAGCCTCCTTTTGTATAATGTGTATGTCAAAGATATTGACGGTTGTCTCAGTAACAACTGTACGTTGAGACAACTTGCAGATGACGGCGTAGTGTCTGTCACGAGATCCAATGGGGTCGATCTGCATCCTGTACGAGTCACCTTAGAAAATTTGTCTACTTGGTCTCTCGAGCTAGGTATCGAATTCTCTACGGAGAAAACTGAGTTGGTAGTTTTTTCTAGGAAGCATTCTGTGTGCGTAAGGTAAACAACTCAACTGGTTTTGTCATTTCCCTGTGCTAATTTTGTGTTTTTTCCTACGTTCCCTTGAAATTTTCTGTGCTTTTATCAACAATTTGGACGCATCTTTCGTTTGTACTGCTGTTTGTTGGAGTACAACGATTTTATACACTTCCTGAGTCCTGTTTTCCGCGAAATTGTGCTGATACCCCCAAGTGATTGAATTACTACAGCAGCAATGGAGTCAATTTACTTTGCCTGCACTCACACTGTGAACAAGGCGGATGAAATTATGTGCAATGGTTTCTGTAAATCATCATTTCACCTAAAATGTGTGCACCAGTCTACAGAAATCCGCAACATTATTACAAACTGTTCCCAGCTCTACTGGATGTGTAAATCCTGTACGTAAATGATGGCCCATGCTAATTTTCGTCAAGCAATCGCATCCACTAATAGTGTTATGGATTTGATGGCTGAAGAGCACACTAAAGCGCTGAATGAATTGAGGAAGGAGATAGCAATCAACACAAACAAAATCAACACTATTTTGCAGCGAACACCGTTACAAGCAACACCACACATTCCAAGATCGCAGTTCTCTGCAACGTCGAGAAACGGCCACGGCTAATTGAGAAGCTAGTGAAAAACAATCTCAAAACCGATAGCACTGTGGATGTTGTCAAGTTGGTGCCTAAAGGGAGAACTGTGGATGAACTAACGTTCGTATCGTTCAAAGTCGGCCTGAAAATGCAGCTAAAGGACACTGCCTTATCTGGATCGTCATGGCAGAAGGGAATTAGCTTCCGTCAGTTCGACTTCAGTCACATCGCATCTTCTCGAACGACATTTCGATTCCAACCCACACCAGAAATCCATCAGCAGTAATCATCAGTCTATGGTACGTACCGAGATTTTTTCTACTCCGAATGAACGACCCACTACACTGCTCCGAAACACTCGTCTTCTTCACTCGATATTCAATCGATCTCAAAACAACACAATGATCCCAGAAAAACACAACAGACGTTCACTTTGTACTACCAAAACGTCCGTGGCCTCCGTACGAAAACGAACGATTTGTTTTTGTCACTATCTGGTAGTGACTACGATGTCATATCTCTTACAGAAACATGGCTCAATAACGATATCGTAAACACAGAACTCGCACACAACTACACGATTTATCGGTGCGACAGAAATGCTAACACCAGCTGTTTTTCACGTGAAGGTGGAGTACTAGTTGGAGTGAGGAAATGGCTGCACAGTACATCTGTTAGTCTTGCTGAATGTGAGCGATTAGAGCAGATCATTGTTCGTGTTGTTTTGCCGAATTTATCTCCCACCCAACAGTGACACGTATCTGTATGAGCAGCATTCTGCTTGTGTTCAGAAGCTACTTGATCTTGCTGGCAATCGTGGCCGTGTTTTGGTTGTTGGTGATTACAACCTTCCCCACTTGTGTTGGATGCACGATGTAGAAATCAACTCCTTTCTACCGATCAATGCCTCGCCTGAGCAAGAGATAGAGTCGATTGTAGGCTGTGGTCTTTATCAAGTTAATGACTTGACCAACGTAAATGGAAGGCTTCTCGATCTGGCATTTGTGAATGACGATAAGTGTGTGGAGCTACTTGAGCCACCGTTGCCATTGTTGAGAATCGATCATCACCACAAGCCATTCGTACTAAAATTTGAAATTACTAGCAAGTGCGATGATTTGAATGTGTCGAACACTCTCAACTTTGATTTCAACCGATGTGATTTCGCATCGCTAAACGAATTAATTTCTGCTGTTCGCTGGGATGAGTGTCTTGTTGGGTGTAGTATGGAAGAGGCAGTTTCCGTCTTATCAACGGATTTTTTCAATTGTTCGTGATGTTGTCCCGGTGAAGCAACGACGCCGATTTTCGGGGACAAGACAACCTTGGTGGAACAGCGAGCTTCAACATCTACGGAATCGACTACGGAAGGCTAGAAAACGCTTTTTTCGGTCGAGGGATGTACAGCGAAAAGTGGAGCTGCATGACTTAGAGAGCGAATATAACTCTTTGCATGCGCGATGCTTTAGAAACTACATTCATCGCACAGAAGAAAGAATCAAGCAAGATCCCAAATCGTTTTGGTCGTTCATGAGAAGCAGAAAGCAGAACAATGGAATTCCTCAGCGCGTTTCCTACAACGAGACAACAGCCGAAACTCCACTCGACTCGGCAAATTTGTTCTCGTCCTTCTTTCGAAGTGTGCTAAGTAACAACCGATCACCTTCGTCTGAAGCGTACCCGGACAGTTTGCCTCGATACGACTTCAACATGGGGCCTTTCAACTTTTTTCAGGGGGATGTGCTGAGAAAGCTACAAGAGAAAGATGACTCTAAAGGTGCTGGGCCAGATCGTGTCGCTCCGATATTCATCAAGAGCTGTGCTGATTTGCTTACCGTGCCCGCCACCATTCTTTTCAATCGTTCGATTCTGGACGGCATTTTCCCAAGTGCTTGGAAAACAGCTGCTTTTACTCCCATTCACAAAGGTGGCAGTATATACAACATCGAGAATTACCGTGGCATCTCTATCTTGAGTTGTATGCCGAAAGTTTTTTAAAGCCTCATCCACGATTCGCTTTATCCTCACGTGCATCATATAATCTGCGAGTTTCAGCATGGATTCGTGAAAAAACGCTCAACTTCTACCAACCTGATGACTTTTGTTTCTTCGTTAGTCAACGCACTGGAAAATCGACAACAAATCGATGCCATCTATATCGATTTCACCAAAGCATTTGATAGAGTGCCGCATGCTTTGATGGTGGATAAATAGAATAGAATGGGCCTTTCTACTTGGTTGACACAATGGATATTCTCCTACCTAACGGAGCGTTGTGCCTACGCACGCATTAATGGGACGTGCTCGGATCCATTCGATATCACATCTGGTGTGCCCCAAGGGAGTCATTTGGGTCCACTTCTTTTTGTGCTAATTGTCAACAATCTTTGTGAAACGATTAAATCGCCAAAAATAATGTTCGCAGACGACCTGAAGTTCTACCGCGTGGTTTCATCGTTAGTTGATTGTTGTTCTATTCAAGCTGACATCGAGGTATGGTTGGGTTGGTGCAAGCTAAACGGCATGGAAGTCAACGTCCGTAAATGTAACGTCATCACATTCTGTCGAACAAGGAATGCAACCATTTTCGATTACAGAATGGAGATAACGAGTATCGATAGAGTGAGCACAGTAAAGGATCTCGGTGTACTACTTGACAGCAAGCTAAACTTCTCACAACAAATAGCAGCAACAACCGCTAAAGCCTACGCGATACTTGGATTCGTCAAACGAAATACGAAGCAGTTTGAAGACGTTTATTGCTTTTAAAGTCGGTCTACTGTGCGCTGGTACGCAGTATATTAGAATATGGTGTTCTTGTGTGGGCGCCATACCATGTCGTTCATATTCAACGGATTGAACGAATTCAACGCAACTTTCTTCGGTTTGCTCTCCGCCGACTGCCTTGGAATGATCCTGTACAACTGCACCCCTACGAACAGCGATGCGCTTTGGTACGCCTACCGACGTTGGCTGATAGAAGGGCTCTTTTGCAACGGCTTTTCATATTCGACATCCTAAGTAATAAAATTGATTGTTCAGCGCTCCTGGGTAACGTACAATTTAACGCTCCAGCAAGAATAACTCGGCGTACGGATTTACTTCGACTTTCTACGCATCGTACTTTATTCGGACAGAACAACCCATTTGACGTTTGTTGCCGTAGGTTTAATGAAGTGTCTGACCATTTTGATTTTAACACATCCAAGACAATGTTCAAAAAAAGAATTAGTGTTTAGTATAATCTGTCTGTACGAGTTATTCGAAGACAAGTTAATAAATAAATAAATAAATAAATTAATAACCCAGCTTAGCCGAAGCTTCAAATTTGGGGTAAGCCAATAACTCATACTACGTCATTTAAATATCTTGGGGTCTAGTTCGATTCAACATGCACCTGGAGATCCCACATTGAGTATCTGAAGCGAAAATGCCAGCAAAGGATCAACTTTCTCTGCAAAATAACCGGGACCTGGTGGGGAGCGCATCCACAAGATCTTCTAACGTTGTACCGGACAACGATTTTGTTGGTTATAGAATACGGTAGTTTTTGTTTTCAGTCAGCGGCTTGGTCGCACATCATCAAACTGGAACGTATTCGGTATCGGTGTCTTCGTATCGCGTTAGGTTGCATGTACTCAACTCACACCATGAGTCTTGAAGTGCTGGCTGATATGTTGCCAGAAATAGAGAATAAAGACCCCTAAATTAGTATGATAAAAAAGATATTATAAGAAATTTTTTTGATTAAAAGAAAATCAGAATAACCTTTATAAGTGGGGTATGAACCCAATAGCTTAGTTAGCTTATCTTTTTATATGTTAGTGTATGATGCACAAAAGTTTTTGAAGCTTTTGGAAATAGTTTTATTCTATTAAATATTATAATAATGAATATAGAAAATATCTCTATAATTTACTCTATCAAGGTAACGTGTCACGGTTTACGGTTTACATAATTATCCCTCCGGCTCCTCACCAGGTGTGAAGTTATGCACCCCCAGGTAATCAAAAACTTTAAGGAGCTTCTCGAGTTGAATCCTCAAACTCGCTTCATGACTTCGTACCATTTGTACATAACACAGGATGTCAGCCCTTCGCCGAACATTTCCAATCGTGTTTGCTTCTCTGATTTCGACAATTCGATTCATTTTGATTTATCCATGAAGCAGGAGCTTCATGGAATCCCATCGTCCTATGATTGCTCTGGTAATATTTGCTGCAAAGTTTGGCCAAGTTGATTCCACTAAATCGTTCTTCACTGACCGATCTTTGATTGAGGAATCAGCAGGCTTTGGAATATTTAATGAAATTTATAATGCCAATCGTAAACTTGTTTATTTGTTTATTTGTTTCAATTTTTCATCTGACTAGCAGTCTTAATGAAGTTTTGATGGGGAAATGCCTGCATGATTCGGCCGCATGCAGATACCGTATCATGGAGGCGAAAAAACCCCATATCTTTTCTAAATTATTTACTACAACTAAAAACCTAAACAGAATACATAGTTTGAACATAGATTAAAATTAAACATTTATAATTTCTTCTTTTTTCTCAATGCCTTTCCGCAAGCTTACGCTTGAATGTAGCAGCAGAAGCGTTGAAATCAAAGAGCATGTACGATTGGTTGAAGCTAGCTGACATGAATCGTATTGGATCATGCTGACCATACATAGCATGACGGGACTCCAGATGCAGAAAATCTCGTTGTCGAAGGATTCTCTCTGGTGCGTAGATGTTTAGCTGTGCCAGGATTTCCGACGAATCTGTATCTCCCAAAAGGACTTTAGCTACAAATACTGCTTGCGTGGAATTTCTACGTTTCTCCAAAGTCTCTATGCCCAGTAGCCTACATCGATCTTCGTATGGTGGTAGATTGAGAGGGTATTCCCATGGCAGAGAACGGAGGGCGTATCTTATAAATTTACGTTGAATTGTTTCGATCCTATCAATCCAACATGACTGGTACGGGCACCAAACCACGGCATTGGATTCTAAGATAGACCGCACCAGAGCGCAGTAAAGAGACCGAAGGCAGAGAGGGTCGCGGAATTCGTTTGCTATTTTAAAAATAAATCCAAGCTGTCGGTTAGCTCTGCAGATTATGTCGTTGTAATGCAATCGGTAGGTCAGTGCTGGGTCAAGGATAACTCCTAAATCACGTACTTTCTGGACACGCTCAAGAGGTTGATCAGTAATATTATAGTCAAGTATTATCGGTCTTAATTTTCTGTGGAATGAAATGATGTGGCATTTATGGATACTCAAAGTAAGCATATTTCTGGTACACCACTCAGAAAAACGATCAATTAGCACTTGTAATTCGAGGCAGTCTTCGATACAATTCACCTCCATGTAGATTTTGACATCATCAGCATAAAATAAACGGCATCCTGGGGGCAGTGTCTCCGATAGCTCATTGATGAATATGGAAAACAGCAGAGGCCCTAAGTTGCTTCCTTGTGGTACGCCTGATAGGCTGGTGAATGGTTCGGAAGATTCACGTCCAATATTTACCATAAGCTTCCGGTCCGTAAGATACGATCTGAACCAGCAGGTTAAGTTCCTAGAAACACCGAGTCTTTCAAGACGTTCAAGCAAGATCCCATGATCAACACGATCAAATGCAGCTTTCAGGTCGGTATATACAGCGTCAACTTGTGCGCCGAGATCTAACGTCCGCAAGCAGAAAGAAGTAAACTGCACAAGGTTCGTTGAAGTACATCTTTTGGGGTAAAATCCGTGTTGATCCGAAGATATGTAATGTTTAAAAGAATCAAACAACATTTCGTTAATAATGATCTCAAAAATCTTCGAACAGGCACACAATGAAGTTATTCCTCGATAATTCTCGACGTTTCGCTTATCGCCTTTTTTATGCACCGGGAACATAATGGAAATTTTCCAAGCAGAAGGAAACTTGCACTCTCGCAATGACATGTTGAAAAGAAGCGTCAAAGGGTGTAAAAGAACGTCACAACATCTTTTAAATATACACGAAGGAATACCATCATGACTTGGCGATGTAGAATATTTTAGTTTGTCGATGGCAGATTTGGTGTGTTGGAGAGTAGCTTGTATATTTCTCAGATGGCAGACATCACGCGGGGTGTTTCTACAAGCCTTTTCTATTTGAGATGATGATGTCGAAAATTTGTTGAAAGCACTTTTAAAATGATCTGCAAAAAGATTGCATTTATCCAATGCAGAACTGGCAAAAACATTCCCCAAGAAAGTCTCCACTGGTAATCCGTGATCCTTTCGTTTGGTGTTGACGAACTTCCAAAAATTCTTTGGATTTCTCCTTAAACAATCTTGCATACGTAGAGTGTAGCGTTTGTACAACAGGCAATTGTATAATCGGTATCTCTGACTAGCTCGATTGAAAATTTGCTTCGCAAAAGGACAGTGGGATTTACTGTAGTTACGGAGTGCTCTAGCTCTTTGTTGCCTCAAACGTCGCAGGTGTGAATTGCCCCAAGGTGGTTTGGGACTTTGTCTACGTAGGGGAACATGCTTAGCAATTACACTTTGCATTATGCTAGTAAAGCATTCAACTGCATAGTCAACATCACCGGTGGAGCTCATTTGCGCCCAATCTATGCGATTAAGTGTCTCTAGCATTTTCATGAAATCTGCTTTATGAAAATCGTAGCTCGCTACATCGAAATTAACGAACTCTATTCCCTTGGAAACATCAATTTCGACTGCAAAGGGAGGGTGGTCGTCATCGATTATAGATAAAGGCTCTACAGCACCTGATATCGTGCATCTTTCAAGCGTCGTATCATTCACCAAAGCCAGATCCAAAATGCGACCGTTACGGTTCTTTAGGTTGTTGATTTGATTAAGACCATGCAGAGTGAATCCATCAAGTAATGCTGCACATGGCGCGGAGATATGTGATTGCAAAACATTTATTGCGGGATGGTCATTGCCCTCGGTTGTCCAAACTAAGCCGGACTGATTATAGTCTCCAAGTAAAGAACGTGATCGCTGATCCCGAAATGTGAAGATACAGCTTCAACAGAGTCGATGTGTTTGGTTATGCAATTCATGTCGGTCTTGCGATCAGGTGGAAGATACAGAACCCCTATGCTCACTGAATAGTAGGGTAATTTTATCTTGACCCAGAGCTGCTCTAGTGAAACATCGACCGGCGTAGGATCCAAAGAACAATTCAGGTTAGTAGATACAGCTATCAACACTCCACCACCTCGAGATTTTTTGCTGTTCAGAGAACTGCGGTCATTCCTAAAGACAGTGTATGACTGGCCGAACAGTTGCGGAGAAAAAATTTGTTCATTTAACCACGTTTCTGTGAAAATAATGACATCGTTATGCGACTCATTTACAGCAAGAAAAACTTCATCGATTTTTGTTCGTAAACCCCTAACGTTCTGGTAATAAACCCGTAATCGGTCTCTTCTGGCAGCCGAAATGTTGTGATTTCTCAGAGTTTCAACAGCATCAGGGAGTAGACTGTTCTGATCGGAAGATCTATCGAGCGCAGGCTGAATGGGCTCGACTGTGATGGGGAGCTCAGGAGTTTCCAATGTGCCGGAAGAGGTGCCTTTCGGGTGCGGTAAAAAGCTTATAGATGAGCTGTGCGGTGTGCAAAACTGCGTCCGTGACGTCGTACGGCTGAGAGTTGAAATGTTTTCAGAGGATGCAATGTTCTTCATCGAGTTGTACTTGCCTGAAAGGGCAAGCTGGAAGACTCCTTTGCCCGGCCCGAACACAGGGGCAGGACGACTGAAGAACGCTGGCTGCATTATCTCGACTGTGTCGGGGGGCTCAGGAGCTTCCAAAAAGCCATATGATGTGCGTCCTGGGATCGTCGATACTTCAAGCTCCTTGTTCCGTATATGTCGCTGAATTAGTGGCAATACACTTTACGCTAGAAATCATCACCTTTGTATGGGTTCCACCTCATTGTTCAATTCTGGGCAATGAAAAAGCGGATTCGTTTGCAAAGGTGGTCGCTATAGAAGGCGACATTTATGATCGACAAATCGCCTTCAACGATTTTTCCAGTTTTTCGTCAACAGTCACTCGTCAGCTGGCAGTATAAATGGAGTAAAGAAGATTTGGGGCGATGGCAATATTCTATCATCCCAAAGGTGTCGAAGAAATCTTGGGGATGGATGCGGGTCGAGAATTCATTCGTGTCATGTCTCGCCTCATTTTCATTTTTCTTCATTTTTCTTTGAACGCTCATTTATACCGGGTTGGGCTGAGCGACAGCAATCTCTGTGAGTGTGGACAAGGCTATCAGGACGCAGATCACGTTGTTTGGTCTTGTGCTGACCATCGTAAAGTCAGATCTGAGCTTTATGATTCCCTTCGCGCTCAAGGTAGACAACCCAATGGGCCAATTCGAGACATTTTGGCCGTACGCGATCTGGAGTATATCAAACTCATTTATGTGTTATTGACTAACATTAGCCTTGGATTGTAATAAGTTTTTTTTTATCGGTGTATGTTTTTATTTTCTTTTTTAAAAAATGTTCAAGTCAAAAGAAAACCATAAATTGTATAGTTATAAGTGCTTAGACAATTTAGAATCTAAAATTAATGTGTTATGTAAACCATAATTTAAATTCCCACCCATCTTCCCATCCGTAATTTGTTGTTTCTATTAACCTCGAGACGGCCGCGAGTAATATAATTTTAGTTTTAAGATAAATGATGAATAAATATATGAAAACTTGGCTCTGTAAAGTTGATTTGATTGAGCCTGTACAAATAAATGATTAATAAAAAAAATAAAAAATGGCTATTTACCTAGATACGCGAATGAACTTTGCAGGTTCAAAGCTGTTCAACATCTAGGAAAAAAAAAGAAGTTCAAGTAAGATATACAATTGTCACGTCTCTATCTATCCTTACACTTTTCCTCCCGCTCTAGCCATCTTCCAAACAATCTATCTCTTTCTATATCTACCATCCATACCAGTATACCTGCCACCCTATATACCACCCATTCTATCAGACACCTGTTCTATTTACCTCTTACTCTAGCTTTCACTTCATCCATCGCCTACACTATCTATCTCCATATCTGTTTGCCACCCATAATACTATCACCCATACCACTCTACCTGCCAGGCCCCCTATCAACCTTCGACTCCATCCAATTCATCTTAATGACACTAATAAAAATGAAATACAACGGACAACGTGCGTTAACATATTCAAACGAATTCGATAAGATAATTGGATACAAAAAATTCGGTCTATTACTAGAGTGTCTATAATCCATCTCCTTCCCTAAATCAAGGTGTCCCCAGAATAGTGCGATGGGTGGTGGCGTCCACCCACCGCAATTTCTCAGTTGTCTTTCAACCGATTGAATCTATTTCTTGTATGTGATAAGGGTCATTCATAAACGTGTCACATACAAAAAATCAGTTCAATTGGAAGACAACCAAAAAATGCGGTGAATAGCTGACACCTCCTATTAGCTCTATTTGGGGGATTCCTAGACCGCCCATTCTACTTTCGTTCACTACTCTAAAATAACTACTAATTACCAATCGATCTAGCCCCAACTCCGTCTACGTCCTACTCTCTGTATACAAGGAATAGCTTCTTCTTTATCCACTCACTGTATCTATCACCCACGCACCCTATCTATCTTCTGCTGTATATACTATCTGTTAAGTTAAAATCGGAATCTAATGTGCTATTCAAAGCACTACTTGCGACGTTATGTTTATCGGGGTAAAATCGAATGTCGTTAGACTTTGATTCAGGTTTTCAACTTGGCAGGTAACACCTCCCACACTATCCACCAAGCCTTTTAACAACCTCCTCCTCTATATACAACCACATACTACCACCTACAACCCACCCACACAATTTAAAACTATAGCTCAATTGTTGCTGCATCCTATTGATTGTTATATATGTTTAATTCCCTAATTTCAGAGATATATCAATGAGATAACTGAAACAGGATCCATGATATTCGTTTCCCAAAATCAAATCCTCTTACGATCCACCATCACCCTTTTCTCTGGAAAACAAAAATGACATTTTTATCACTCAATTTTTTTTTTGAAATTCTACAGTAACCACAAATTGGTTTTATGCAGCAATTGAAGGCAGTAGAAGTTGAGCCAAGATGTATTTTCTGTCTAGTGAACGTACAGCAATTGAAGGCACTAGAAGTTGAGTCGAGCGTTCCTGTCTAGTGAATGTACAGAACGACTGCAGCGTAGTAGGGAGGCCGCCCTGAAATTTTATAACCCTTCAAATTTTCGGAAACACTAACGCGCCCTTTGGAAGAAGTATCATTTAATAGTATTGTAAGTATGATTAATCCTCCACAACTGTCTTCGCCTTCTCAACAGAATGCGACTGAAATTTTGGTATATTGCCAAAATTTCAATCGCATGAAAAGTCCAGCCAAAATGATAGAAATTCGACAAAAACTTCTAGCTTTTTCTTTCAACGTTATTCTGGCAACCGAAACAAGCTGGGATGAAAGCGTAAAAAGCGAAGAATTTTTTTGAAATAAATTTAATGCATTCCGGCATGACCGTAATTTGCAACATAGCAACAAAAAATCTGGAGGTGGAGTTCTCATTGCCATCAATGCAGACTTTACTTCTCAAGAACTAAAAACTATCAAGCACAAAGAATTTGAGCATGTCTGGGTTAAAGCACTCATTGCTGATGAAACACATATTTTTGCATCTGTGTATTTCCCACCCAAACATGCCAATAAACAATCTTTCGAATTATTTTTTGAAAATGTCGAAATTATCACGACGAAACTTTACAATTCCTATTCAACAAGATTTCACATTTTGGCTTGCACCAAATTAATCATATAAAGAATCAGCAAAATGCTTTTTTAGACCTCTTATTTACGAACTGCACCGAAGACTTATGTGTGAGTACTTCATTGTCACCTTTATGGAAAAATGAAGTATTTCACACAGTAATTGAATATTCAATCTTTGTACATAATACTCACACCCCCAGCGACTGGGATTTCGAGGAAGTGCCGGAATATCAAAAAGCAAATTACGAAGAAGCAATACGTAGACTATGTACAATAAATTGGCAGAACATAATAAGTATTGAATGAAATGTCAACACTGAAGTAGGCAAATTTCATTCAATTATTCAGTACCTTATTTCAGAAACTGTACCAATGAAAAGAAGAAGGCGAACCCAAAACAATAAATTACCAGTGTGGTTCAATCCACATTTGAAACATTTAAAGAACAAAAAACAAAAAGCACACAAATTATTTAAAAAGCAAAACTCTAGCACAAATTTGCAAAACTATTATGACATATGCAACCAACTTAACACGGCCATTAATTCTGCACATGAAGAATATAATCGTAAAGTCGAAACTGAAGTCAAATCATGTCCTATGAATTTCTTCAATTATGTAAAAACGAAATTGAAAAATAGCAATTTCCCCCCAAGAATGCATTTTGACGGAAATGTAGGTGATAATCCTTCTGAAATCTGCAAGCTTTTTGCAGATTTCTTCCAAGAAGTATACACTACATTCTCCGAAGAAGACCGTGATCGCGACTTCTTTGCATTCATTCCTGAATTTTCCAACAATATATCTGTAAATCAATTACCTTCTCACGAAATTCTCAATGCACTAAAAAACTTGGATGCTTCTAAGGGACCAGGTCCAGACGGTATTGCACCCGTATTTTTAAAGAACCTCTCAGACGAACTTGCCCTCCCTTTAGAACTTCTCTTTAATATGTCTCTTAAGAGCGGAACATTTCCCACCATTTGGAAATCTTCTTATTTGGTTCCGATTTTCAAATCAGGCACGAAATCAGACATCAGCAACTATCGTGGAATTGCCATTATCTCTTGCATCCCAAAACTTTTTGAATCTCTCGTGAATGAAAATATTTTTCAGCAAGTAAAAAATCAAATTACAAGCAAACAGCACGGCTTTTTCAAAGGTCGCTCAACCACTTCTAATCTTCTTGAATTTGTAACTTTTATTTTGAATGCAATGGACAATGGCAAGCACGTAGAAGCACTTTACACTGACTTCAGTAAAGCCTTTGACCGAATCGACATACCATTATTACTCTTCAAATTGCAAACAATTGGAATGGAACCTGGACTGTTAAATTGGCTGCAGTCATATTTAACGCATCGCGAACAAATTGTTCGCTTTCAAAATAAACTTTCAGAACCTATCTCTGTCACCTCGGGGGTCCCCCAAGGTTCACATTTAGGCCCACTTCTTTTCATTTTGTACATAAACGACATTTCCTACATACTTAAAAAAAATCCAAATACTGATATATGCAGATGACATGAAGCTCTTCATGGAAATAAACAATCCTAGTGACGCAGAAAAATTCCAGAACGAAATTAACTTATTCAACTTAAGGTGAAAAAATGTAACTCAATAGTATTTAGCAGAAAAATCGAAACACCTCGTACGGAAATATTTTTAGGAAACCAAAAAGTAGAAACATGCAAAATAGTAAGGTTCTTAGGCATTACCCTAGACTCTAAACTCACTTTTGTAGAACATTACAACACTATTATAAGTAAAGCAAATAGCATGCTGGGCTTCATTAAGAGGTTCAGTCACAATTTTCACAAGATCCATATACTTTTAAAATATTATACATTACATATGTCAGGCCAATTCTGGAATACTGCAACCTAGTATGGAACCCGTACTGTTCCATACACGACGAACGCATAGAATCCGTCCAAAAGCAATTTCTTCGTTTTCAACTTAAATGGTTAATTTATTGGAGAAAAAGGGAACTTAACTACTTAATTCCCGAAACAATAACTCAAAATTTTGGTTTGTTTTAACCACCGCAGGTAGTCAAGCCAAACTAATATGATGTTTGTGCCCAATTCAACGTGAAACTCCGGTTAAATGAAACTAGAATATGTTTGTGTTTATCAATCTTTTTTCTCCGTGCAATATTGCTTCCCGAGTCCTGCATCCAACCACATGCACGATGCCAACTCTTGCAAAGTCCGATTCATGCTTTCCAACACGCCGTTCGGCTGGGGGAATATGGTGCGTTTAAAAACAATAGAACACGTTCTCAATTTTATAAAGCATGAAGTTTTATTTCAATCAAATGGTTTTTTATTGTATTAGTTCATCGATGTTTATTATTTCAACAAATGCGTTTAGCTAATGAAACAACACGTTTTGTTTTGAACAATAAACCACGATGTTCAATTCTATAAAACAAGAAGTTTTATTTCAACTCAAAGGTTTTATTAAATCATTGTTTATTATTTCAACAAATGTGTTTAGTTGGCTTAACAAAACATTTAGTTTTGAGCAATAAAACACCATGTTCAATTCTATGAAACATGAAGTTTTATTTCAACTCAAAGTTTTTGTTGAATTAGTTCATCAGTTTTATTGGTCCATATTTAAACCAAAATTTTAGTTGAATTGATTCCTATTTTGTATTGTTATAACTACGTATTTTTTTGCGTGTACAATTTTTTAGCTGTCAGCGAGATTCAACTAGTTATACACTTGCTGAGATAAGTTTAATAAGACATTTGGTAGAATGTATCACGAACAGTTACACAACTCTTTTTATAAAGTCAGAAACATTCGAGGGATATGGATGTAATGTCGGTCTGTAGGCATCAAATTGGGTCTATTTATGGATGCAACTTCGTCCCATTCGATAGATTTAGTACAAAATGCAGTATTTTTACGTTTTTTCCGAATTTTCTGAATTAAGGCATTGCTAGTTGTATTCGATTTACTTAAAACAACATTTCACAAAACAAACTATATTAAAACTGCCTCGAAACACTTAAGTGATGTTCATATCTGATTAATCA
Source organism: Aedes japonicus (assembly GCA_034211315.2). NCBI lineage: Eukaryota > Metazoa > Arthropoda > Insecta > Diptera > Culicidae > Aedes > Aedes japonicus. The sequence goes on along the minus strand of JASCZW010000353.1, from coordinate 317,165 downwards.
GTCATTCTATAGAAGAATCCAAGTTGAAAAAAGAAGAAGACACCGAGTCTTGATAAATCTGACAGCTCCCATGTTAAAGTATAAGACGAACGTTTTGAAATGCTTCCAATAAATTCAAATGAAATTTTAATTAAAAGCGGTTCTTTGTATGATGTAAGAAAAATAGGATTAACAATCCTATTATCCTTCTATTTGAGCTCCTGATGTATGTTTTTATTGAAAACTGGGTGTTACAGAAAGTAGCTTTAAAAAAGATAGAAAAATATCATCTCTCCGAAGTTCTCGTTAAACGTATTCTAAGGTGTGTTAAATCAAGTCATGGTATGCCATATTTTTTTCAGGTGCTCCATTTAATGTTGTAAGACCTGTAGTATGGCGTAAATTTAACTGAAAATTTATCATAAAATGAAAACAAGAAGAAACACAACTATGGTGTATTCAGCAATATTGTAGCAAATATCAAAACAAACAACTTTGTAGAACATAGCAAGCTGGTAAAAGTTAAAAATGAATGACTTTTAGTCAAAAAACGATTATTTACTTATATTCGGAATTATCACAGTAGGCTTCGAAGGTAGACAAAAAATATGTTCCACAAAGTTTTTTTATAATAAAAATTTCTACAACTTTGCAGAACATATCATCTCACGATATTGGCCCATAAAAAAGTTAGAGTGTACGCCACTTTGAGTTTAATGCAAGAAAAAAGTAATTTCATATAAATTGTAGAACAATAAGTTTGCAACAAGTTCTCAGAAGTAATCAAAGCTCTAATACCACAAATTTCCATTGAAAACCTCATGTCCGCCTAAAGTAGCTTACTGGACCACTGTGCAGTGCTTGCTCGTAACGATATGGTCTGCGGACTGGATTTCGAAACCGTGAAAAAGACTGATGACGTAACCGTGTGTGAGTCGTGCATCGCCGGTAAGCAGCCTCGTGAACCGTTCTCCGCGCGAGGGTAGACGGTCGAAAGAAGTTTTGGAACTGGTTCATTCGGACGTTTGCGGCCCGGTGGGCATAAACTTAGAGAAATATTTCGTCTCGTTTATTGACGACTGGAGCCGGTTCACTGTTGTCTTCCTGATGCGTTCGAAGGACCAAGTCGCCGAAAAGTTTCGAGAATACGAGGCAATTGCGAGTGCTAAGTTTGGAAGAGGTATCTCTCGGTTCCGTTGTGTCAGCCATGCGTTAGCTGACTTTTGTAAGCAAAAGGGAATTGTGATTGACTGGACGGTGCCATACACGCCTGAACAGAACGGTACAAGCGAACGTATGAACCGAACACTGGTCGAGAAAACGCGTTCTATGCTCGTAGACAGTGGTGTTGACAAAAGGCTGTGGGGTGCAGCAATCCAAACCGCCGCGTTTTTAGCAAACCATAGCCCAGCTAGTGCTATCGACTCTAAAAAGACTCCGAGACTTGAGATTTGGAATGAGCAAAAGCCAAATGTGAAGAGGCTTCGTGTGTTCGGTGCGGATGTGTACGTTAACATTCCGAAAGAGTGTCGCAAGAAACTCGATGCGAAATCGTGGCGCGGATCGTTCGTCGGATATACAGTAAACTACTACCGAATTTGGAACCCTGTGCGGAAGGGAATCTTTACGGCTCGTGACGTGTTATTCGTGGAAGAAAGAAACCATTTTCAAATAGCTTTCCCGCAGGGGGTGAGTAACTTTGCCACGTTGTGTTTGTGTTGATCGTGTACGACTGTGTTTCTGGGGTGGCAGAAGGTGTTTTTGTGTTTTCACAAACTACAATCGAAAATTTATGCTTATTGGCAACCATGCACGGTTCAGACGTTTAATACATGCTCACATATGTATCGTCTGAATTGCATTTGTGTAAGCGAGAGGGAAACAAAAACAAACAATCGATTCGTGTAAGTGGTGCCAGATATGAATTTATCTTTCATGTGGTGGCGAGTGTGTTTGAAGTGTGGTGGATTGTGTTTTTTAGGGTGGTAACACAAGGTGGTCGAGTTACTTACCCCCTGCTTTCCCGTCTGTCATAAAATGGGGGAATTCTCAATCATGCAATGGGTAAAAAAATACCCATTGGAGGAAACCTCATACAATGAAAAAACGGGTAAATTTTTTCACATTAATGGGTGAAAAAAAGTTCGAAAACCAAGCGTATCCGATACATCGTTTGTGGAAAGCGCAGCTTTCGTCATTTTTTAATTTAATAAAATCTTACATAGTATTTAAAACTAAACACCTTTGGAACAACGCAGGTAATACAAATGATATTTTTTGTAAATAAAAATCTTATGCTTCCTTAACTAGGCTTCCAGATCGTCGATTGTAAAAACTTGCGTTAACAAACGCTTTGTGTGCACGCAACATGGAGGAACTTAGAAAGAAGTTGGAATTTCTGCGTTTGTATTTTGATAGATTCGTCGTTTCCATACTGGTATAGGCATGAATAAAAAATAGTAAAAGTATTTTATTTCTTATATTTTTGTTTTTATGTATTCATTAGGTATCATGAATACCATGAACCTGTAATTTCCCAAACTGCTAAATAATCTATTTGCATAAATGGGTAATTTTTTACCCATTTTGGGGAAACTTGGCAATACCCATTTTGTGACAAAGACTGCTTTTACCCATTAATGGGTAAATCAAGTTTACCCATTTAATGGGGAGAGGCACTTCTAGCGAAAATGGGTGTTTTTTCACCCATTAATGGGTTTTTCAAACGACCGTATACTTTCGTAAAAATATTCCACTACACGCTAATACCCAAGAAACCACGAGGCTGTAATAGCGTGCACATATAGGGCATATGTATTACGTCTAGTGCATCGTTGAAGTTGAATTAAAGCTGAAAAGGGCCCCACTAAGACCGAACTAATGCTATATCTTTTGTTATGCCATAAGACTGAAGTAGCATTATTGCATTGGTAATGCATCACTACATTTTCAAGCTTATTGTTCACGCACATAGAGCGATTGTTCTAACATCAACCCGGTAAAAACTTTCGAAAGGCGCGCGGTGATATCGTCACTAAAAAACCTTATTTGCGGACACTGAACTAAACACTTTATTTACCGAATAAGATACGGTTTATTATCGGTGAAAGCTAACCGAACGCGGCGGTGGTTTATTATCAACTGGTCATCATCTGTTTTCTGTTCTGCTGCCTTTTGAGCCTTTTTGGTTTGAGCAAAACAATAGACGATCGTGAGGCGATCGGCAACTACCTACAAGTGTATGGTACGGTGACCTACAAACTTTCTGATAGAATCTGCGAGAGTGAGTGACCACACGCTAGGGTGGTTCTCGCAACATAGTTCAACAAATTCAAATTTTAATTATTGGCACGACCACTTTTCTTACGCTTCATTACTTGACAACTGTTGAATTGATGCGATCCCGCATTACCGATGTTGATTTTGGGTTGAATAAGTGCAATAATATAATGCTTGTGGTTACTAGGGTAGTACGTTCACACTACTGCTTATATTACGTGAAATAGAGTATCTTGATATCAGCAACTAAAAATCTAGTTTTCACTGGAAATAATGTACATCTCATTTGATATCAAGATACTCTATATCAATGACGTCTATATAAGGTGTGGCGCAGTAGTCACAACAATATTAGTGAAATGAGTAAAACTTGCTCATGACTCTAATACCACTGCACTCCTTGCGCACGCTACACTAAAGTTCGCAAAGTGCTACGTCATACTATTTATTTTGGTTCGTTCGCTCCGTGATTGTTTATTGTATGCGCTCGAAACCCTAATTTTTCAACCGATTCCAGTCAACCGATGATGGAAAATTGGCTCTATATCACTACTCGATTGTCAAGTCTCAGCGTTTGAAAGTTTTTGTGGCAAAAATTCAATTATCTCAGTTAAATTCACTATAAATAACCCATGTTATCGGGAGAAAATACTTCTGCTCAATAAATAGCATATGTATCATGATTATTTCCACAATTCAGCATTCATAATAAACTTTTGAACCGATTTTTTTATCTGATCCTATGCCCGCCAATAGAAAGTTCAATAGTGTTATGTCATCACTCATCAGCTCAGCAATGTTTACATTATTTTTGCTTTCAATACAAACAAGCAGTGCGTTGTCCCAGATCTTATATAGACTTTATTGACTCTATCACGTAATATAAGCTGTACACGCTAAGATAAGACTATCGAAAATACGGTTTTAATTTTACCAAAACCTATAGTATCGGTATAATTTACCGAAACAAAACGTTTGATTTTACTTATTTTTTCAGTAAAGTGGATTTACAGATTTTATCGTTATGTTTTACCTAAATTAGGCTTAAAATGCTCTCATTGAGCTGCTGGCACTTTCGGTAGAAATAACCGTACAAAAATAAGTAATTATTAATGTTTTTCCCGGTTTTCCAGCAATAACGAAATTTCGGTAATCCATGTTTACCGATAATTTCGGTATGTGCACTTCTGTGCGATTTTCGGTATTTTTTTTACCGAATTTTCCGTTTTCTTGTCTTAGCGTGTAGTGTGAACGTACTATAATGCCTTGTTCAAACTACGGAGTTATAACATGTTATAAGCCTATCTTGATGACGAATTTCTCGTTGGAATTATTTGGCAACCGTTAAAACATGTTATAACTCTGTAGTCTGAACAAAGATAAGATTACCAAATATACGGTTTAAATTTGACCGAAAATTGGGTTTTGGTAGCAAAACCTAAAGTATCGGTATAATTTACCGAAACAAAACGTTTGATTTTACTTAATTTTTGAATAAAATGAATTTACAGATTTTATCGTTATATTTTACCTAAATTTGGTCAAAAATGATCTGATTGAGCTGCTAGCACTTTCGGTAAAAATTACCGTACAAAAATAAGTTATTATTAATGTTTTTTCCCGGTTTTCCAGCAATACCGAAATTTTGGTAATCCATGTTTACCGATAATTTCAGTATGTGCACTTTTGTGCGATTTTCGGTATTTTTTACCGAATTTTCCGTTTTCTTGTCTTAAGGCCAGTATCGACCTTAAAAGTAGAGAGGTTACGGAATATTATTCAATATTACCAAGCGGAAAATTTGACAATTGATCTAAATGGAACGAAATGTCACTTTTACTTACGGAATAATCGAGCGGAACAGTTTCCGAAAGTAAAAGTGACCGCTCCGTTTGCGTGGGATCCTTACAAATTCCAATTTTATGTTTCATTCTTTTCAGGTGGATACTGCTGCAAAAATTTCTTTTCGATTCCTTACTTTTCCGTTTCAGTAAACGGAATTTAACATGGGTTTGGGATAGAAAAAGAAATTTCTTTCGAACACAATTTCGTTCCATGCAAACATTTCGTTCCATGCAGATCAATTGTCAAAATTCCGCTTGGTAATATTGAACAAAATTCCGTAAGCTCTTCTTTTTAGGTTGATATTGGTCTTATAAGGGTAAATATCGTAACAATAACAGAAACGGTCGTCAACAATAAGGAAAATGGTATATAGGAATCGTATGTGATTATGCGGGAAGTCTATCCATTTAAACCACTAATTCTCTATGACTCTTGCTCTACGCCCATAGAATATTGTGTGAACAAGGACATCAGTGTTGTTTAGTGCGCTGTATAGCCATAGACTAACTCTAAGACCAGTAGGTCCCGAACAAAAACGATTTTTTTCTTGGCTTAGTCAAAACTAGCACATCGGTCCCAAGCTCGGTCCCATGCTTAATAATGCGCCCCTCAAAATAACACAGCAAATCAAAACAAAGGCGCAATTATGTATAGCAAGGTGCTGGCTTCAAGGTGTACTTCGGACCAAGGGGTTCTACAACAGTGAACCAACTTCAAATCGCTACCCAAGTAACCACAAGCATTATATTATTGCACTTATTCAACTCAAAATCAACATCAGTAATGCGGGATCGCTTCAATTCAACTGTTTTCTAGCAATGAAGCGTTAGATTAGCTACACACAAAGAATAATGATTATTAAAATAAAAAAACCATTGCAAAAATTGAAAAGTTAAGTTGGTTCTTTTTCGTAGAAAGCGGTTTACTTTCAAAACCAAAACCTTCAAACCATCAACTCAAAATTTTGCTGCTCTACATTTAAAGATTGAAATTTTTAAAACAAATTGTGGAGCTGTCAAATCGAAACCGTGGCATCGTTGAAAATAAAAGCCAATTATTTTTATTCCAGAATAAACTTTCATCCAGAAAGTGTCGCGCAATTTAAATAAAAGTATGCTGTAAAAAAACTTTTAACATAAAAAGTTTTCTTTTCAGATGAATTGTAGAACTGTCAAATCCACTCCGTTGCATATTTCAAAATGAAAGCGAATTATTTTTATTTGAAAATGAACTTTCAACTAGAAAGTATTGTGCAATCAAAATAAATGTTTGCTGTTTTGATTGAAAGAAAACATGGTTTTCACATAAGAAGGTTTTAATTTTCAAATGAATTATTAAAAGTTTCATAGAGACCGGAGGTTGGCGTCGTTCAATCGCCAATGTTTCCATCCCGGAAGATGCGAGTCGAAATATTTTCCCCATATCTTCCGAATTCCCCTGAGCCAGCTCTAGTGTCTGCTGCCGCTCGTCGTCGCTTGTGGCACCGCCGCAAAAAAAAAAAAAATGGGATTATTATCAGTGCTTATTCTTATACGGCCTATTCTGTTTGCATGGTCCGTTCGGAATTTAATAACACCGAAAGTTTGTGAACTTTCCTGATGAGCGATTCCTTGGGGCGAGGAACATTTTGAATGTGGAGCTTATGTATTATTTGACAGTATAGAGAAAAAAATGCATACGACGACTTCGTTTGTGTTGGTGGATTTGACAGTTCTACAATTTTCATGGTAAAAGAACATACTTTTAAATTTACACACTGAACCGAAAAAATATACTTTCAATTCAAACACAAAACTTTCGCAGTAGATGATTTTACTTTTAATTTAATGAAAAATAAACTCTTTTCAACAATATTTCTTTTTTGTGTGTAAAGAATGTAGTGATGCATTACCAATGCAATAGTGCTACATTAGCAATGTTTTATGGCATTACAAAAGATATAGCATTAATTCGATCTTAGTGCCCTTTTGAGCTTTAATCCAACTTCAATGATGCACTAGACGTAATACATATGCCCTATATATGCATGCTATTACAAGGTACCCAAGTAACCACAAGCATTATAGTATTGCACTTATTCAACCCAAAATCAACATCGGTAATGTGGGATCGCATCAATTCAACTGTTGTCAAGTAATGAAGCGTTAGATTAGCTAAAGAATGTAGTGATGCATTACCAATGCAATGATGCTACTTAAGCAATGTTTTATGACATTACAAAATATATAGCATTAGTTCAAGCTTAGTGAGGCACCTTTTCAGCTTTAATCCAACTTCAATGATCCACTAGACGTAATACATATGCCCCATATATGCATGCATATACAGCCTCGTGGTTACTTGGGTAGTTGCATACCAAGTAACCATGAAGCTCTATATAGATACATCAATTATGCATTATATTACGATATAAGTTTTTGGTATAAAGCAATCTAATCTTAATTGCGTCCTTAAAGTAGAACTAAAGTCGAAAAGGGCCCCACTCCTGTCAAATTAAAGCTAGCGCACATGCTTTATTGAAGCCCGAAAATAAGTATATTTGGGGCATAGTTACTTTTCCAGCAGTTGAATTACTGCTTCTATTGAAATGTTTTATTGCATTTTAAAAGCATATATAGAGCTTGGGGTATTTTGGAAAAAGAAACATCGAAAATGTATTTAATTTTCTTCTAGATGAATTCATTTTTTCTGTTACGTTTTATTGTGGGGATATTATTTTATTTTATGGCAGGCTGCGCGCGTAACAATGATGGAATATATTTTTAATAAGCTCAAATTGTGTTTCCTACATCGGGATTCGAACCAAGGCTTCTCACGACTGATCGATGAATGCCGGTTGTGTTAACGCTCTTAGCCATAAGAGCAACGGAATTATCTAAGACAACTGCATAATATTAAGGAAGCACACCCTAGACATACCCTCTTTGTCGTTCTATAAAAACATTCATGCAGCTATTTTTAGATTTTTCTTGCTAAACCCGCCATTGAGACTGCGATACCCTAACCTTTAATCAGTGCAAACCTCAACCCGATACGAGCTTCAAATGAAATCATACCCACCGCCGTTCATCACACAACAAGCTGACACAATTTTGATGCCCGGTGCAGGTTAAAACTGGATCATTAATGAAAATGATATGAGAATAAAGATTCCTCGTTAAAAAAAACAGCTCCGTCCTCTGAATATAAACAACCAGAAAAACCCGCGGCTCCCGATAATGCATCCATACTATTTGCTGAAATTTGAAGAATCAAACTTTCTGGTTAAGGAGAATGAAGATGACGATTCTGAATCTGACAGGCAGCTCTGCTCGAGCATATGTTTCTCATTTCCAAAGTGAAATTGGAAAACGTCATCCAGATGATATTGCACCAATGCTACTTTTTAGCTAGCAATGAAGCATTTATTGAGACAATGCATTAATGGATCATATAATGCGTATTTAACATTAAGCTGTTTGTAGAAATATAGTAATGCATCATAACATGTTTAATGTATAGGTAATGCTACATAGCATGGGAGTTGTTGAAAAAATGTGATATGGTATTACTGTTGCTCATAGTCGGTCGAATTAGTGTTATGATATAATGCTTGTAGTTACTTGGGTATTGATTGTTGGTATACACGGAGAAAATCGAAAATGCTGAAAAGCGTTATATATATATATATATATATATATATATATATATATATATATATATATATATATATATATATATATATATATACATATATATATATATATATAATATATATATATATATATATATATATTCCTTTCTACGTTTTATTCCTTTTAAATCACTGCAATGCATAAAAAGTATGCATTGAATCAATATATTTTATGCAATGCAATACATTTTAGTTAATTATTATTTTTCGTGCATACCGGCGTTATATGCTTTAAGAGCTTGGACGACTTGTGCAAATTTATTCGCAAATTCGTTTTTGATCCAGTTCCAAACTGGATCGGGTATCAAAATTGGGTTGGTTTGTTGTGTACTAAACGTCAGTGTGTATGGTTTTATTTGTAAAGGCCGGCCCACAATAGCGCGTCCCGCGTCGCGTCGCGTCAGCTGTCAACGCCAGCGTTTGGTACTAAAACGCGCACATGACGCGCAGGACGCTATACACCACACAATACAGCGTCAACCAAGCGTCCGCGTCAATTATTTGTTTTGTTTGAAATAGTTTATAAATTATTTTCCAATTTGGTGATTGTGGAACGCTCAACGTGTGGCAGCTTCTATAGTTACATTATATTATCATTATATTCTTTAATGATTATATTTTTTCGCCCCCAACCATATACACTACATTTTAAATGATTTAAGGATAATTTTATTTCGCTTCAACCTTATACACTACAGTATTGTGAAAATGAGAATCAACTATTCACTCAAAAATAATGCACCTTATATTTTAGTGCAATTATCTATAGATTTTGGCAAAGTGCAAAGTTATTGTTCTGTATTGGTGTGGCACTTATTTCTTATTAAATGTTGTCAATTAATCATATGTGCAATAAACATATAGTCTTTGAGTGCAAGAGCTAAATAGATATTAATTATAGTGCACATGGATTGCATTAACTTGTCCTAGCAAAAAATCAAATGAGTTTTTTAATACGTTTTATGTGAAAACCCAACAAACATCAATGTCAAATTAGAGCTTGTTCAAACAAATTTGGAGAAGCTACCCAAGTAATCACAAGCATTATATCATAACACTAATTCGACCGACTATCAGCAACAGTAATACCATATCACATTTTTTCAACAACTCCCATGCTATGTAGCATTACCTATACATTAAACATGTTATGATGCATTACTATATTTCTACAAACAACTTAACGTTAAATACGCATTAAATGATCCATTAATGCATTGTCTCAATAAATGCTTCATTGCTAGCTAAAAAGTAGCATTGGTGCAATATCATCTGGATGACGTACGTAAATGAGAAACATATGCTCGAGCTGAGCTGCCTGTCAGATTCAGAATCGTCATATTCATTCTCCTTAACCAGAAAGTTTGATTCTTCAAATTTCAGCAAAAAGGATGCATTATCGGGAGCCGTGGGTTTTTCTGGTTGTATATATTCAGAGGGTGGAGCTGTTTTTTCAACGAGGAATCTTTATTCTCATATCATTTTCATTAATGATCCAGTTTCAACCTGCACCGGGCATCAAAATTGTGTCGACTTGTTGTGTGATGAACGGCGGTGGGTATGATTTCATTTGTAGCTCGTATCGGGTTGAGATTTGCACTGATTAAAGGTTAGAGTATCGCAGTCTCAACGGCGGGTTTAGCAAGAAAAATCTAAAAATAGCTGCATGAATGTTTTTATAGAAAGACAAAGAGGGTATGTTTATGGTGTGCTTCTTTAATATTATGCAGTTGTCTTAGATAATTCCATTGCTCTTATGGCTAAGAGCGTTAACACAACCGGCATTCATCGATCAGTCGTGAGAAGCCTTGGTTCGAATCCCGATGTAGGAAACACATTTGAGCTTATTAAAAATATATCCCATCATTGTTACGCGCAGATGCCATAAAATAAAATAAAATAAAATAATATCCCCACAATAAAACGTAACAGAAAAAATGAATTCATCTAGATTAAATACATTTTCGATGTTTCTTTTTCCAAAATACCCCTAGCTCTATATATGCTTTTTAAAATGCAATAAAACATTTCAGTAGAAGCAGTAATTTAACTGCTGGAAAAGTAACTATGCCCTAAATATACTTATTTTCGGGCTTCAATAAAGCATGTGCGCTAGCTTTAATTTGACAGGAGTGGGACCCTTTTCGACTTTAGTTCTACTTTAAGGACGCAATTAAGATTAGATTGCTTTATACCAAAAACTTATATCGTAATATAATGCATAATTGATGTATCTATATAGAGCTTCATGGTTACTTGGGTATTCAGCTATTTCTTCTAGAACAGCTGAATAGCTTCTTCAAATTTGCTTGAACAAGCTCAAATTCGACACTTATGTTTGTTGGGAAGGTGCGTGGATTTTATTTTTAATAAAAAGTTTAGTATTGGATTTTTTGTACTTTTCATGTAATAAAACGAAATGTGTGAATAAAAGAGGTTTTATTTGTACTATCATAAAAACTTCATCGCTTTTTGAAGCTATCGCGTTCAGCAGCTCTTCTGCGAGAATGGCAAAAATGCTCGGCAGATCTGAAATATTCACAATAAACACCCCTAACATGGCATAGAAGAACATCTATAGTAATTTATATGATCTGATCTGTTGAAAATTCAAGAGCAACCTGAGGATAAAGAACCAACAAGGGAACTCAACTCACTCAAAAAACAACATATGTTATATTATACCGATACAAAACATACAATTCAGCAAAGCTAAAAGCAACATTTACAGAAACTTTAAAGATTTTTTTTGTAGGGCTGAGCTTTCAATTTAATTCTTGAATTCCAGCAATCATTAGAAAGAATATATGAACACAACCATTATGATTAGTTCTAAAAATTAAGAGCAAATTGTTAATCTTAGGTTTAGTTTGATTAACTTTCATGTTTAGGTTAAATTTTTGAGGACTACGTGCGTGTATGTGTGTGCGCGTGTGTATGTGTGTGTGCTATTTTCTCTTTTATTTAAAATTGTTCAATTCCTTTATTTGTATTGTAATTTGAAGTTCTATCACAGAGAACAGACATCCAAGTCAAATTCAAAAACTGTGTAAAAAATTTAACGGCCATTTCATAATCGTAATGAACTGGCAATAGCGTGGCGGCGCTGGCATCGCCACCCATTGACCAGCTTGAAATCTTATTCATCAACTAAATTTTTTGGCAGTTCAGTTCTTTCACCGCACGGTCAACGAATCTTACCCATGTTTGATTAAAAATCGCAAGTGGCCATAGTCCGAGAGATGGCAATAGTGTTTTAACTTATTTTAATTTGAATCCTTACACAAGTTTTTTTGAGAAATATATTCTAGTTTGGATGTCTGTTCTCTGTGGTTCTATGTATCAGAAAACTATAATTTCGTTCCCTCTTTATATTTTTCAATCCAAAAAAATCCTGTTAACCTCGAGACAACCGCGAGTAATCGGTTTTATCCCTTTGACATAGTTTTAAGTCACCTATTTTTTATTCAATGTAAATATAAAACGAAAACTTGGCTCTGTAAAGTTAATTCGATTGAGCCTGTACAAATAAATATACTTGTTAAAAAAAAGTGCAAATTGAGTATAGTATTTCTATAATTTTTGTTAGATGTTGACCCCAGACACTCGAATTCCTTGATTTTCACAATCTAAGTGCTTTCAAATTCCATTTTCAGTAGCATTGAATTCAAACTTCACATACACCCGAATCGTGCACCGCGCGTCAGTTTCGAATTTTCTCAAAACCAAAGCGTCACAAAAGCCGTACGCGGGAGAACGCTGGTACTTTAGAACAGTTTTGGCGTTTTAGCACAACGACGCGACGGACGCGGCGCGTCATTGTGACGTCTTTTATGAGAAGTGCTAATCTCAAAATGAAACGTCAACCCGACGCGTCGTGGGACGCGCTATTGTGGGCCGGCCTTTAACTCGTATCGGATTTAGATTGGCGCTAATAATAAGTTCGGGTATCGCAGGTTGGAACTGGTTCCAAAACGAATTCAATATAATTTTCTTTTGTCCACTGAAAGCGCGAGCAAATCGGAAATTTTTCGTTATCAGTGTACTTCCCAGGTTGGACATCGGCTAGCTCATCAGGCTAGTGCAGTTTCTTAGAATAGAGTGAAGGCGGAAATAGTCGGACCGATTGTGAAGACGTTAGACGTGGTTAATTAATGACCTTGTTTAGCAGGATCCCACCGGCGTATGAAAAACGGAAAAGTGATTTTGGCGGACATAATCTCAACACTCGTAAATCTTCCACCTTGTTTGGCGTCCCATCAGAAGCAGTGCCTTAGATAGTAGGCTTTTTTGTTGTGTACTTTTTCTGCACGTTGAACGTACTTTTGCTTATCCCTGAATGCACAACCAATAGAAGTGCACACAACTATGTCACAGTAGATAGCTCACTTTTATCCCATCACATTCTTGCAAAAACTACAAACGGTGGGGGGGGGGGCTTTTATACGATAGAGGGGGCTATACTGATGTTGTGCTGGGTCGCCTGATATTTGTTTTGTGGGATGGTATTTTAACAATGGAATATCAGGTACAGGTAATATCTTTCTTCATTTTGGGTGTTTCAAATTAAAAAAAAGGTTTTACGTCAGCGTATTGCTCATTCTTAACGTATTATTTCAATGCAACTGCTCATATAGTATTGTACTAATTACTTCTCCTTTTCTTATTAAGGATTATGTTTTAAGAGGCCTCGTTTAATTAGTCGAATATACGATTAAAGCGTAAATTTAATGATCTTAAATCATGTTGTTAAGTGTTCTACCAATTTCATTCAACTGTTTTATTATGTACGTTCAGCCATTCTGTACTTAGTTGAGAATGAAACTGGAAGAACTTTTATTTTTAAATTGTTTAGCTTTTATTTTATTCATAAAATCAACTGAAAAAAACATTCGAAAATAATCCTCCTTAATTTTTGTATAAATATGCATTGCAATGCATAAATTTGATTTATGTATTGGAAAGCATATATTTATTTAAATATGCATTGCAATTTATGCATTAGATTATATATATTTATACAAATATGCATTGCAATGTATATATTTAAGATATGCATTGGAATGTATAAATTTGGCATGCATATATTTGATTTACTCTTGTCAATGTATAAACCTGGTTTATTCATTCCAATGACTGGATGGATCGAATATGGTTTTAGCATACACTTAGGCAAATAGACTGAAAAAATCAATAAAATTCCCCTTATGATGCCATTGAAAATGTTTTGAATTTGTTTTCATAAATCAGTTATAAATTTCATGTGACACTGTTGTCTTTCTTATTCAAAAAATAAGAAAAAGCTATGCACCGTGTATAAATTTCATTGACCCGCAACACACTTAGAAAATAACACCGAACTCGGTTTAATTTTCTACAAAACCACATCGGTTACCAACAAGAAACCGAATAATGTTTTCGGGTGACTTTTTGGAACCAAACCCGAGTTTCGGTTACCATATTGATATATTTGACAGATAAAAATTAAAGATGAACCGAACAGTACGGTAAAGCAGGAATATTCAAGAGTTCGGTACACGAGTACCGAGCAAACTCGGTAAACTGAACCGAGCATTCGCTGAATATTCTTAAACGTCAAACACTTCTGTTTGAGTCAATTCCGCGACGACTATGTCTACCGAAAAACTCGGTTATTTTAGCTGACTTGATGGAACCTGAAAAATCGTCCGTCATTTTATCTCCCGTGTGCGCGTCAAATGTGTTTGCCAAAATTCTCCTTACTGTGTTGTTTTTTCAGGTGAAAATGAAAAAAAAACAACAGGAAAATGCACTTTCAGTAATGTATGAGGATTATGATGGTGAGGTTCAATAAACAATGTAACTGACCAAACTGGTTTTATTACTATAAAATTCAAAACTATTTCAACCCAAAATTCCAGCTCTGCCATAAAGAACCGAATTTCGTTACTGCAACAGAAAAGTCGGTTTGTTTGAAAGTGTTCGGTAATATTTGAGTAAACCGATGTTCGGTTATTGATGTGTTGTGACCGAGAGAATTTAGGCGTCTGGGAAAAGTAAGAAACACTCCGAAACACTTTCCAATAACATATAATTGTATTCACGTGTACTTATCTTCTTTGTTACAATGGAAGTGACAAGGTATATATATAATGGGGGGAGTGTAAGGCTATATGTGTCAAGGTATAATAGTAAGCAAGGTTTACAAACAAAGGTAATAGTCATTCGCAAGGTGAATATATAACAGCTCTTCTCCCCTTATGATTTACTTTAAAGGTTCAATCTCTCAGGTGCTTTTACCGCTCGGGTCGATCTCCTGGGCTTCTGCTAACACGACCCTGTTGATTCATACTCCTCACACTTTTCCGGAACACGTGATTCTGGAACAGACACCAAGGCTGGTTCGGCTCTTGAACAAGATGGAATCATCAATGGATTCATAGATGCAGAGGTTGCCGGAGTAGTCGGCACTGCATTGCTACTAGAAGCATTTGGAGCGACTACTGACTGTGTTGGCGCATTAGGTAAAATCGGCATCTCTGGTAGAGTACGACTGGCTTGTAAGTTTGTTCCTATTTCACGGAGTTGGTCAATGTGACGTTTCCATATGCGATTATTGTCCAGCTGCACCTTGTAGTGAAGCTTCCCTAGCTTCTCTATGACACGGCCGAATTTCTATTTCTCGTGGTCCAAGAAATCACGAGCAGCAACTCTTCCTCCCTCGGGAATAGATCGAACTTTGGGGTAATCAGTTTCGGAATACGAAGGACCAGGCAACAACAAGTCAAGACGAGAGCGAATTTGGCGATTGAAGAGCATCATAGATGGAGATTTTCCCGTAGAAGGATGAATTGTCTTACGGTACGTCATGAGGATATTGCATAGCTCCGTGTGCATTCTTGATGTGTCACAGCGAAGTGCCTTCATTTTGTTCTTGAAGGTCTGGATAAACCTTTCTACTTGTCCGTTTGTAGCCGGATGGTACGGCGCACCCATCTTGTGGAAAATACCGTTCAGCTGTAAAAACCTCTGGAACTCACCTGAGGTGAACTGGACACCGCAGTCGATAACCAGGATGCAAGGTATTCCGTAGGCAGAAAAGAACTCTCTACAGGTGTTGATCGTCGTAGCAGTCGTTATGTCCAGTAGAATCTTCACCTCTGGCCATTTAGTGAAGGCATCGACAAAAACGATGAAGTATTTCCCCATAAATGGTCCAGCGAAATCAACGTGGACACGCTCGAACGGGTGTGTTGCAGGTTCCCAACAATGCAATGGGGCTTTCGTAGGCATCGGACGTGTAACCTGACAGCTAGCACAGTTCTTGACCAACTCTTCGATATCCCTGTCAATTCGTTCCCCCCAAATGTACCCTCTAGCAAGCGACTTCAGCCGAGTACTCCCAAAGTGGGTGGAATGCAGTTCATTAAGCAACTTCGTCCGTAATTCGGGAGGAATGTAGACCCGAATTCCCCGCATGATGCACCCTTGCTGCAACGAGAACTCATTCTGATCGATGCCGAATCGATCTTTGGCTTCAACTGTCTTTCCATTTCGAAGCCCCTGAACCAGTACCTTGACCGAATCGTCCGCCGCAGTTTCTTTGGCCAAGTCGTCAATCGTAAGAGGCATGGTCTCGATAATACTGATTTCCAACATATCAGCTTCTTCTATAACGTTATCGGGCCGCTTCTCAGCTACTGGCAGCCGCGAGAACGCGTCCGCATTGTAATATTGTTTTGTGGGACGGAATTTCATCGAATAATCGAACGACTGCAGGAACGTAGCGTAGTGCTGCATTCTTAATGCAGCCATAGTAGGCAATCCCTTCGTCTCCGAAAAAATCTGCTTGACAGGCTCATTATCCGTGAAAAGAACGAATTTGCGCCCATATAAATATTGGTGGAATCGTCGTATGCCGAAAACAATCGCGTATGCCTCACGATCAACTTGTTTGTACTTACGTTGAGTTTCGTTCAAGGTCTGGGACGCATATTGTATCGGTCTCTCCGATCCGTCCGGCAGGACATGGCTTAACACGGCGCCGACACCGTAAGGTGAGGCATCGGTCGCCAACACCAATGGCAACTCTGGGTTGTAGTGTACCAGAAAACTGTCAGACTGCATCTCCTGTTGCACCATTCTAAAGGCATCTTCACACGACTTCGACCATTCGAACGGCACGTCGTTTCGCAACAGTCTATTCAATGGATAGATCATTGTGCTCAGATTAGGTAGAAAACGTCCGTAATAATTCACCAAACCGACGAAGGAACGCACTTGGTCTTTATTCTCGGGAGTGGACATATTTTGCACTGCATCAATCTTCTTTTGCACTTTATGTATACCGTGACGGTCCACGACGTAACCACAATATTCTATTTGGCCCGCAAAAAACAAGCACTTGTCCAAGTTTATTCGCATACCGTACTGGCACAACCGTTTGAGCACTACTTCAAGTCGTTGTAAATGTACTTCATCATTCGGGCCCGTCACACGTATGTCGTCCAAAAACACTGTCACTCCTGGTATTCCATTAAGCACTTCTTCCATTAGGCGTTGCCAAATAGCAGGCGCAGAGCTCACGCCGTACATTAGACGTGTTGGCCTGTACAGGCCCAAATGTGTGCTCAGCGTCAGAATTTCTCGTTGATCAGGATCCACCTCAAGCTGGAGGTAGGCCTGAGACAAATCTATCTTCGAGAATTTATCTCCACCAGCAACATTGGCAAACAATTCTTCGATTGTGGGGAGAGGATGCTCATCCACCACGATATTCGGGTTTACGGTGATCTTGTAGTCACCACACAATCGCACTTTATTGTTTAACTTCATCACGGGGACCACGGGATGATCTTAAATCATGTTGTTAAGTGTTCTACCAATTTCATTCAACTGTTTTATTATGTACGTTCAGCCATTCTGTACTTAGTTGAGAATGAAACTGGAAGAACTTTTATTTTTAAATTGTTTAGCTTTTATTTTATTCATAAAATCAACTGAAAAAAACATTCGAAAATAATCCTCCTTAATTTTTGTATAAATATGCATTGCAATGCATAAATTTGATTTATGTATTGGAAAGCATATATTTATTTAAATATGCATTGCAATTTATGCATTAGATTATATATATTTATACAAATATGCATTGCAATGTATATATTTAAGATATGCATTGGAATGTATAAATTTGGCATGCATATATTTGATTTACTCTTGTCAATGTATAAACCTGGTTTATTCATTCCAATGACTGGATGGATCGAATATGGTTTTAGCATACACTTAGGCAAATAGACTGAAAAAATCAATAAAATTCCCTTATGATGCCATTGAAAATGTTTTGAATTTGTTTTCATAAATCAGTTATAAATTTCATGTGACACTGTTGTCTTTCTTATTCAAAAATAAGAAAAAGCTATGCACCGTGTATAATTTCATTGACCCGCAACACACTTAGAAAATAACACCGAACTCGGTTTAATTTTCTACAAAACCACATCGGTTACCAACAAGAAACCGAATAATGTTTTCGGGTGACTTTTTGGAACCAAACCCGAGTTTCGGTTACCATATTGATATATTTGACAGATAAAAATTAAAGATGAACCGAACAGTACGGTAAAGCAGGAATATTCAAGAGTTCGGTACACGAGTACCGAGCAAACTCGGTAAACTGGAACCGAGCATTCGCTGAATATTCTTAAACGTCAAACACTTCTGTTTGAGTCAATTCCGCGACGACTATGTCTACCGAAAAACTCGGTTATTTTAGCTGACTTGATGGAACCTGAAAAATCGTCCGTCATTTTATCTCCCGTGTGCGCGTCAAATGTGTTTGCCAAAATTCTCCTTACTGTGTTGTTTTTTCAGGTGAAAATGAAAAAAACAACAGGAAAATGCACTTTCAGTAATGTATGAGGATTATGATGGTGAGGTTCAATAAACAATGTAACTGACCAAACTGGTTTTATTACTATAAAATTCAAAACTATTTCAACCCAAAATTCCAGCTCTGCCATAAAGAACCGAATTTCGTTACTGCAACAGAAAAGTCGGTTTGTTTGAAAGTGTTCGGTAATATTTGAGTAAACCGATGTTCGGTTATTGATGTGTTGTGACCGAGAGAATTTAGGCGTCTGGGAAAAGTAAGAAACACTCCGAAACACTTTCCAATAACATATAATTGTATTCACGTGTACTTATCTTCTTTGTTACAATGGAAGTGACAAGGTATATATATAATGGGGGAGTGTAAGGCTATATGTGTCAAGGTATAATAGTAAGCAAGGTTTACAAACAAAGGTAATAGTCATTCGCAAGGTGAATATATAACAGCTCTTCTCCCTTATGATTTACTTTAAAGGTTCAATCTCTCAGGTGCTTTTACCGCTCGGGTCGATCTCCTGGGCTTCTGCTAACACGACCCTGTTGATTCATACTCCTCACACTTTTCCGGAACACGTGATTCTGGAACAGACACCAAGGCTGGTTCGGCTCTTGAACAAGATGGAATCATCAATGGATTCATAGATGCAGAGGTTGCCGGAGTAGTCGGCACTGCATTGCTACTAGAAGCATTTGGAGCGACTACTGACTGTGTTGGCGCATTAGGTAAAATCGGCATCTCTGGTAGAGTACGACTGGCTTGTAAGTTTGTTCCTATTTCACGGAGTTGGTCAATGTGACGTTTCCATATGCGATTATTGTCCAGCTGCACCTTGTAGTGAAGCTTCCCTAGCTTCTCTATGACACGGCCGAATTTCTATTTCTCGTGGTCCAAGAAATCACGAGCAGCAACTCTTCCTCCCTCGGGAATAGATCGAACTTTGGGGTAATCAGTTTCGGAATACGAAGGACCAGGCAACAACAAGTCAAGACGAGAGCGAATTTGGCGATTGAAGAGCATCATAGATGGAGATTTTCCCGTAGAAGGATGAATTGTCTTACGGTACGTCATGAGGATATTGCATAGCTCCGTGTGCATTCTTGATGTGTCACAGCGAAGTGCCTTCATTTTGTTCTTGAAGGTCTGGATAAACCTTTCTACTTGTCCGTTTGTAGCCGGATGGTACGGCGCACCCATCTTGTGGAAAATACCGTTCAGCTGTAAAAACCTCTGGAACTCACCTGAGGTGAACTGGACACCGCAGTCGATAACCAGGATGCAAGGTATTCCGTAGGCAGAAAAGAACTCTCTACAGGTGTTGATCGTCGTAGCAGTCGTTATGTCCAGTAGAATCTTCACCTCTGGCCATTTAGTGAAGGCATCGACAAAAACGATGAAGTATTTCCCCATAAATGGTCCAGCGAAATCAACGTGGACACGCTCGAACGGGTGTGTTGCAGGTTCCCAACAATGCAATGGGGCTTTCGTAGGCATCGGACGTGTAACCTGACAGCTAGCACAGTTCTTGACCAACTCTTCGATATCCCTGTCAATTCGTTCCCGCCAAATGTACCCTCTAGCAAGCGACTTCAGCCGAGTACTCCCAAAGTGGGTGGAATGCAGTTCATTAAGCAACTTCGTCCGTAATTCGGGAGGAATGTAGACCCGAATTCCCCGCATGATGCACCCTTGCTGCAACGAGAACTCATTCTGATCGATGCCGAATCGATCTTTGGCTTCAACTGTCTTTCCATTTCGAAGCCCCTGAACCAGTACCTTGACCGAATCGTCCGCCGCAGTTTCTTTGGCCAAGTCGTCAATCGTAAGAGGCATGGTCTCGATAATACTGATTTCCAACATATCAGCTTCTTCTATAACGTTATCGGGCCGCTTCAGCTACTGGCAGCCGCGAGAACGCGTCCGCATTGTAATATTGTTTTGTGGGACGGAATTTCATCGAATAATCGAACGACTGCAGGAACGTAGCGTAGTGCTGCATTCTTAATGCAGCCATAGTAGGCAATCCCTTCGTCTCCGAAAAATCTGCTTGACAGGCTCATTATCCGTGAAAAGAACGAATTTGCGCCCATATAAATATTGGTGGAATCGTCGTATGCCGAAAACAATCGCGTATGCCTCACGATCAACTTGTTTGTACTTACGTTGAGTTTCGTTCAAGGTCTGGGACGCATATTGTATCGGTCTCTCCGATCCGTCCGGCAGGACATGGCTTAACACGGCGCCGACACCGTAAGGTGAGGCATCGGTCGCCAACACCAATGGCAACTCTGGGTTGTAGTGTACCAGAAAACTGTCAGACTGCATCTCCTGTTGCACCATTCTAAAGGCATCTTCACACGACTTCGACCATTCGAACGGCACGTCGTTTCGCAACAGTCTATTCAATGGATAGATCATTGTGCTCAGATTAGGTAGAAAACGTCCGTAATAATTCACCAAACCGACGAAGGAACGCACTTGGTCTTTATTCTCGGAGGCATATTTTGCACTACATCAATCTTCTTTGCACTTTATGTATACCGTGACGGTCCACGACGTAACCACAATATTCTATTTGGCCCGCAAAAAACAAGCACTTGTCCAAGTTTATTCGCATACCGTACTGGCACAACCGTTTGAGCACTACTTCAAGTCGTTGTAAATGTACTTCATCATTCGGGCCCGTCACACGTATGTCGTCCAAAAACACTGTCACTCCTGGTATTCCATTAAGCACTTCTTCCATTAGGCGTTGCCAAATAGCAGGCGCAGAGCTCACGCCGTACATTAGACGTGTTGGCCTGTACAGGCCCAAATGTGTGCTCAGCGTCAGAATTTCTCGTTGATCAGGATCCACCTCAAGCTGGAGGTAGGCCTGAGACAAATCTATCTTCGAGAATTTATCTCCACCAGCAACATTGGCAAACAATTCTTCGATTGTGGGGAGAGGATGCTCATCCACCACGATATTCGGGTTTACGGTGATCTTGTAGTCACCACACAATCGCACTTTATTGTTTAACTTCGTCACGGGGACCACGGGAGTCGCCCAGTCACTATGGTTCACTTTTTCGAGTACTCTGTCGTTCACTAGTTTTTCAATTTCTTGCTCTACAGCACTTCTAATAGAAAACGGTACCGGCCTTGCTTTTATGTACACCGGGTGGGCGTTTGACTTCAACCGCAACTTTGCAGTAAGCCCTTGAATCTTCCCCATCGTATCAGCACAAACACTACTGTACTGGGCAATAAGCTTTTTAACCGACTCATCGGTGGAACAATTCACTACGTTGTCCATCATCGCATTTACTTCTCCGTAGTATTTTTGTACATCGAGACGCAAAACTTTCATCCAGCTTCTTCCAAGCAACGGATGCTTTCGGTTTTCCGCGACATATTGACTCATCCACTCGTTCATCGCCTTGCTTCCTGCACTTGAAGCGAAAATTTTCCAGTATTTCGAGCGGACGGGGGTTGAAGTGAGTTTCTAGCAGTTGTACGATTTCGTCATACGTTTTGTCCTGTGGCTTGACAGGAGCCAACTTGTCCGAAACAATATCGTAATTCTTCCGCCCATGTAATGGAGCAGCATCGGACGTTTCAAATCGGCTGGAACTCGGAACAGCAAGAAAGCACCTTCTAATCGCTCCACCCATCGGGACCATTTCATCCGATGACGATCGAATGGTTCGATGGTGAAGTTCGATTGCATCGCCAGAGGAGCACCAGCAGCAGCATCCGCAGCATCAACACGCGGGGCAGCATTCACAGAAACAGCAGCATGACACAATCGATTGCTAGGAATATCGTTGTTTTCTTCAACAGACATCCTCGTCGTCAGATTAACTGTTGTGACCGAGAGAATTTAGGCGTCGGGGAAAAGTAAAAACACTCCAAAACACTTTCCAATAACATATAATTGTATTCACGTGTACTTATCTTCTTTGTTACAATGGAAGTGACAAGGTATATATATATATATAATGGGGGAGTGTAAGGCTATATGTGTCAAGGTATAATAGTAAGCAAGGTTTACAAACAGAGGTAATAGTGATTCGCAAGGTGAATATATAACATTGATGATTGGATTTATTTTTGTCAATCGACTTTTTCGGTAAATTTGACAGTTTGCTAGAAAATATAAATTTAACGAGAACTCGGTTGCTCCAATTTGAACCGAACAGACAACCGAGTGTTCAGCAGATGAAAACTCGGTTGAAATTCGACCAGATTCGGTTTTATTTTCTAAGTGTGAAGGTAAACAATTTACATGTGAATGCATTACGGAGGTCTAACATTGTAATTGTGGATTATTTACAGAAAACGTACAACATACCAAAAATTGGTCGCGCTGATTCTGGAGGAAAGTTATTCTGTCGAATAAACTACATCAAGCAATCTGAGCGCAAAAGGGATCGAAAAGAGAAAGAACACGTTGCTTTGGAAACGAATGTTCACGAGCTTACGCAGGACCCCGATGTGGTATCAGCAGTTGCATGGCTGGAATTAAATAAATTTCCTTGACCACGGTCTTATCTCAATGGGAAGTAAGTTTTCCAGCCAGAAAACCGTGCAAAAATATGCCAAAGCCCGCTCAATCATTAGAAACTATCCGCATCTGATAGAAGATTATGGCTATCAACTTGTTAGCTTGGTTAGTTCATAATATTATCGTCATAATCATTGGATATCGATTTTAGCTCGGATCACAGCAAGCCGTGCTTGGAAACTGACGCGTTTTGTTTTTGCTGCGTCGTTTTCGCGGAAAATAAAATCAAAATTATTTTCGAAATTCAACCTAAACGAACAGTGAAATCATGAAATCTCCACGTGTTCTGTGTGAGATGTAGTGAAATTAATCGATTCCGTGCAAACATTTGTGATGGTCGGTAGTTTTTCCCCGTTTTTTGTTTTTTGTGCCTCGCCCCCGTACCCGGAGGAAAAGTTAATAGCAGCTTCGTTGTGTTTGTTAGTGCTGTTAGTATTGTGCCACGCAGCCATAAATGATTAAATTCGAGTATTTTTCGGCTTCTCGCGAGTGGCATGATTATAAGCAGTTTAGAAGTCGATATAGAGTCGCCTCATTGCGAGGGATTTTGATTGTTGGCAGTGTGTGGGGAGAGAAAAATGAAAACCAGTGTGCCGTGACCTGACCGAAGTGTTCAGCCTCGATTATTCACTGGTGCTGCTGCTACTGGTCCTGTTCAGATCCGTTGCTCTCAAAGTTCGTTACAAGAATGAACTGAATCAGCACAACTAGCTGGTTTTTATAGCTAACGGTCTCCCATGTCAATGCGTTGCGTTGGTTTTGTTTACTCTCACGAAGTGAGGAGATTTTGCATAGCTTACTACAACTTTTATTTCGTCTCAACTTAGATTATACACAAATGGAATGATTATACCCAAATCGAAATGTAAATTAATACTCTTAAAATCTTACAAAGCATCTCAACATACTCTCTATACTACAATCGCCCCTTTGTCTACTCAGAACCTATTTTTTTTGTTTTGAGTTTTCATGTATTTGAATGTATTATAAAGAGCGTGTTTCTTTTTTTTTTTTTTTTAATTTGTTGGTTAGCATGCGTAAGAATCTGGGGGTGCGACATATCTAAATCCAGATTCAAGTTGATCGAATCAAGCTTTAAAAAATGTTGTAGCAGCTTGTGAATCTTAATCCATCAACTTGCATCGTGCTGCATCTTTTTGCAGTAAATCTTTAAAATCTTCATCAAAATCTTTAAAATCTTCTTTCTATCTACTAAGCGTGCGCACATCGCACAAAAGCAAAACAAAAAAAAAAACTGCATCTGAGATAGAATCGCACTCCCTGGTAATAATGCAAGTTATTTGTTTAAGAAATTTCATTTCGAAGTTCAGCATTAATTTATCAATCCCATGATTGATATTTTTCAATTTTCTCATTGCCATAAACGTGTTTCTCTATTGTTTCAAGTTATACTGTTAATTTTCTTACATTGCCAGACTGTTTGTTTGAATAATAGATTGTTGTTGGTTATATTGCATGGGGCATAATTAGTTTCATTAGCATCCAATTATCTGTGCATCAATATACAAAATTTGTACATTTTGGAACATTATCCTCAGAAGACTTCACATTTGTTTTCAATATTATCATAGGTCAGCATTACTATTAATTTCAAGTTTAAAATTAACCTGAAAAATTCTTATTCAATCCAATATTCTATTTGCAAACTCATGCTTCAAATTAATATGCACAAACGAGGGCTTTTCATTTTTTTCGTTTTGTTTTATAAACATTTTCAAATTACGACAACTTAAATATTATAGATATCTTTGCCAAGAGCGTTATGTTGAATAAACTCGGATAATGCAGCATAATATTCGATTTTACAAACTTTTCAAATCCAATATTACAGAGCGCTTCCATAACGCCACTATTTCAAAATGATGTTTACATAGCTAATACCTCATTGGTGTTTTTTTTTATTTATTTATTTTTATTTGCGAATCATACCTACTGCATGATTGATATTGTCAGCTTGCAATCTTAGATAAAAAAAAATCTTTTTTTTTTTACTGCATCATCGTCTTTCGGAATCAATCGGAAAACTCGTGCGATTCTTACTCCATTTTGTCAGTTATTACCGAAGATTATGATTTTAACATCCCATTTTTCAAAAAAAATAAAAAAATCCAGAAGCTACTGCTGATCGGTTCAAGGGTGCCAAAAATCACCATATTGCAATCAATTTTACTACCGCCCAACTTAAACATCAACTAACTTTTAGCAACGTCATTATTCAACATATGAATCTTATTCATCATAACTTGTAACATTGCCAAAACTTTTATGGAAATTTTCAATAAATTTGCTTGGTTCATTCAGATCTGAATATGCAAAGGCTTCTTATCTTTACTATATTAAACAACACTTCTTTTGTAAATCATCATTACCTATAATTTTAATGCATATAATCGTTCTGAGTCAATAATGACTTGCAGCTTGTTTATACCACAGCGTTGCTTTTTATTTTGATCTCAAGCCATATTTTCAGAAGCATGCACTCTGTTTGAATTTGAACATATCCGTAAACATTGATGTAAGCCAGTTATCCGATACCGTCAATGTATCCTGTCACGTTGAAAGCCCGACGTGTTAAGGTAATCGCAAAGTATTTTAAATACCCAAATTCGACTATTGAAGCGTTACCGGGAAACACTATCGCTGGATCGCATAAAACAAAACAACATATAAGCGGAACATATTCCACAAACTATAAGTAAAGGTCCGTATGGCAGTCCAGAACAATCCTGGGATCTCCTTGCGTTAGCTGGTGAAAAGGCTATCTGCGCTGTACATTATAGTTCGATGAATCTGCCAACGTGAAGGTTTCAATTTGTACCACGCCAGCAAGCACCCCAACAGGAACCACATGAAGCAGAACCTGGTTGCCAAACGCCACGTAAGAATGCTATACGAGCAAGTTCTGATGTAATACAATGGGTGCATTTTGATGAATTATAAAACATATGGCAAAATGGCCTTTGGACAACTCTCAGGACACATATTTTAATTTGCCAAACGCAAGGGTAATGCTACAGGTAGATTCCAATGTGTCTCTGCTATCATCATTATCATGTTCAAAACATAAACAATATAGATATTTTGCCAAAACGCTAGACTGAATAAACTCGGTTAATGCAGCATTGTTGGAGACACAACGAAAACTACAACCGCAGCAGCCACACAACACCCTATCCATCGGTACCGAAGCGATGAGTACCAATCGAGATCACCGATTGTCTACCGATCTCACCATCGTTCATATACCCCACATCATATATTCCCATCCCAAAAGATCAGTACAATAATACAAACCAAGTCGAACGGACGTGCGCGCATTCTTTTCTCCGTATTACAATCTATCACGGTCATTGTACCATATCGTTCGGTTCCATTTAGAAAATAATTACAAGTCCCCCGCTAAAAAGGGACTTTGTCGATTTGCAATGTCGGTTAGGAGCATTCTTTCTAGTACCCTTTTACGAAGGGACTTAGCCGTTTTTAAGTGGCTCAGTCGGACCTTAATGAAAAGGTCGACGAGCTTAAGTGACCTATTGTTGAAGAAACTGGGCAGATACTTTGAGAAAGCAGTGGTTTAGTGACCCGTGTTTCTGTGCGCCTTTTGTACACTATTTGGTGGCTGCTGAAAAGTAGCGAAGTAAGTCCTTCGGTGGCCGGCAAAGTTCGTGCTCGAACAAGCATGATATTCGGTTTTTACAGATCTATCAACTTCAACAATACAGTGAGCTTCCATAACGCCACTATTTCAACGTGATAGTTTATTTATCTAGCATTTTTTAGTTATTTTTTCATTGATTTTTTTTTTTAAATTTACAATCTCATATATTAATAAAATCTTTTTATATTAATTCATCATCGTCTCTCAGGTCCGGTCGGATAGCTTCAGTGCGCTTCAAAGAAAATGGCAAGTTCAACACGCATCGGAAAATCAATAGGCTTCTTGACAATACCATATTAAACAACATACGTTCTCCTTATCTGATATAACTTATAACTTTACACATAAATTGCTTTGAATTGAAAATGACGTTCAAATTGTTCGAATCATAGCGTTAGTTACATACGTGTTTGACAAAACAAGCAATATTATCTAGAGCATCAACATGAACGCTGTTTGAATTTATATATATATATATATATATATATATATATATATATATATATATATATATATATATATATATATATATATATATATATATATATATATATATATATATATATATGCTCAAACATAGAGGTAAGCAACATAAATCAACTTCAAAAACATCCTGAAAAGCCATTCATTCCGATGAAACCATTTACTAGCAATATGGCGAAGATTTGATTTCGACTCTTTTCCTTGTGGCCTAGTTGTAAGAGCAGATATTATGTCGATCAATTCAATAATAAAATCTCCTACGACCTACTCTACTGTCTATTACTCCAACTTCCTCCGTCATTCTGTCAGAAGGTTCTGTTTTACCCACTTCGGCCTACTCCACTGTCCATTTCCGTCAGGGAGCCTTACCGAGGGTTCTTATTATCTCCTCCGCCCTTCCGTCGGAGGGATTCTGTTAATATTTCATTTGGCCTACTCCACTGCCCATCCGTCAGGAGCCTACCAAAGCTTATATTACTCTCCATTCTTCCATCGGAGAATTGTTTATTACTGCACTTTCACAAGTGAGCAGCGTTGTTAATTAAGAAAATTGTACCTACCAACTGTGACAGTTGTCGTGACCTGACCGAAGTGTTCAGCCTCGATTATTCACTGGTGCTGCTGCTACTGGTCCTGTTCAGATCCGTTGCTGTCAAAGTTCGTTACAAGAATGAACTGAATCAGCACAACTAGCTGGTTTTTATAGCTAACGGTCTCCCATGTCAATGCGTTGCGTTGGTTTTGTTTACTCTCGCGAAGTGAGGAGATTTTGCATAGCTTACTACAACTTTTATTTCGTCTCACGCTAAGTTGATTATACACAAATGGAATGATTATACCCAAATGTAAATTGTGGAAATGTAAATTAATACTCTTAAAATCTTACAAAGCATCTCAACATACTCTCTATACTGCACAGTGCAATGCTAGAAAACGGCCATTTTGCTGGTCAGAAGCAAAAAAACGAAGATAAGGCTCCATCAAACTGCAGCTTTTTTTTACCACCGCGGCAGCGAAATCGCAGCGGAAACACGCTGCGGTGCGATTACATGGCGGCTTATGGGAGCGCACAAACCGACGCGATGCGTTTTTCAATCGCGTTGGTTTGTGCGCTCCGCAAGCCGCCATGTAATCTCACCGCAGCGTTTTTCCGCCGCGATTTCGCTGCCGCGGCGACAAAAACGCTGCGGTTTGGTGGAGCTTACACGCATGCGCGCGTGAGTGACTGACATATAATTCCAGATGCACTCACTTACACTATGGTGTACAGATGGAGAGCTGTGAAGTTTTTTTTTCGTTGAACAATGATTGTGATTTTTCAATATTTTGATTTTTTGTGATAAAATTTCTCGGAAGTGTTTTTACCTGTGATTTTCATTGGATGATGTGAAAATATTTGCCGAATAGCAGAGTGCTACTTCTGTAGAGGCATAAATGCATCCTTCAGCATCCAGGAAGCCGTCTAAATGAAGACTGAAGATCAGCAACAATATCCGGTGAGATCTTTCTGAATCTGAACGATACTGCTAAATACGTGCCATCATCAAAACAATATGATTTGATGATGGAAGTACATACACAGTACCTATATCCATTTGACGTTTGTACTGTGTTTATGCGGGGCTTGTTGTCAGTGAAAGTGACCTCCGGAATGGACGTGAGCAACCAGGCATTCTGAAATGGGTCACTGGATCCCAACAGAGCTTTCACCTTCCAATTCCCGGGCTAAAAATGTTTGTCGAGTCAACAACAGTTCGTTTAACTGCAAACATTTTTCTTCCATAAAATCACTGCCGGACGGTGGGCGTTGGATTGTATATTACACACACACACACACAATCATTGAATATCGATTTAAGCTGGATATTGATTATCAAAAACTTGGTCAGGCAACCCAAACGAAGGATGCAAAAAGTGGAATACCTTATTTGGACCTATTGCTAAGTACGTTGCCAAACAAGCAAAAAGATCCCTCATCAAAAGAGTTGATCAGCGTAATCTAGGATCCACAGTTTTCGATTGGTAAGTGTATTTAAGAAAACCAGCTTGAAGGCAAGAAGGAATCACGCTAGGTCCAGGATTGAAGGACGATTTGATCTTGCGTATCGCCGAAAAAAACACCTGAACGTCGACAGCAAAGACATTCATGTAAATCACATCGCTGGGTTCTTCCCGCACAGCATTTTCAATTAAAATAACAATCGGAAAGTGTCTTGCAAAAAGGCTGCATTTCTCCTCGTTAGTCCGTGCACAGGTTTCTATCGAGAAACACACATGACGGTAGTACAGTTTCCTATCTCGTAGAGTTCACGAACGACCAAAATTTCTTCGGATGGTGTCGAAGATTTTCTATTGTCCTATGTACATAATATCTGTAGCGGTGTTTGTTATTGCGCCGATATTCATTGCTGGCGCGATTAAAATCAATTTGGAAGAGGCACATCGACGAATGGCAAAAGCGCGAAGAGCCCTAGTTCACACTCGTTTCATGTTTCGTAGAAGAGCATTAGTCCACGGAGGTTTTCTCGAAGTTTGGCACTTCGGTACAGCTGTCAAAACACTCTCACGCAGCAAACTGCTGAAGCAGTCAACAGCTGATTCAATATCAAGGTCACTTAAAACATTACAGTCGATACGGGATAAGCAGTGTCGTAGCAGTTGAAAATCAGTTTTGCGTAAGTTGAGTCGATTGCTGCTTACAGGTTCATAAAAATGGAGATTAGGTTCGTATGCTATTGATATATCCAGAGCGCGATGGTAGTTATCAAGTGGCACAATGTCATCCGGAGCTTCAACGACAGTACATTTGCGCAGTGAGTTCTTGCAGATAAACTCCAAGTCGAGCAAGTTTGATTCTACGTTGGAAACTGAATTAATCTGGCTCAGTCCTAGAAAACCAGTTTCATCGATAAGTAGGCGACTAGCAGGAGTAGAGGTTGAAGCAACCGGATCAAGAAACAAATACCCGTAACCGGAGGGCAACCAATTGAGTCCTGGTTGATTGAAATCTCCGAGCAGAAGAAGCACATCTGTCAAAGTAGTCAACTCAGAGGCAAATTCTGTAGCATCTAGGTGAAGCTGCATAATGCTGCAATCACGTCGTCTGTCAGGAGGAATGTACGAAGCGCCGATAAATAAGTTTCGTTTGGAAAGACAATCTTCAACCCAAACTGTTTCAATAGAATTGAACTGTCCTACGGGGATTTGGCAGGAAACAAGCACATTGGAAACAGTAACAAGCACAACACCTCCACGCATACGTCATACTTGCCTGAGATTGAAGTTTGGAAGATCCCATCACCGCACTCAACAACAGGGCCAGAACGACTATGATGGCAGGAACTGATAAGCTCTACTGTGTTGAGGGGCTGAAGAGCTTCCATGAGGCGACAGGCAGTGCGTTCTGGATTGACATGCTTTACGGCGAAAAGTTCAGTGCTTCCTACTACGGACTCAATAGATAGAGTTGTCATGTCATCGGGTGGTAGTGCCGTGTTGGAATAGTCAATATATCGAAATGTGAGCCTAGAACGTTGTGACACATCAGGAGAGAGAACGTTTCTGTAGCATGCGTACTTGCCTGCAACCAGTGGTTGGAATCCCCCGTTACCATCAACGACCACTGGTCCAGAACGGCTACGATGGCAGGAAACAGGAAGCACGACTGGGTCTAGAGGAATAGTGGCTTCCTTAATGCAGTAGGCAGTGCGTTCTGGTTCGGATGTGGATTTTACGCAGATGTTTAGGAGCTGTCCACAGGTTGATTTATACGTTTCGTCTCTCGTTTTTTGCGTGGTTTTTGAATTCTCGGAAGCATACATTTTCTGGCCAAGATAAAATTGACAGCGCAACGTCTTTCAGCGCTATGTTCACTCCAACTTTGAACGACACGAAGCTCAAACTGGTTGGATCTTTACCTTTTGGGATCAACTTAATCACTTTTGGTTTTGAATCCACTTCCATGTTCAAGCAGTCCTTAGTGAGTGACGAAATATCTGCTTCTGATGTACTGGGGTGGAATGCAGAAAGGTAGATCCACACACATTCATCCGCATCGTCCTGTTGTAAGACTTTCACCAATTGACAAGTTGGCTTAGTACCACGGATAGTAGAAATTTTGATGGTAGAATCGTCATCACGTTTTCTTTTCGGTGTGTTCCGTGTATTCGTCTTATTAGCATTTTTCCATGCTGGCTTGGTCATTGGTGTCAGAGATTTGGCGTCAACTTTGACTGAAAGTGCGTTGACTGCATCACTCAGCAGTCAGCTAGCGAATTGATTGATGTCTCATCGCCGCTTTGGTCAGAATTACGCTAGGTAATTCTCTGGATGTGATCACTGGAGAACAGATCAGCGCAGTCATCATATTACGGGCGTATTCTCCTAGCATTTCTAGTAACGGTCGATCCACTTGCGCACAAATCGTGTAGAATGAGTAACCGCGGCAAGAAATACGATCAGAATCTAGAACAACTTTCTGACAACGAGTGCATGCCATTCTGAATGGTGAGTTGAAAAAGGTGAACGCTAAAATGTATGCAGAACTGATACCAAGCAAAGTGTAGTTAGACTTTTTGCTCAGAGGGCCAGAAAAAAACGCGATGGGCTGTTGTCTGTATGCATGCGATTTCAAGTGGAGGATTAAAACAGTTCACAAAAACACGAATTTTGCACAAAAACCCCACGGAAGGAAGTAAACTTTAACACATCCACACGGAAAACACTTAACACAGTACGAATAGAATGGTCGATCGACAAAATAAACCAAGCTGGATCATAAACTAATTCGCTACTAATAAATTTGCACAAGTCTTCTAAAGTATATGACGCTGGTAACGCAATATGCACGAAAAATAATAATTATTTAAAATGTATTGCAATGCATAAAATATATTGATTCAATGAATACTTCTTATGTATTGCAGTCATTTCAAAGGAATAAAACGTAGAAAGGATTATATAATATGCTTCTCAGCATTTTCGATATTCTCCGTGTACGTTTTATTAACGTATAGAACACTCAGCAAAATAAACATTCGATATTCATAAGATTGCATTATGTATATTTGCTATAAAAAATCAGTATGAATATCATAAATTTGCCTTATGATATATAATGCTGTTGAAAAAATAAAATATAGAGCAACCTGAACTCGAACTTCGAACGTTGAGGTTATGGGTCCAGTGACTTGCTTACTAGTAAATATTCGGTTAGTTTATTCGGGTTAGCTTAAAGGCGTAATAGAACAACGTCGTGTGAAATAAAATACATTCATTAGTCTCCGTTATGAAATCTCAGAGCATCGTTCATAAGTTGAATCTTATGAAATTCTTAAGATTATTTGCCTGAGTGAACGGGAACAAATTCGATTACCAATTCATCATAGAGTTTTTCAACCGATAGTGAAATATCCTGTTAGGTTAGGATATATGGCATCCCTGGTGATGTATTAAAAAGCAAAACATACAGCGTGAACTCCATTCAATCCACCTATTTCAATGCAAAACGGGGGTAACTTCATTTAACTATGAAAAATTAATTGAACACTAAGGAAGCAAAAACAAACAGCATGAAAACAGATCGAAAGTAGTAGATATGGGATATACTCGAAAAGAAAGAGCTTGATTTTCGTTTGATATTAATTGTCAAAAGCTTTTCCGTCGCTTGACGATAATCAATTGACGATCACTTTGCCGGGCCGTGAATAGGACAGTATGCACCAACACTATTGGACGAAAATTTCGTTGGTTGGAGTAAAAGATCTCCATTACTTTATTTGGCTTAACCACCGGATTAATGTAGCCGATCCACAAATTCAACAGCAGTCAGGAGAGTCACAAATCCATAGACCAGTCCACCAAATTGACGCAGAATACAGCAAAGGAGACCTTTCAGACAAGGGAATCAACAAGCTACTTCCAGTGTCCAGCAAAACTCGAGTCGACTACCTGGTGTTCCAAATTTAAGTCAGTTCAATAGCTCGAACTATCAAGAACCAGGCCATAGTTGCAGACAGTACCAGAAACCCAAAGTTGTTTACTGTTACGGATGTGGGAACATAGGTAGGACGATTCGAAGCTGTGAACGATGTTCCAGAGTATCGGGAGGAGTTAATCAAGGCCTGCAGGGAAATGAATGAAGGGGTGCAACGCTAGGAAGCCAATGTTTCCAAACAAACAATACCGTACGAGACTTATATCTTTTTTGGCGAATCTACCATTTAAAAATTGGTAATATAAAGCGCTCATATATCAAAGTAATAGTACGTTCACACTACAGCTTATATTACGTGATATAGAGTATCTCCTATTTGAAAAAGTAATAAACAATAATTTTTAACGCATAAAAGACTATAAGCTGCGATATCCTTTCGCCATTGAAAAATCTTGTTTATATTTTATTAACTTTATTTATTTTAGTACCGTGCTTACTTTGACGAACATATCATTATGTTATAAGCACGCTGTTTTAAGCATCCATAGAATATCTTATGGGATTTTCAAATATGCCACATTTATTGCGCTTTTTCGGTTTTTGGCGTTAGGAAAAAAAACTTGAGCTTTGTCTAAAAGGTGTATTTTGAACATTAATATGACAAGTGGTGTTACTAGGGAAGTTTTTAAATATATTAATGAATCTCTTTTTAAAGTGGAGAGGATGTTGCAATATTGACACACCCCTCGAATTCTACTACTTCTCACAGACGCTTTTTACTAACGTGTTCTAAGCGATATGCATTCATTGTCGTCTAATAAAGTTCGCCAAATATAAATTCTCGTAAATCGTAGTTCTGGACTTTTATTAATTATGAGAACAAGTCTAGTTAATAACATCTACGATTATATCGTTTATCTGTGCATCTGTATTTGTATTACTTTGTGCATGTGCCATGGTCATCTGTTTGGTACAGAATAAATCAAATGTTTTAGGCATATTTCTTATTGACAGTAATTTCAATGTAATACCAACAATCAATATGCAACTAGCGATTTGAAATTGGTTCACTGTTGTAGAACCCCTTGGTCCGAATTACACCTTAAAGCCAGCACCTTGTTATACATATTTGCGCCTTTGTTTTGATTTACTGTGTTATTTTGACAGAATATTTGAGAGTGTGTTCATGTGAGTTCATTATTAGCAACAATCAATATGCAACTAGCGATTTGAAATTTGTTCACTGTTGTAGAACCCCTTGGTCCGAAGTACACTTTGAAGCCAGCACCTTGCTATACATATTTGCGCCTTTGTTTTTATTTGCTGTGTTATTTTGACAGAATATTTGAGAGTGTGTTCGTGTGAGTTCATTATTGGGGGCGCAATATTGAGCTTGGGATCGTGCTTGGGACCGGTACTGACTGAGCCAAGAAAAAAATCGTATTTGTATGGAACCTACTGGTCTTAGAGTTAGTCTATGTTATTAGGGGCGCATTATAAAGCTTGGGACTGAGCTTGGGACCGATGTTCTAGTACTGACTGAGCCAAGAAAAAAATCGTTTTTGTATTGGACCTACTGGTCTTAGAGTATATAAAGCTACAAAACAACTTCCTATCACTACGTTTAACGCTAGGTCACGAACGCAAAGTCAAGTATTTCAAAATTAACCAATCCAAGAATGGCCGCCATCACGATAAACAAATCTAAAAAACAAAGATTTCGTATGCCAAACAACGAATCGCCAGAACTCTTACTGCACTGCTGTATATAAACTTTAATGTGTGGCATGTTAGATCTCTGTCAGTGAGCGCTCAACTTCCGTGCTGAACAGACGCGTTTTTGCTATCGTTTCGTTATAGTTCGGTGTTGCTGTGCGTACAAACGACTTTGCGATGAGCCGTCGCGAAAAAACCTTTCGCATACATTTTGCGAGTTTGCCGAAAAAACCAGACAATGTCAATGTGCACAAATTTTGTGTGACCATTTTGGGTCTGAAGCAGGGTGAAGTGCTACGGATCCAAAGTAGCAGAACCCTTGGTGTGTCTTTCGCGAAAGTTGTCACTCTAGCGTTAGCACAGCGCATCTGTGAAGAACACGACAACAAATCACCCTGGAAGCGGGAGCTGAGAAAGTTAGACTGTACGATCTGTCAGAAGAGGTACAGACCAAACCATTGTGGATTTTATTAATCGATACGGTGACATTCTTGCAGTGAGAGAGCAACGTTGTGGAGCCGATGTCGATTTTCCAGGCATTTCAACCGGTGTTCGTATTGCCAAAATGATTGTCAAATGTAACATTAAATCGTGGATCACAATAGACAGCGAGATGACGCAAGGGGCTTACTTCGAGCAACTGCAAACTTGCCAACACTGCCGCGAGTACATACACGTGGGCGCCACCTGTGTGCAGAATAAAAACCTGCTGGTGCAGAAATCGTACGCCGACGCCGCAAAGCAGCAGGATATGTGACCAATAATTTCGCAAATAACGAAACAAATCGTGCCAATTGCGAAAACGAACACGAATTAAAATCTCGTCTCCCTGGGTGCGAAACAAACAAACACAAACTCGGTCCAGTTGGCAAGCATACAACCACCGAAACAAATTCCCCAACGAAAACAACAAATGCTAATACCACAGTCTGCCCTCAACAATGAACACTTCTCCGCACTAGCCTCTTCCTCGGCTTCATATCAGTCGAGCTCAGACAGCGGGTTGTTGACCCGCTTTACAGGTCAACAGCCCCCTGCTAGTGGTGGATTGGATCACAAAACTGCTAGGGGAAAGTCCGATGAAAACGGTACAGATTCATCATAGCTCTAAAAGACAACTTCGCACGCGTCCACCAGGCAAGAAGGCTCGTGTGGAGGACAACAACGATGACTGAGTTATCTAGCTATAACCTTGCTTCTATCAATATTAACACTATCTCGAACGCTACGAAAATCAACGCATTTCAGAGTCTCGTACGAACGCTACAACTTGACATCGTTTTCTTCCAGGGAATAAAAAATGAGCCACTCTCTCTTTCTGGTTTCAATATCATCTGCAACGTAGACCACATCAGGCGAGAAACGGCAATTGCGCTCAAAGGCCACATACAGTTTTCTCATGTGGAGAAGAGCCTGGATTGCCGTCTAATTGCTTTGAGCATACAAAACACAACACGCAACACATCATCCTCGCTGGCGATTTTAACTGCGTTCTCCATCCGTGTGGTTCCACGAGTATCAAAACAAGTCCAGCACTGCAGGCAACCAAACGACAACTGCAGCTTCACGATGTGTGGTTGAAATTGTATCCCACAACCATCGCACCAACATACGTTACACATAATGCGGCATCCAGGCTCGATTGCATATATGTCAGTGTTGGGCTTTGTGTGCATGTACGAAATGCAGCAACGCATGTACGTACGACCATAAAGCCCTAACGGTGCGCATTTGTCTTCTCCACCTTGGTCGTGGACAAGGGCGTGGTTTCTGGTCCCTCCGTCCTTATCTTCTAACTGTCGAAAACGTGGAAGATTTTCATTGGCAATACTGGACCAGACAACGAAGGTATTTTCCCAGCTGGATGGCTTGGTAGATAGTGCGTATAACGCTGAACACCATCGGCTATACATTTAACTTAAAATAGCGTATGATGGGGATATTATCAGAATCCAAATCCAACAATTTGCGCAAAACTTTATAAACATAAACGAGACCTTTGTGGCGGGAGAAATTTTATCCTCATTCCAGCTGGGCGACAGACGACGTAAAAAAACGACGATTATGAAGATACAATATGAACGAAGAGAGCAAATACAGGAGTCCCTAAAAATCGAATAACACATGTTTCGATACTTTAGGGAATTTTACACGGCAGAAGAGGTGAGACAGTCTGGGGTAGAAAATTTCCAAATCGAGAGAGTTGTACCATTGCACGGCGAAGCCAACGATGCTCTAATGACAGAGATAAATATACATGAGTTGAAAAATTATATCCAAACGTCGCAAAAACGTAAATCACTGGGCAACGATGGGCTGCCATTAGAATTCTACCTAAAAACATTCGACGTCATCTATCGCGAGCTCTTCTTTGTCATGAATGAAGCAATGACGAATGAGCTCCCACCGGAGTTCACCGATGGCATTATTGTGCTCGCCAAAAAAGCCTACTCAATGTAGATTAAAAAATTCTCTCCCACGTGATGAAAGTTCGCCTGGAACGCCTGATGCGATCCCATCGAATCCTAATAGACACTCAGAAATGCGCCAACACGGACCGATCTATTTTTCAAGCTACGCTCTCTCTCAAGCTGCATTATGGTTATTTATTCAGCAAAGATGAACGACAATTCTCGGTGGATGGCAGAGGCTATCCTTTTACGATCTGCTACGACCAATATTGAGAAATATTGCTTCATTGAGAAAATCTAAAATTCTGAAAACATTCATTAAATACATTAATTTTGTTATAGCAAATATGAATAATCAAATAGATGTGAATGAGCTAGAATTCATTTTGAATCTAGTAGATTGAATTTTACACATGTGAAATAAGCTATGTAATACCTATTAAAAAATAAATAAACATGGGTACCTTCTAAAATTCGGAGTGGATAAGTTATCAAATGATCCCTGAGCCATACCTAACGACAACCACTTAGTACCCGAACCTCAGTTACAAGTTCATCGACATTGTCAACTCAGCATACCATAAAGCCATAGTCCAATCAGCCATGGTAACAATCGACCGCTTTATCAACAAAACACCACATCATCAAGTATCGTGCAACGACTTGGTTATTGCAACATCAACACCACTGGTTGGAGAGCAACGACATCGTCGAACCATTGCCATCGTTCGACACGCATTCTACAGGATCAGCACTTTGCCTGGGCCGAAGTCCACCCATCTATCGGCCCATCGACGACGAACCGGGATGTCAGCAGAAAACACCACAACCACGCGCCTCGTTAGGGAACTCAGCTTAGGTTTAATATTGGAAATAAAGTTCAGTCTTAATTTGTTAGTTAGTTCGATCGGTTTATCTTTTTAAAAACGTATCCGCGATCCATCATCCTTTAATTGGCGCAGTCGTACGGAGTCGATTTCACTCCCAAGTTCAAAAAAGTGATAGTGCAACGGAAGATCCCCCCGAAAAGGGATGAAGTGAACTATAAGTGGTGAAAAACCAAAGAAAAGAAAAAATTGTTAGTTGGTTATCCAAATGCAGTGATTTGGAAAAAATTACAACCTTTTATTCGAGTTTAACTTCTGATGATAATTGAAAACCTAACGAAGATTTTTGTGACAAAAGATCTGAAGATTTTATGAAGCAAAGAAACACACACTAGCGAGTAATTAAAATCGAAAGCCAAATAATTAATTCGGAATTGTGAGACTTGAAGATTAAATGGAATCGAAAATTTCTGTAGTGCTTTGAAACCCGAACAAATTGAATAGATGTGTGTGATAGCAGATAGAAGAAACTGCAAGTCTAAAGACCCAACGAATAACAACCAAGAATAACGGTGTAAATTATCAAATTTCCGAGGCGAAACGGAACACAGCGACATCTGGAAAATCATCACCACCGTAGCGGGTCCACATCGAGTGCATTCTCCACGGCATCAGAGTAGAAATGCTGTTAATACTACTGTAAGTGATTTTAAAATTCTTTTCTATACTGTTCTATTGCGCTCGTGGAGCAACATAAATCATTACAAACATTTTTCTGTCATTCGTCAGTGTAGTGTAAATCTCACGCAATGCGTGAAACCAACATTCACAGCGGATTGCTATATTTGAACCAGAAAATGTTCACAACTGCTATGTAAATAAGCAATTTTTTTTAGTTAGTAAGCAAGCCAGCCATATGACAGAGTGCATATCTGAACATATGTTTGGTGCAGAAAAAAATAAAATTCTTGACTGACCATCCACCGGCACAGTGCGAATCTCGTACCGAGTAGGAGACTGAGAGCGTAGCAGAGTGAATATCTTAACCTTTCTCTGTCAGAAGGAGTTTTTCCTGACGCATGGAAACTGGCTGCGGTGACGCCTATACACAAATCTGGTAGCAAACACCGGGTCGAAAATTATCGTCCTATTTCAATTCTGTGCTGTTTCTCAAAGATCTTGGAATCGCTTATTCACGACAAAATGTATAGAGCTTCTCAGTCTGTCATTTCCGAATTTCAGCACGGTTTTGTAAAAAATCGATCAACCATCACTAATCTCATGTCAGACGTCAGCACTCTCAACAGTAGTCTTGAAGACCGATGCCAGGTCGACAGTATATACATCGATTTTTCTAAAGCCTTCGACAAGGTACCGCATGAGTTAACGCTGAAAAAACTGGAACGATTGGGATTTCCTGGATGGCTGATGATCTGGTTACGATCCTATCTTTACGGTAGATTTGCCTACATCAAGCTTGGATCTGTATACTCCCGCAGCTACGAGATGCCGTCCGGTGTACCGCAAGGCAGCCATTTGGGTCCGTTAATTTTTATTCTCTTCGTTAACGATTTATGCCACCGCCTACAATCGCACCGACTAATGTACGCCGACGATCTAAAAGTCTTCAGAACCATCAGGAGTATGGCTGATTGCGCTGCTCTACAGCAAGACCTTGAGACTGTTTCAAACTGGTGCCTGTTCAATGGAATGGAGATGAATGCAATAAAATGCAAGATCATAAGTTTCAACCGAAGCCGTTCGCATATAACTTTCCAGTATTTGCTACATTCAGAAGAACTTGAACGAGTCAATTCGATTAAAGACTTAGGTGTAACAATGGATAGTAAGCTGAATTTCAACGGCCATATTTCCATAACTTCCGCTAAAGCTTTTGCCGTCCTTGGTTTTATTCGTCGAAGCTGTTCCGTTTTCCGCGATATTCACGCACTGAAAGTCCTGTACTGTTCTTTGGTGCGCAGTATTCTTGAATACGGAGTTCAAGTATGGGCTCCCTATCATGCTGTACACGCTGACCGTCTAGAAAGAGTTCAGCGTTGCTTCATTAGATTTGCCTTGCGCAACCTGCCGTGGAACGACCCTCTCCGACTACCGCCATATGATCACCGATGTCAACTCATAACCCTGGAGCCTCTTCACCAGCGGAGGATTTACTTGCAGAGATTGTTTGCGTTCGATGTACTGAGCAACCGCTTGGATTGCACACATCTCTTGCAACAAATAAACTTTTATGTTCCTGCTCGCAGGTCCCGACAACGACAGCTTTTGTGGATTCCGAGGCACCGAACAGTCTTCGGTGAAAATCATCCACTGCAAAGATGCCTCCGAAGATTTAATGAAGTAAGCCATCATTTTGATTATAATGTGACGAGAAATAAGTTTAAGACCCTTGTTAGATAGTATTTTTTATCAGTCTGTACAGCTTAGCTGAAGATGTTGACAAATAAATAAAATAAAAAATAAAATAAAAAAATAATCAGTACAGCAAGAATATCTGCATTTAGAATAAGAAAGTCTTTCGGAGAAACTAAGCCCCGCGTCTTTCTACGCGCGTATCTAATCACATAGCAGAGTGAATATCTGTTGTATGAGTGTGATTGGAGCAGTGCAAGTGCAATTGCTCCCCGAAAGCAAACCGACTGTACAGCAGAGAGAATATCTGTCGTGAGTGCAGTCGGAGCAGAGAGAATATCTGCATTTAGAATAAGAAAGCCTTTCGGAGAAACTAAGCCCCGCGTCTTTCTACGCGTGTATCTAATCACATAGCAGAGTGCATATCTGTTGTATGAGTGTGATTGGAGCAGTGCAAGTGCAATTGCTCCCCGAAAGCAAACCGACGGTACAGCAGAGAGAATATCTGCATTTAGATTAAGGACATTTTACTATTAATGTAAAGAAAAACATAATTCAAGTTATAAAATTATTAAAGTTATAAAACCATTAGAATTTTCGAAACCATCATCAAAACATTTTAATAACATTATTTTTCTTTCTCTTTGAATCAAAAGACCTCCCTTTTTCAATTTTTATGGACAGGTATAGTCCTTACAACCTGAGAAACCGAGAAAATAATACAATGAATAATTCCCTAAACTCAAACCAGAACCCTATTCCACCACCACCTCCTCAACCAAACCCTCTTCCTCTACCCAACAGGAACATGAATCAAGAACAAGAACGAATAAACGAAACAGCCAGGTTATTAGACCAGGCGGATAAAATAATGAAATCGTTACAGACCCCGCAAGCAGTCCGGGAGCTGCAACCCTTTGATGGGAATCCGATAAAATTGCATAGTTTTCTACGATCCGTAGAAAATCTATTACCCTTCATCGAACCGCTTAAAAATACGCCGTTCGAAAAGATTTGGCTACAAGCTATTAGGGCGAAAATTATCAATGAGGCCGACCAAGTTCTCGAGACAAATGGAACCCCCTTAGAGTGGAATGCTATAAAGGAAAACCTTATAGCATACTACAACGATAAGCGCGACCCTGTCACGCTTACGAGGGAGCTGTTTCAAATACAGCAAACAACTTCCATTGAAAACTTTTTCGGGCAGGTACAAAACTTGCTATCGCTGCTAATAAACCACACAAACATTTCCACTAATGATGGAAATGTTAAGCAGGACAGAATATGCACGCACCAAGAAAATGCGTTGCAAGTATTCCTCGCTGGTTTAAAAGAACCAATCGGAGGAAATGTCCGAGCTAGACAGCCCAAAAATTTGAAAATAGCCTTCGACGCTGCTGTCGAAGAAAGGAATTTCCAGAGCCGAAATGGCTTAAACAGACCAAATTTACCGGCGCGTCCGCCCAAACCAATTCCTTTTCAATTCCCTACAAATTCACCAAGACACATTCCACCAACATATTCTCTTCATAGACCAATGCCCTACTCCCAACCTCAGAGACCAAATTTTGTGCCGCGTTTTGTTCCTCATCATAATGATAATTTAGGTTCTCGACCACCTCCAAAAGCACTACCGGCCCCAGAAGAGATGGATGTCGATAGATCCATTAGGTCCAAATTTGTAAACTATATGAACAGACCCCAGCAAAATCAAAGTAGTAATTCTCAAAGACAACCGTTTCCACAGAGAAATAGGTTTACTCCAGCCGTTCCACTCAGAACAGCTAGAGTTACAGAATTACGTAACATGGAACAGAATTCATACCCCACACACGACCAAGCACATTATGATGCTTCCTACTACGACTACCCGACAACAAGCTCTTACCATTACGATTATCATTCAACAGATTTTAATGACAACTACTACGAGGCGCAGTATCCCGAACAGCAAGATGAAAGCGATCAGGAGCCCTCTAATAATCAATATGAACCTGAAGACACCCAAAACCATGCTGAAAATTTAAATTTTCAACTGGAAACTCCGACTCAATATCCAAGGTAGAAAGTAAAAACTTCATTCCCTATATCAAAATTCCGACATGTCAAGGGTTTGAGCTTAAACTACTAGTGGATACCGGAGCAAATAAAAACTACCTTTGCCCACGGTTGGTGAAAAATTCACTTCCACTTACTACCCCCACAGCCGTGTCGAACATATCTGGAAAACATTTGATCGATAGATATGTAAATTTTAACCCATTCCCGGATCTAATAGATAAAACATTCGAATTTCATGTTTTTGATTTTCATCAATTCTTTCATGGTCTTATAGGTTACGAATTGCTACAAGAACTAGAAGCAAAAATTGATACAAACGACAATTCGTTGACCATTCTCGGAACAAAAATTTCGATGCATAGAAAATATCCTGAACCCTTCTCAAAAGAAATCTCGGGAGAATCTATATTCAACATAGAAATACCAGTGTCGGAAAAATTCGGTGATTTTCTTTTAGAAGAAGATTTTGAAGTCTCTCCAAATTTACATATTTGTGCAGGACTCTACCACGCCGAAAATCATAAAGCATTTGTTTCAGTAAAAAATGCTGCACCAACTTGCCAAACGCTTCTATTGAAATATCCGTTCGAAGTCGATCTCAACAATTTCGAATGTTCCCTGGCAGAAAATGAACTCAATTTCACTGAAGCTCAACCAGGCAGATATAAAAAGCTCATTGATCAATTGAGATTAAAACATTTGAACAGCGAAGAAAATGAAAAAATACTTGCCTTGATTAATGAAAATCAAGAAGTATTTCACCTAGATGATGAACCTTTATCTGCTACTAATGCAGTTAAACACAAAATCGCAACAAGAGATGAAATACCAGTTTATCAAAAGAGTTACAGATACCCCCATTGTCACAAACAAGAAGTCTGTAAACAGATAGAGAAAATGTTAAAAGAAAATATAATCAGACCTTCCACCTCCCCATGGAACTCACCCATTTGGGTTGTTCCGAAGAAGATTGATGCCGCTGGTATTCAGAAATGGAGAATAGTTGTCGACTATAGAAAGCTAAACGCTAAAACTATAGACGATAGGTTCCCAATTCCAAATATTACAGATATCCTGGATAAACTAGGGAGAAGCAGATACTTTACTACCCTAGACTTAGCCTCAGGA
Source organism: Aedes japonicus (assembly GCA_034211315.2). Classification (NCBI taxonomy): domain Eukaryota; kingdom Metazoa; phylum Arthropoda; class Insecta; order Diptera; family Culicidae; genus Aedes; species Aedes japonicus. The sequence continues at coordinate 273,353 of JASCZW010000353.1, read as the reverse complement.
TTCCATCAGATTCTTATGGATGATACCGATATTCAGAAAACAGCGTTTTCTACAGAAAATGGACATTATGAATATCTGCGAATGCCCTTCGGGTTGAAAAACGCCCCAGCGACATTCCAAAGAACAATGAATGCTGTACTTATAGGTCTAGCAGGAGTTATCTGTCTAGTCTATATGGACGACATTATTGTCTTTAGTTACAGTCTTCAAGAACACTGTACAAATCTGCGAAAAGTATTTGCAGCCCTCAAGAAGGCTAATTTAAAAATACAACTCGACAAAAGCGAGTTTTTGAAAAAGGAAGTTTCCTTTCTCGGGCATATAGTAAACGAAGAAGGAGTAAAACCAAATCCAGAGAAAATAAAAGTTATCCAAAGTTGGCCCATTCCCAAAACAGAAAAAGATATTAAGTCTTTCTTAGGAACACTGGGCTATTACAGAAAATTTATAAAAGATTTCAGTCTAATTACGAAACCTCTGACACAATGTCTTCGGAAAGAGGAAAAAGTCGTACACACCCCTGACTTTCTTAAATCGTTTAACAAATGCAAACAAATATTATCAAGTAGTGCTATCCTTATTCACCCGGACTTTGAGAGCACTTTTATTTTGACTACAGACGCATCCAAATATGCTATTGGAGCTGTTCTGTCCCAAGGCCAAATTGGAAGAGATAAACCTGTCGCTTTTGCCTCAAGAACATTGAGCAAAACAGAAGAAAAATACTCCACTATTGAAAAGGAGCTATTAGCAATTTATTGGGCTACCAAATATTTTCGACCGTATTTATTTGGCAACAAATTTATTTTATACACAGATCACAAACCACTCACTTGTGCTGTGAATCTGAAAGATCCCTCAGGGAAAATTGGAAGATGGATGATCGCACTTTTGGATTATTCATACGATATAAGATATCGTGCCGGAAAGCAAAATGTTGTTGCTGATGGCCTTTCTAGAATTCCCCACGAATTAAATATCAACGAAGAAGGGAATAATTCTTCATCAGATGCAGCTACTCAACATTCAGCAGACACTGATGACTCGGAATTCATTCCATGCACGGAAAAACCAGTAAATGCTTTTTCCAATCAAATAATTCTTAAAATTGACCCAAATGAAAGTGAACGCACTGGAGAACAGGTTTTTCCTAAAGTTCTAAGGCACACTTTCACAAAAATTGCTTTTGGTATACCAACAATTTTGAGAATTCTTAAAGAATTCATCGACCCCAAGAGAGTAAATTGCATTTACTGCCCCGAAAATATTATCAACACAATTCAGATTGTGTATAAAAATTATTTTTCACGCGTCAAATCATTCAAAATAGTTATTTCTCAAAAGTTCCTGATTGATTTAAGAACAGAAGAGGAACAAAATGAAGTTGTTGACATGACCCACTCAAGAGCCCATAGGGGTATTGAAGAAAACCTAATGGTTATTGAACAAAAATATTTCTTTCCAAAAATGAAGAAAGCAGTTCGTACATATGTCATTCTTTGTGAGATATGTAAAACTTCAAAATATGAAAGACATCCTTATAAAATGAGTCTGGCGAAAACTCCTATTCCAGAGAAACCACTAGACATAATTCATGTTGACATTTTTATATGTATGCCAAACTACTTCCTGTCTGCCGTAGACAAATTGTCGAAATTCGGTATTTTAATTCCAATCAAATCTCGATCTATTCCCGACGTGCGTTCTGGTTTAGTAAAGCTTTTCTCAACTTTTGGAAAACCTTAACTGATGGTTAGTGATAACGAACCAGCTCTAAGGTCTATTGAAGTACGTGGAATGTTGCAAGACCTACGAGTCGAGACAAATTATACACCATTGAACAAAAGCGAAGTGAACGGGATCGTTGAACGCTTCCATTCAACAATTGCAGAGATGTTTCGATGTTGTAGATCAAAACACGAAGATCTGAGTAAAAAAGAGCTGTTTAGAATTTGCGTTGCTTTGTACAACGATACTATTCACTCAACAACAAAATTAAGGCCCAAAGAAATTTTCTATGGGATAAAAGAGGGAGAAATTAGATCAATGGATATTGAAGAAATTTTAAGAACGAGGAATAAAATCTATGATGAAGCCATTATTTCCCTTTCGAAAACACAAAAGCAGGTTCTTCGATATCACAACAAAGACACGGGGGTTGATAGCATTTAGCGAAAGAGAGGCAAAAATTATCACATCGCAACATTTCCATCTTCACATAGTGGACATGGAAAAGTTCGGAAAGAGCTTCACGAATCTCGAATATACACTGCATCAGTTCGAGAGAAAAAACATGACAGAACCATATCATAACCTGTTAGACATTAGAATGAAAAGACTCACCGATAATTATAATCGGCTTAAACCATTACATAGACAAAAAAGAGGACTTTTAAACCCTCTCGGATCGTTGATTAAATCATTGACCGGAAACCTAGACGATAACGATTTGCAATTAATTCAACAGACTATTGCCGATTCTAACACAAAAGCCAACATGCTAATAGACGAAAATAATCGTCAAATCAAAATCAATGAACATTTTGAAATAAAAATTAACGAACTCATAAAGCATGTAAACGAGCATCAAATTGAAATACTTAGGAAAATCTCAAAAATAAATGATGACGATAACATTCAAAATGAAAGTTACTTAAGAGGAGTAGTACACGATTTAATATTCAATATAGAATTATTAAATAGTCAACTAAAGGACGTTTTTGATTTTTGAAGTAGTCCAACTTTCAAGGCTTGGAATTTTATCCAAAGCAATATTAAATACTAAGGAAACACAATTTATGGTGGAAAAATTAGAAGAACAGAATATCTCAATAAGTAACTTTGATCAAATATATGAATATTTAGGAATAGAGACCCACCATGAAAATTCAAAAATCATATTCATTGTAAAAATTCCGATATTCTTGCCAGGGGAATACAAATATGTTAAATTTGAAACCATTCCGAAGGAAAACAAAATTATATCAACATCTCTCAATATTGCCATTGTCAGTAAAGTACTAACGTTTGCAACAGAAAATCCATGTATAGTTATTGAACAATACAGAGTTTGTAAAAGACAGGAGCTTATCAACATAACAGGCGATGGTTGTATACACAACGCACTTCATGAAGACGACGCATCCTGCCCTTATGCAAAACAACGAGACATCATGGACGTAAGACTAGTGAACAGCCATACACTAGTACTAAGGAATGCTATTCAACCGGTGATTTTGAGCTCTAATTGTAATATAAAATCTCGAATTATAACAGGAACACTACTCATTAAATACCCTAATTGCTCCATCGTCATAAACGGAGTCAAATACGAAGACGAACAAACAACGCAGGATCACGAGGTTATAGCCCTTCCAACAATAGGATTAGAATTCAAAGCAACAACAATCTTCAATAAACCAGATCTAGAACAGATCGATTCACTTCAGGTCGAAAATCGGAGACACATCGAAAAATTGCAAAAGGATCACATCATACTACAATACACAACAACAGGATTCCTCACTGCATTCGCTATTACGATTATAGGACTGATAATCTGGAGCATGCGAAGGAACATCAACTCTCCGGAACAGGTAAAACTTCAGGATAATATCAAAGACATGCCATCTTCCCTCTCCACAGATCAAAGCCACGAAAACCTCGGTCTGCAGAGTGAAACCTCATCCTCATCCGCATATACAGAAACACGATTAGACAACAAAAAACACTCAATCTTCCGATTCTGACGTGCAATTTGGGTTCATCATTCATGAGTCACTTCATATCATTGAACATCGTTACGGAGCCATGGATCCAAGCGAGACGTTTCGTCAACAACAAAACCCTTACGTCTTCTTCAAGATTCGAGACGAATCTTCCATAGGGGGAGAGCAGTTTTCAAATGATCCCTGAGCCATACCTAACGACAACCACTTAGTACCCGAACCTCAGTTACAAGTTCATCGACATTGTCAACTCAGCATACCATAAAGCCATAGTCCAATCAGCCATGGTAACAATCGACCGCTTTATCAACAAAACACCACATCATCAAGTATCGTGCAACGACTTGGTTATTGCAACATCAACACCACTGGTTGGAGAGCAACGACATCGTCGAACCATTGCCATCGTTCGACACGCATTCTACAGAATCAGCACTTTGCCTGGGCCGAAGTCCACCCATCTATCGGCCCATCGACGACGAACCGGGATGTCAGCAGAAAACACCACAACCACGCGCCTCGTTAGGGAACTCAGCTTAGGTTTAATATTGGAAATAAAGTTCAGTCTTAATTTGTTAGTTAGTTCGATCGGTTTATCTTTTTAAAAACGTATCCGCGATCCATCATCCTTTAATTGATATAATAGTGGGCTATGGCCATTTTTGTATTTTAACGATCGTTATTTTTTAAAACACTGCGCAATAAATGTCTGCAACATCAAATCATTGCTTGTTTCTCCGAAGTGGTTTACCAACATACCTGTTATACCTTTAAAACGCTAATTATTTACTGTTGAGAAATGTGAAACCATAAAATCATTCTGTAACGATTAAACATCATTCTTTATCTTGTGATGAGCCTTTTAACATCGGCTGATCTCGTCACGGCATTTTTTTTATTTACCCCTCACCTTTATGCCCCTCCGAAGTTTTGTTTCTCAAGAGTGGAAGAGTGCGTAGGTGACAAGTGCGCATGTTGGAAGGTTCCGGTTTGCGTGGAAATAACACCTGCATTTCATCTTTAATTACCGTCAGTATAATCGACATCAATAGCCCATCCGGCGACATCACGACAACAAGCAAGCGGGCTGATGTTCGAAACGACTGAAGTTGTTGACCTTGCCGGCTGTGTAAAATTGTATAGCTCTTCAAGCCAAGTGTAAAGCTGATGTAAAGTCTTACCTCGCGGCAGCGTGTGCGTCACAACTGATGATAACTTAGTTTTTTTTACAGAAATCTGTAAAATTTTCCGAATTCTCAACAGCTGACCGTTCGGTAATCCGATTTAAGGGATTTCGGTGAAATTTAACAGTAATTTCTGAAAATATTGCAGGATTTTGGTAAAATTTTACCAAAATTCTGGAATTCCTGTTAAATTTTACCAAAATCCCAGAATTCGGTAAAATTTTACAGATATCTGTAAGGAAAGCTGAGTGTGTAGGTTTGTTTTTCTTGCTGCATCTTATTTGCAACCCTTTTCTTCATTTCTTATTGACTTATAATGAAATTGATTGGGTAAGGTTTCTTTTTCTTTTTGGGATGGTGTTTTTTTTGCATAATTGTGGCCTCTTCCGAGGCTAAAGTTATATACATCAACCATTACCATCCGTTCACAAAGGGACTTTGGATTGTCTTTTTTCGGCCCAAGGATATGCCGTTGAAAAATCTTGACAATTCGAGAAAATTGCTGCGTAAGTATCCTGGTGTCTTGATTGATAAAGAGAAGTTCAATAGGCTGCATGTAGAAGCCCCGAATTATTAAATAGCTAGTAATATTGCTGACCATGACATATTCGATATCGAATATTGTGTATATGTCCCTTCGTGAGATGTAGAGATCGATGGCGTTGTCTCCGATGCGAGTTTGACCGTCGACTTCTTGCGTGCAGTCTGCACATTGTAGACGAAATACGCGTATCTGTCAAGATAAGCAAAAATTGTTGGAATTAAATGGAAAATACTAATTTTTCTTCTAATTCTGGTTGAACTTCTGGTTGCTTCAAGAACTCTAAAGTCGCTCGTGAGCTTGTAACTACTGGGTTACCTGAAAAGTCGCTTAAATATCAAACACGCAAACAGTTTTTTGCCAAATTCGGCTTTAATTCTCAACATACTCCTTTAAGGTCGATACAGTTTTTTCATCCCATTCAAATAGTACACTCAAAAAAATCAACAATTTATTTCCACATGAAACACACGTAATTTTCGTCCACTGCCAAAACTGGTCCTATACACGTGGAATTCACGTAAGAGCTACGTGATTTCCACATACATCCTAATTATACGTGAAAATCACATAAACGTTTCGTGATTTTTTACGTACAATGTACTGACGCGTAATGTTCACCAGATTTTACTGAAGAAGATTTGGTTGCGCGTTCAGTTGAAAGTTATGTGAAATTTCACGTAGAAACAACGTGTCGATTTTTTTGAGTGTACTCCTTTGGAAGTCCTTCGAAATAGAGATCGGTTTCAGCTATGAGCTCATCATTTGAGTAAAATCGCTTACCGGTGAGCCATATCGGCCATATTTGGCAAGAAATAGAAGTCACTGGGGGGCAAGTCTGGTGATTACGGTGGATGCGGAACCAATTGATACCGAATTTCATTCAATTTTGCTTGAGCATTTGAGGATGAATGATCAGGTGCATTGTAGTGATGATAGAGCACACTTTTTCTCTGCAAATGTTGCCGTTTTTTTCTGGACTTCATTCTTCAAACGATCCTATAACACTGCATAGTATGCGCTTTTTATGGTTTTACCTTTTTCAATATAGTCGATGAATATTACACCTTGCGCATCCCAAAACACAGAGGCCATAACTTTTCCCGCCGATTGTTGCGTTTTCGGGCGCTTCGGAGCACGTTCGCCCGGTTAAACCGACTTTTTTGCCAGCTGCGATGACTTCGGTGTGTAGTAATAGATCCAAGTTTCATCCATGGTTATGAATCGGCACACATACTCTTTCGGCGAACATATTCAAATTCTCCTTAGAGGTTGTAGCACGAATGCGATTTTGGTCCATTGTAAGCAAACGCGGCACCCATCGCGCAGAGCAGAGCTGCTTCATACCCAAAACGGAATGCATGATGTTGCCAACTCGTTCCATTGAAATGCCTAGCTTCAGCTTCAGCTAGCTCTCTCATTTTCACTTTTGAATCCTCCAATACTATATCATGGATTTAATCGACTTTCTCTGTTATAGTGACCTTATTTGGGCGTTCAGAACGCAGTGCGTCAACGGTGCTCGTACGGCCACAATGAAAATCAGCAAACCAAAATACAAAAAGCATTCCGATAATGTGCAGCGTTCCATTACTGGACGCCACAACAGACTAAGCAGAAATGCTTAAATCTGCAACAGCTGTTGAAGATGCAAACTAATTTTCGATTTTCTTAGCTGCAGAATCGGACTCTGATACAGGTGATTCTACGGTGGTGCATGTACCCGGGTCTTCAAAAGGAATACGATTTTTCACCGAAAGAGCGCCGTAAGATAACAAAAAACAACTCCACAAGACTACAAAATGTGCAGGCTAATGAGGGAAGAAGTCGTAAAACCAAAGGCTCCTACTGCACCAACTCCTGGGTGCATTGAGAACTTTTCGCCATTACCCAAAAAGAATAAAAAATATAAAACAGCTGCTCCTCAAGCTTTCCAAAAGGAACCCAAATCCGATCGAGGATTGATAGCTTTTTCGGAAATTGCCTGTGCCATGTTCCCTCCTAGCATCGATCATATCTTTCAATAGATAATTCATGAGGTCATGTTGCAGATATGTTTACAGTGGAACTATCGTAGTCTGGTGCCCAAACTAGACTCAGGTTTTTAGTTCACAATTCCGATTGTTATATATTTGCTCTTTGAAAAACATGGCTTTCTTCAGAAATGAACTCAATTTCCACGATTTTAACATTATACGCCTGGATAGAGACGACTCTTATGGAGAAGCTTCTCCGGAGACAGGAAGACAAACAGCAACTCAGGAATCAATGAGCGTCAATCTTCAACAAGCGGAAGATCGACAACAAGGATACCTGACAAAGGTGTAAGCAGTCGAATTTTCTCCCGGAAGGTAAACAATGGGTCTATCGCTCCCCATACAAGCAAAGAAGAGCGTGCAACACTCGGTAATGAAACTATCTAACTTCCTGCAAGTAAACCTCCATCATGCAAAAGGTGCATCTGTTATTATGAGCAGGACGTTCAGAATGGAGGAACTGGGCGTGGCACTTATTCAAGAGCCATGGTCCAATAAAGGTAAAATACTAGGTAACACAGAACTATAAGTTGTTCTATGATGTTCATCATCATCATCATCATCATCATGAAAAGCAGAGATCGCCTAGAACTGCTGTTTTGGTTGATAAAACAATAAATTGCTACCCCATCACAGAATTCATCAAACGGGACATTGCTGCGGTCATGATTGAGGTGCGTACCACCAGAGGGAAAGCTGAGGTCATAGTAACTTCAGCCTATTTTCCATGTGATGCTCCTGAAGTGCCACCTCCTGAGATCGCCTCACTTGTCCTTTACTGCAGAGCAAACAACAAGTCGTTCATCATTGGCAGTGATACCAACGCGCATCATACCGTGTGGGGGAGTACGGATATCAACAGTCGGGGTGAGTGCTTATTAGAATCAAATAATATATATATATATATATATATATATATATATATATATATATATATATATATATATATATATATATATATATATAGATATATATATATATATATATATATATATATATATATATATATATATATATATATATATATATATATATATATATATATATATATATATATATATATATATATATATATATATATATATATATATATATATATATATATCTATATATATATATATATATATATATATATATATATATATATATATATATATATATATATATATATATATATATATGCAATAGAGGAAACGAACCTACCTTTTCAAATGCTATCAGACAAGAAGTCTTGGATTTGACGTTGATTTGACGTGCAATTTATGAATGTATTTCTAAGTGGAAAGTCTCTGAGGAAACATCTTCGTCAGATCATAGACACATCGTGTTCGATTGGAGTTGTTGAAATCGGTCAACTACAACATTTCGAAATCCGAAGAAAACAAACTGGGATCAATATGCACAATATTTAAATTCGGAGTTATTTTCAGAAGGTGGAAAGATTGATTCAGTTCAGAAATTTGAATCATTTTCCCAAAAGGTAAATGATACGATTTTAAATTCTTTCAATATTAGTTGTCCTGTCAAGGAATCGTCCTCTAACACGGATGTTTCGTGGTGGAACTCTAAGCTGGATTGTCTGCGTAAAACATCTCGTAGGTTGTTTAATAAAGTGAAAAGAACCTCAGATTGGACCCATCTATAGGAGTGCACTTACTGAGTACAATAAAGAAATAAGAAAATCTAATCGAAGATCCTGGGTTCTAACGTGTGAGAACATAAGCAATAGTCCGGAAGTCGCAAGACTTCAGAGGGCTCTTGCAAAGGATCATACGATTGAACTAAGGAATGGAGTTTTTACAAAAGTCCTAGTGAAACGTTAATGTTGATGATGGAAACACATTTTCCTGGATCAGTTTTGTATGTAGATCCAATCAGAGACGGATAACTTGAAGATGAAAAAGTTCTACAATGATAGCTCAAATTTCGGTTAGAACAAAAATCGCCGCAAATGACTTGGCTGATAAAATCTTTAAGAAATCCGGGGTAGAAAATGCGTTGAGATCTTTTCAGCCTTACAAATCTGCAGGAATGGACGGGATATTTCCAGCATTACTTCAAAACGGCGAAGTAGTGTTGATCTCGCCATTTTTAAGGCAAGTTTAAGACTCAACCATATTCCAACTTCATGGACACAAATAAAAGTTATCTTCATACCTAAAGTAGGAAAGCGAGACAAGGCGCATCCTAAATCATACAGACCCATTAGTCTTTCATCAGTCCTATTGAAGACTATGGAAAAAGTGTTGAATGATTATATCAATTCAAATTACATGAACAAGCATCCACTATCTGCGTTCCAGTTCGCTAACCAGTCTGGTAAGTCAACAGTTACGGTACTGCATAGTGTGGTTTCAAAGGTAGAAAAAGCTCTATTGGTAAAAGTAATAGCACTTTGCTCTTTCTTAGATGTTGAAGGAGCTTTCGACAACGTTTCCTATTCGTCTATGATGAAAAGGAACTTTGACATGAACATAATTAACTGGGTACATACCATGTTTGCAAAAAGAGAAAATACTAGTTGTAGACGATCTTCTAAGAAGCTTAGACGATAAAGGTTTTGAGGTTGTAGGTTTTGCAAACGATATAGTCATTATAGTGAGGAGAAAATTTGACAACATCATTTCAGAAAGAATGCAATGGGCCCTAAAATTTACCCAGTCTTGGTGTATCAAGGAGGGTCTTAGCATTAATCCATCAAAAGTAGTAATTGTACCTTTCATTAGGAAAAGGAAGTTTAGTCTAAAAGCGTTTCAGCTAGGAGGATTAAAGATTCTTCTTAGTGAACAGGTTAAAAACTTAGGAGTGATACTGGATGTCAAACTGAACTGGAATGCTCATCTTGAGAATGTGATCGGTAAGGCAACTAGTGCTTTCTGGGTATGCTCAAAAACATTTGGCAGAAAATGGGGTCTAAGACCAAAAATGATCATGTGGATTTATACATCCATAATACGTCCAAAAGTAACGTATGCTTCTCTTGTGTGGTGGCCAAAAACAAAAGAGGCTACTGCACAGGAAAAGTTTGCAAATCTTCAATGGCTAGTATTCATTGCTATAACGGGAGCGATGCGCAGCACTCCATCAAACGCGTTGTATGCAATTCTAAATCTGCTGCCTTTGCAAGAATACGCGATGTACGTGAATGGAGACTGGATGAAACCTGTGGAAAACCATGACATCCCTTACGAGATATGTGAAACGTCACGTGTAGATTGGGAAGTCGGAGGTCCCACTGTTCGTCATGGCTGCATAAAATTCTTCATAGATGGCTCAAAAATTGAAACAAAAACGGGAGCAGGAATCTTTGGCCCTGGGGTAAATCTAAGTGGCGATGGGAAACTATCCAATGTGTTAACATTTGTCTGAAGAGAAAATATAGATGTGCAAATATTTGTATTTTTACAGACAGTCAAGCGGCACTCAAAGCGTTAAGTAATTATAAATGTACATCCAAACTTGTCTGGGAATGCATTCTTTCCCTGCGAAAGGTGTGCCAAGAGAACTCGGTAAATTTATTCTGGGTCCGGGACACTGTAGCATTGAAGGCAATGAAAGGGCAGACGAGCTTGCTAAACAAGGTTCAAATGCACAGTTTATTGGCCCAGAACCATTCTGCGGTATATCATACTGTGCCATAAAAATGGAATTGAAATCTTGGGAACAGCAAAGTTTGATGACAAATTGGTTGGTCTCCACTAAGTGTTTTCAAGCAAAATGGTTTATAATTCCAAATGTTGCAATTAGTAAAAAGCTTCTGGAGATCAATAAAAGAGTTCTTTGTACCTATACTGGCCTAGCAACCGGACATTGCCCGAGTAGATATCATTTGAAAAACATTGGCCAGGTTCAGAATGATATCGGTCGTTTCTGTAACATGGAACGTGAAACCTCGGATTGCAAATCCTGGAAAGGTGGTGGGTTTTATAAACTCAATTTTGCCTGACTGGGAGACGCGTCTTAGGCTGGTCACTTGAGAAATGATGATATAGCTTTAAGATGCGAATTAGAATAGTAAACAGGGGTATACCACAAAAGTTCAACTCAGTGGACACTGAGGTTCTACGCCCCAAAGAAAAAAAAATGGAGAAGTACTTTTAGGGATCAAAATAGGCGATCCATTCTACTAAATTTCTCTACCAGCCCTTTCAAGCGTCGAAAAGCCACTTGTCAAGTAACTGCAAAGAATAAAGATTTTCTCATAGCTTCAGTTTACGTTCCTCCCAGAACTTCCATTAGCCGTAGCCAACTCTGGAATTTAGTTTATATTTTACCATCACCAGTATTGATCCTGGGTGACATGAATTCCCATGGTACTGGAATGAATTCCCAAGGGCGGCGTTTTTAAGGACCTGCACGTAAGCCGTGATTTCATACGCGTGATGAGTACCAATATCAGTTTGATGCACACCTCTATCGAATTATCCTCGTGGACAGCAATTTTTTGTCGGTGTGGAAACGTGACATCAATCACGCAGTCTGGCAATGCACGGATAATGAAGCAAATATACGTTCTGAGAGCACGCTCACAGAAAGTCGCATCACCATCATGTTAGGAAAATGTTCTGCCTTGTGTTGGGGGCTCTTATTTGCATGAAATTGTTAAGGGTTTCAAGAATTTTAAGTTTGAATCTTACTTCCCCTCTTTGTTTACAAAATCCGATAAGTCTGTTTGAAAAAGTTTGTGTTTGTTTTTTTTCTGTCACTTTGAGGAGTCTTATCGTCGCACCACAACCGGCCGGTAACCACAACCGGCCGCACACAAAAAGGGAGACATGACCATATTGCAGTCCATATTAAAGTCCTGGTGCTGACGATATGTATCGGATGAGAGTTCAGAATACAAGTTCCATGTTCCTTTGTCCAATCCATCCTCAAAAATTAAACCCATTTTAATCTCGGGTAAGCCGCGAGTAAACGGTCCAACTAATCGTAGTATTAAGTTATTACATTATAATAAAAATACTTACAAAAAAATTGAGGCGGGTTGTATCAGGAATGTAACCGCGAGGGTAACGTAGGACCGCGATGGTGTATAGTATAGGAAAGGCTTGTAAGATGGAACACGATCCGTGTTTTGCTCGTAACATGTATAATTTTTATTTTTTCGATGATCTTTCAAAAGAGGAACTAAAAGGCTCCATGTATGCCTACGGAACTGATTATTTATATTCATCAAAAAAAAATATGACCTTTTTTCGGAATCCATCGTAAATTGCAATTTCAAAAAATAAATTTGTATATATCAATTTATTGTTGATTCCATGGCATTTCCAAACATAAAAATATCATTCATATGTTTTAAAACGAAAAAAATGTGTTCCATCTTACAAGCCTAACAGTGTTCCATCTTACGAAAATGACACCATAAACACAAAACATCAAAAAAAAAATCGATGGGATATTGCCACTTATAAAATACAAGAAATAATTGTTATTTTAATTATGACAACATTATTCGAACATTGACACCTGGAACAGCTAAATCGAATGAGTGTATTCACTCCAAAAGCAAAAGAAAATTGAAGAATAGTAAAAAAATTAAGGTTAACACTTGTCAGCGCGATAGTGTTGTCGCTGTGAATGTCAAAAGTGGCGTTGTTCCATCTTACAAGCTGTTCCATCTTACAAGCCTTCCCTCTAATAATGATATCATCTAATTTATACATGTCATATTTGGTTGGTGTCAATTGAAATGTTCAATTTTACTTTGAATCCTAGAGGGTTTAAGCAACTACCTTTGCTTATCTTCGACAGATACGCGTATTTCATCTACAATGTGCAGACTTCTTCAGTGTCTCGTATCTGTCGAAGATAAGCAAAGGTAGTTGGAATTAAATGGAAGATACTAATTTTTCTTCTAATTTCTAGTTACAATTTTACTTTGCTTTCCATTCGCAAGTATTTTTAATTAGGACTCAACTGTCTAACGTAAACAATTACTCTTTTCGCAAATATCTCATCATAAGCAGTGTACTCATGTAAACCACCCGTCCTCTTCATGATGATGTGGATTAATGAGGAAGGTTTAAATTCAAGAAATTTGCGGAGAAAGACATTGTTTACGCGTTTCAGTTCGTTGAAATATCTCTGAATATCAGAGACAGCACATTCAATTTCAAAGAATCGTGAAAGTGCAGTCTGTACTCCCGTGCACCCTTGTTTTGCTCAAAGCTGCACATCTCATTTCGAATTTGCTCTCGCCTCTTTGGGCGTTAACGATTACACTCTCCTTTGTCGTCTCTGTGCAAACACAAGTGCAAAAAACAGACACGGCGGCAGGCCCAACTAGTTTGTGAATAAGGATTTTAATAAAATGTTTCCTTTATGAACCCATACAATGCTTTTTCATTACTAGCATCAAAAATTCTCATTTTGCAACTATTTACCAAAGCATGAGCCAAAGCACAGAGTAGAGCACTGTGCATTACTCTTTATCTCTGAAAGTGCATGTGTGGCTATCTGTCTCTCGTGCTGCTACGAAATCTCTCGCACGTTCGTTTTGTGCGCTGTTCTGAAACAAGAGACGCACACTTGAAATTGGGTGGAGCACTTGTCTATTTTGCACTACTCTGTGTCTTTCGACAATCCCTGGCAGCAGGACACCACCATGTACTATAATCACTCAGAATAATAGTTTATTGAACTTCTAGTTGCTGAAATGACCGTCGGTAACATTCTTGGGATGATTCTGGTAATCTAGTTGACACAAGCATCGTTTCCTACCCTTTCGGTTGCGGAATTTCATCACTGCCTTGGGTAGACAAAGACACTGGCACCTACTACATAGATATCCCGCACTAAAAAATATTTCACTCAGCTATCACTGGAAACACATGTAGATTATTTTCAATAATCAAATAAGTGACTTTTGCATGAATATCACATAGAAAAAGAAATTCTACTTGACTAATCATTTACATTCCACTGGACACATAAGATTCACTTGATTTTGAAAAGCATTTACCACTTTCTGAATCACATGAAAGTGGGTAGTGGGTATCTGATTATGTGAATGTTATTTTGGGTGCGGTCTTGCTTTGTATCCCATAACACAACCAAACGGACTGTGGCTGGTGGGAAAAGTCCCGTTTGAACCGTCAGCTTAGAGCTAATGGCGAACACTGAAATAAATTTAGTTGTAGCGGTTCTAACGGCAAGAGAACATTTAAATAATTTTTTGAACTATCGTGATAGCATAGCTCCGAGAGAAGAGAGTCGTGAAAATGCTGCACGAAGCAAAATTCACAAGAGGAGGACGGGTCTCACTTATAAAATCGGACACTGGAAACAATGCAAAATTATTTTACCGCTGAGGGGTGTGGCTATTGCAGTATGGAACATGGAATTAAACTAAATGAAATAAAAAGAAGAAGACAATTTGTATTAATCGCTACCCATTCTTGAGGACCCGGAAAGGGAAAACCAAATTTTCAATCTGTTGGTACGCAGATTTGTATGGAAACAAAAATCGGTCATTTTGAAGTTAGAAACTGAACTTTTTATACTAATAGCACTTGATGAAATTATCAATTCGTTAAATTTGTAAGTTTTTCTGATCAAATGTTATTCATATGAAGCCATTCTCTTCAGTTCAAAGAGAGTTATGAGCGTTCAAAAATCTTTCACTTTTGCGTAACGCTATCATTTTTCAAAATTTTGAAATGACACCCGGTATAGAAAAGAGAAAGGAAGTCCTACGTTAAAAAATAATGAATTATTGGCTCCGTAAGGCTAACGCAATTGAGCGCCACAAATAAATCCAGTAATTAAAAAAAAACGTTTAAACATACCTCATTAGAGCGGAACACATTCGAACAATTCTTTATAATGCTGTACATGGTGTTGGCTACTGAAAATCCGTGCGTCCAATTGTGGTATGGGACTCGTCTGTAGTTTTTTTTCACCGTCAAAGTAAATCGTATAAGACTATTCTTGTCGAATCTGTCAAAACCAAACAAATCCTTGAACATATACACACTATATATGGCTTTCTGGAACTCATCTATTACAAATGGACTGAAATCATAGCTTTCGATGCCTGATATTTTATGTGGTATGCCTACTTCCAGACACTTTGCTACTTCTTGTTCGGTACATGTGTTGTGATAGCTCAATACATCAAGTGCCACTCGGTACTTTTGTTCAGATCTCCGAATTTTATCGTATAGTTTTGCATGGTGTAGTGCTGCTTAGAACATTTATAATTGTTAATATTATACTCTTTAATATTTGCTGTACTCACCCAGACCACAATACATTGCAAAAATTTCAAATGATTCTTCGTCTTCCTTGTTGAAGTACCCAGTGCGTTTATTTACCATTTGCACCACCCCAATTACGTTACCTCGGATGAATATGGGCATGCAAAGTATTGATTCAGTTTTATAACCTGTCACTTGGTCTATCGAGCTATTAAATCTCGGGTCTGCATATGCGTTCATTATATTTAATATTTCACCAGTCTTGGCAACTTGTCCAGCTATGCCAGTACCTATAGGGAATCTTATTTTAGTGGATGTCATGTTATGTTCGTTCTTTCTTTCGTCCTGCCGTGTTTTATCGTTACACCTTAAATCAAAAATCGTAGCGTATAACTCTTTGCTTTTAGAATCCACTAAAAACAATGAAGCACGATCGGCATCGACCAGCCGCTGTGCAAAGTTCATAACTTTTGAGACTAATACATCTATGCTTACTATGTCTTGAAATATGGACTTAACAACTACCAATAGAAAATCATTAAGTTTTCTTTGTTTAATGTCGACCAAATTAAGATGTGTGTAATGAATTGCAAGGCCCCCCCAAAGAAGGTAGCTGAAGCTTATTTCTTCATCCTCGTCATGAAAAGCAGAACCACTATCATGGCGCCACAATTCTAAAACAGCTACCAAGGACCCATCAGGATACACAATAGGTTGACACATCACATGTCCTAGTTTTGTCTGAAATGTAAACTTTTTTCAATAATATCACAGCATGCAACATATAATATACCTTATCTAGAACATCTTTCGCAAATCGATAGTCATTTTTTCCCTTAGAGAATCGAACGAGTTCTCTAGTTCTTGCGACATAGTTTGGTATTGATGCTTCCAATTCAACTCGGAGTGGTTTTGGGTCGCCATTTTCGTCAATGATACTATTGTTATAACATAGTTGTAATGATTTGATATCAGATTTATCTGTGACATATAATCGAAATCCATGAGCTTTGACCGCAGAGCAGATACAAGACGCCAGCTCCCAGAGCATTTTTGTAGGTTTCCGCTGGAGTGTATGCATGAGATCCTGTAACACCGGCTGTTTATCACTCTGTACGGAAAATTGCCACCGACTTAGACTAGTTGTTCTATACGGTTGTGAACCTTTCCTCAATTTTTGCATTTTAAGTATCCTCCATTTTTCTAAGAGATCAACTTGAACTTCCTCAACGATAAACGTCTCCAAAAATTGTGGGTTATAATGAAGGTATTTACCCACTTCCAAATCTGTAAGTCTTCCATCACCGTAAGTAGCTTCGAATCGTTTTTTATGGTCTCCAGTTTGAGAGTCTGAAAAATAAAATTGACAATTGTTGTATCATCAATATTATTTTTAATTGAATAATTATTAACAAAAAAAACTATAATTTTTAATTATACGCTCAATAATATTAATTGTATTTTCACTTCTTTTCATTATATGATGGAGCTCTACTTCGACAGCGAAGCAGTTCCCGTTAATAAGCGCTATTTATTTGTTCGTTTCATTAATTTTTGTAGACTAGTTAAATTCTTACGCTATAATCAAGGACTGGATGGTCAAGAAGAAAATATATACATATTTTTTGACTCAGGCTACTACACATCTTGGGACCGGTCCCAAGCCGAATCAATCATAACTCATAACTCACAACGAATAACTTGTTACCTACGCAATCGGTATCAATTGCTTTGTCTTTTAATATTTGTTTTATATTTATTCAACATTCATTCTAATTTAATCTAATTGATTCTAATTTATTCTATACTTATTTTTACTACCGATGTAAATATATATTGTTTTGAATTTTCAAGAAATTATTATCTACTGTGTATGAGAACAAAAAATATTTAAAACGACTGAACATAATTAAGAATTTTAATCTGAATTAAATACCATATCCCACAATATTCTTTATATGAAAACCTTTTCCCTTCATCCGATCTAAAAAAAACGTCATTCCTCATCGAACGCTGAAGTACTTTGGTTGTTTTAACGTAGGATTACGTTTATTTTTTCTACACACTCAGATTATTTTACAGAAATCTGTAAAATTTTACCGAATTCTCAACAGCTGAACGTTCGGTAATTCGATTTTACGGATTTGGGTAAAATTTTACCGGATTCCGGTAATCTTTTCACAGATATCTGTAAAATTTTACCGAAATCCGTTAAATCGGATTACCGAACGTTCAGCTTTTGAGAAATCAGTAAAACTTTACAGATTTCGTTCGGTAATCCGATTTTACTGATTTCGGTAAAATTTTACCGAAATCTGGTAAATTTTTTACAGATATCTGTAAAATTTCACCGAAATTCGTAAAACCGGATTACCGAACGTTCAGCTGTTGAGAATTCTGTCAAACTTTACAGATTTCTGTAAAAAAATCTAAGTGTGTATACAGGGTGTCATTTAAAAATTTTGAAAAATGAGAGCGTTACGCAAAAGTAAAAGGTTCTTAGATTAAATTTTTTTTTGTATTAAAATTTTAATTAGGGTAATGGGATGTAATGTTAGCCTACATACTTTACAGAAAATTTTACAGTATTCGGTAATTTTTTACCGAACTTTCAACAGCTGAAGGTTCGGTAATCCGATTTAACGGATTTCGGTAAAATTTGTAAAAAGTTCCGTAAATTTTTTACCGGAATACTGTAAAATTTCACCGATATCCGGTAAATTGGATTACCGAACATTCAGCTGTTGCAAGTTTGGTAAAAAGTTACCGAATACTGTAAAATTTTAGATATCTGTAAAATTTTACCGAAATTCGTAAAATCGGATTACCGAACGTTCAGCTGTTGAGAATTCTGTAAAACTTTACAGATTTCTGTAAAAAAACCTAAGTGTGTAGCTCCTTGATTCGGCCTTTGTACCAAATAAGTATTTTTTTTTTCAAAATCAATTTGCTATCAGCATGACCTTTTTTTTTCAAAGCATTTGAGATATTATTAATCAATGTTCACGTCCGCGTAATTTTCGCTTTCATTAACTTTTTAGACACCATGACTGGTCGAGCTGAACAGAATATCTACACTATCTTTGAATGATCTAAATTCTCCGAAATTGAACCTATAAACCAAATAATGCAGCCAAGCTGTACAGAAAATAGTCACAAGTTATAAACTAACAGCCCGTAAACAAAATTCTCATAGATTTACAATTAAATGTATTGTAACCATACGATAGAATCAATCGTATGTAAAATCGACTATATTGTTCATGACGATAAGATGACAATAAAAGTTATTGTTTCCACAATAGAATCTAATGTAAATTGCGACATCGACAATAGAATCAGGGGGTTGTTATGTATCTTCACTATAGAAAAAATCGTTTTTCTTCGAACAAATTTGAGTCAATTACTATTGATTTTATTTTTTCACATTTGTTGAAAATTCTAGCATATAGGGTGAATAGTAGATCTATTGTGATGACAATATTCATTTTTCATTTACCTGATACATGAACAATAAGATTCATGGTCGGCAATAGATTTAAATGTTACTTTATATTATTTTATTGTAATTGTATGGTTATTTTTATCCGGGAGGTCACATAGATAAAATAACAATGATTTAATAAGAAAACGGTAGACCCAATGTTAGGGACATATTTTTTTCTATGTTCCCAACTATGGCCTGTTGTATGGAAAGTGTAGTAAAATTTTTGTTACTGGTAACATTTACAATGCAAATGTCTGAGTTTCGGATGAATGTTTTTCATATGGCTGATCTTAACACAAACTAAAGGAACAAAATCTGTATATAGTAAATTAGAATGTTTTGATTGCCAAATGAACGCTTAATCATAAATATGTATGGTTTGATTTGTGAAATTGTTTGTTGAGTAGAGCGAATACAGCTGGGAACACTTCGAATCAGAAAATCAGAAAAAAGTTAGTGGGGTTGTGTTTAACACATGACCGGTTGACGTAGACTACGTTACACCATTTGATTTGGTTCTGCAATGTTCGTAGCGGAACATTGCAACGCAGGTACTGTTCTAATCCCAAGTAACAAATTCAATTTTAAGGTACACTTGAAGAAGTTTTCAAGACTCATTTGATAAAACCACACATAAAACTAGATATTCTACATAACATCAATAAAACAGCCATAAAACCCTCTTAAGTTCCAAAAGGCCCATACTACATGAGGTTCTCAAGACTATGTCCCAAGGTTCGCTTAAAACTTGAGAGTTTTATCGGCACATACTTGTAATGACACTCAAGACATTCTGAAAACTATGATAAAACTACCACAAGTGTTGATAGTTTTATGATTTTCCTCTTTAAGAACACTTCCAGTTCATCACAAATATGCTTCGAAGATTCCATTTTTTGTTTATGGTTGAGTGGAAGCTACTATATTTCTCTTCCAAAGTGGATACGTATGTAAATTAATTGTAAAATTGACCATAAATGCATCTGTTTTTTGCCTGCAATTGATGAATTTTTCATACGACATTTAGTTTATTGGTGTTTTATAACATAAAAGTTCGAAAATCGCGTTAAATCGGATTACCGAACGTTCAGCTTTTGAGAAATCAGTAAAACTTTACAGATTTCGTTCGGTAATCCGATTTTACTGATTTCGGTAAAATTTTACCGAAATCTGGTAAATTTTTTACAGATATCTGTAAAATGTCACCGAAATTCGTAAAACCGGATTACCGAACGTTCAGCTGTTGAGAATTCTGTCAAACTTTACAGATTTCTGTAAAAAAATCTAAGTGTGTATACAGGGTGTCATTTAAAAATTTTGAAAAATGAGAGCGTTACGCAAAAGTAAAAGGTTCTTAGATTAAATTTTTTTTTGTATTAAAATTTTAATTAGGGTAATGGGATGTAATGTTAGCCTACATACTTAGAAAATTTTACAGTATTCGGTAATTTTTTACCGAACTTTCAACAGCTGAAGATTCGGTAATCCGATTTAACGGATTTCGGTAAAATTTGTAAAAAGTTCCGTAAATTTTTTACCGGAATACTGTAAAATTTCACCGATATCCGGTAAATTGGATTACCGAACTTTCAGCTGTTGCAAGTTTGGTAAAAAGTTACCGAATACTGTAAAATTTTAGATATCTGTAAAATTTCGCCGAAATTCGTAAAATCGGATTACCGAACGTTCAGCTGTTGAGAATTCTGTAAAACTTTACAGATTTCTGTAAAAAAAACCTAAGTGTGTAGCTCCTTGATTCGGCCTTTGTACCAAATAAGTATTTCTTTTTAAAAATCAATTTGCTATCAGCATGACCTTTTTTTTCAAAGCATTTGAGATATTATTAATCAATGTTCACGTCCGCGTAATTTTCGCTTTCATTAACTTTTTAGACACCATGACTGGTCGAGCTGAACAGAATATCTACACTATCTTTGAATGATCTAAATTCGCCGAAATTGAACCTATAAACCAAATAATGCAGCCAAGCTGTACAGAAAATAGTCACAAGTTATAAACTAACAGCCCGTAAACAAAATTCTCATAGATTTACAATTAAATGTATTGTAACCATACGATAGAATCAATCGTATGTCAAATCGACTATATTGTTCATGACGATAAGATGACAATAAAAGTTATTGTTTCCACAATAGAATCTAATGTAAATTGTGACATCGACAATAGAATCAGGGGGTTGTTATGTATCTTCACAATAGAAAAAATCGTTTTTCTTCGATCAAATTTGAGTCAATTACTATTGATTTTATTTTTTCACATTTGTTGAAAATTCTAGCATATAGGGTGAATAGTAGATCTATTGTGATGACAATATTCATTTTTCATTTACCTGATACATGAACAATAAGATTCATGGTCGGCAATAGATTTAAATGTTACTTTATATTATTTTATTGTAATTGTATGGTTATTTTTATCCGGGAGGTCACATAGATAAAATAACAATGATTTAATAAGAAAACGGTAGACCCAATGTTAGGGACATATTTTTTTCTATGTTCCCAACTATGGCCTGTTGTATGGAAAGTGTAGTAAAATTTTTGTTACTGGTAACATTTACAATGCAAATGTCTGAGTTTCGGATGAATGTTTTTCATATGGCTGATCTTAACACAAACTAAAGGAACAAAATCTGTATATAGTAAATTAGAATGTTTTGATTGCCAAATGAACGCTTAATCATAAATATGTATGGTTTGATTTGTGAAATTGTTTGTTGAGTAGAGCGAATACAGCTGGGAACACCTCGAATCAGAAAATCAGAAAAAAGTTAGTGGGGTTGTGTTTAACACATGACCGGTTGACGTAGACTACGTTACACCATTTGATTTGGTTCTGCAATGTTCGTAGCGGATCATTGCAACGCAGGTACTGTTCTAATCCCAAGTAACAAATTCAATTTTAAGGTACACTTGAAGAAGTTTTCAAGACTCATTTGATAAAACCACACATAAAACTAGATATTCTACATAACATCAATAAAACAGCCATAAAACCCTCTTAAGTTCCAAAAGGCCCATACTACAGGAGGTTCTCAAGACTATGTCCCAAGGTTCGCTTAAAACTTGAGAGTTTTATCGGCACATACTTGTAATGACACTCAAGACATTCTGAAAACTATAGTTTTATGATAGTTTTATGATTTTCCTCTTTAAGAACACTTCCAGTTCATCACAAATATGCTTCGAAGATTCCATTTTTTGTTTATGGTTGAGTGGAAGCTACTATATTTCTCTCCCAAAGTGGATACGTATGTAAATTAATTGTAAAATTGACCATAAATGCATCTGTTTTTTGCCTGCAATTGATGAATTTTTCATACGACATTTAGTTTATTGGTGTTTTATAACATAAAAGTTCGAAAATTTTAATGCGCCTCCGAATTATTGCTAGAACATTGACTTATTTAAAAAATAAAAAAAAATAGTTGAAAATTCAACTATTAGGTGACAAGGCTGATAAATTGTAAGATCTTGAATGAATTGTGTCTACAATCCATTTTATGTTTCAAAATGTATTTTAAACATTGTTTTTTCGTACCATTGGATAAATGAGAGTTTTGTTGCATACTAATGAAAATGGCTACCGTTCCGAGAGAATTCAAAATAGCCACGCTCGCCATTTTTCCAATAGTTTTATCTAAAACTACCATAAAACGCAAATAAAACCTATATTTCTTGCACAAGACTAACAAGATTTTTTGAGGAGCGCGATAAGTTCATCTTTATTTGTTCTACTCTTGAAAAAGATGAGTAACGCTTGAAAAAAACTTGTTTGTATTGCTCAAGGTAAACAAGTTTTTCGTAAGATAGCCATAAAATCAGTGTGAAAAAGGTACTTCATAATCAAAGAAAATGTGACCGTGCAAATCAAAAGTGCCTATGCATAATTGTCGTTCTTAGTCATAATAACAGCTTATAATTTAATATTTTTAATCACCAGCGTAAGTCGATAAAAAACAAAAAAAAAACAAAGAGAAAATTTTACTTGAATATGCTAGCAATGGTTTTGGGAAGAATAACAGATAATAAATATTGCCTGGAAGGCGGAAACATCAGTTGAGCGAAAAATGATTTTTCCTCTTGATCTATATGCTAAACCTAACGTCGGATGAAGTGCGTTGTGTAGTAGATCACTGAGCAATTCCAGCGCACTTCCAACTTTAGCTTTAACGGTGGTGGACATACGATAACGCATGGCGATAACGTACTACCTGGGACGTTAGGTTCAACTTGCATAACTGGCATAACATCAATAATCATGAGTTATGATTCTCGGTTTACAACTGGCGACACATTGCACCATTTTATTTGATTCGTTACAAAAAAAATAGGACGCATAACGCATAGACCCTTCTGATAAGTTAGTCTCAGAAGGCTGCGAATCCAATGGAATCTAGCAATGGTGAAAAAAAAAATTGTCGTTGGTGGCTGAGATGAAGGAGTATTCAATATATTGGATAGGTTTTTATTGAATTTCCACTTGAACGATCCACTCTTTTATATTTTCTTTCACCTATCTGCGTCGATTGTCCAGTTTGTTTATTTTTCACATAATGTTCTTTCTCAAGAGTATGTGCTCTTATTTGAAACCAAATGGTTCTAAGAGCGTTTTATGGCAGCATTTTCAAGATACATTTATCTTAATGAAGAATATCATAAAACTTTCTCAAAACTTTTATCAGGTTTTATGAAAGTTACGAATCGATGTCTTGAGAGGGAACTCAAGTATCTTATAAACTTAATTATAAGGTGAATTACACTTATAAATGATGTTGTTTTATGGAGGTTTCTTCAAGTGTTCTTTAATCACTCTTAAGAACTGTTAATCAGTGCGCCTTTTTGTACCAAGGGTATTTAATTGTACCAAGTGCAAACAGTTGGGACATACGGCTATTTTTTGCGACAACAAGCCCCGTTGTGGCAAATGCGGCCAAAAGCATCTAGAGGATGCTTGCCAACAGGAAGCAACAAAGTGTGCTTACTGTGGCAAAGAGCCTCTCCACGAGTTGCTGAATTGCCCCGAGTACAAGAAACGCTCCAAGCAGACGTATGCAGAAATGTTAAAGTCGCAAAACGGAGCATCTGCATCGTCTGCATCAGCCCCCAAAAATGAAAATCCTTTTATGATTTTGTCTTCTGATGAACTGGACTCTGACGTAGCCGATGAGAGTGGATTTCCGGAGGTACACGCCCCCGGTAAAAGGAAGCCAACTAGTTCCCCGGGTGTGCGCCGGAAACAAATAAAAGCCACTCTCAAAAGCTTGCAAAAAAAATGGAGGTAGCGGGGGTCCATTTAAAAAACCGAATAAACCGGTAATAGCTGATGCATCCGTTCCTAGTTGTAGCTATGCCGCCCCGCCGCTACCTAATAACAGTAACCGTAAGAGGTTGCCAAAAACACCAAAAACAAGTACTACGTCTGCTCGCAATTCTAAGAATATCCCGTCCAAGCGAGGTAAGATTAATTTTAGGGACATTGTGGATAACATTTTAAATGCTCTTGGTCTTTCGGATGCTTCACCGCTCCGAGGGATTATTGACCTGCTTATTCCTATAGTTGGAAACTACTTCAAGCAATTGACTGTATCATGGCCCCTCATTGGTGAATTCATATCTTTCGATGAATAATTCGTCGAGTGAGGTTCAAGATATGATCACCGTATTACAATGGAACTGTCGTAGTCTAAAACCTAAATTAGACTCGTTCAAGTATTTGATTCACAATTCTGATTGTGATGTATTTGCTCTCTGTGAAACATGGCTTTCTTCTGAAGATGAATTAAACTTCCACGATTTTAACATTATTCGCCTGGATCGAGATGATTCATATGGTGGCGTACTTTTGGGGATCAAAAGTGCTACCCCTTCTATAAAATCTCACTCCCAATAATCTCAGGCATTGAAATCGTCGCTTGCCAAATAAATGTAAAGAATAAAGATCTTTGCATTGCTTCTGTCTATGTCCCTCCGAGGACATCAATAAACCGCCGTCAACTTTGGAGTTCAATTACATTACTTCCATCTCCAGTTCTTATCCTGGGTGATCTGAACTCCCACGGTACTGCTTGGGGCGAACAATACGATGACAATAGAGCGGGTATTTTTATGACTTATGCGACGATTTCAACTTGACCATCTTGAACACTGGGGAAGCGACACGAATAGCAAAACCTCCTGCCAGGGAGAGTCGACTTGACATATCTTTGTGCTCTAACTCACTATCATTAGATTGTCTGTGGAAGGTAATCAATGATCCCCATGGTAGTGATCATTTACCAATTATTATCTCAATCACAAATAGTTTTAAAAAACAGACCAACCAATCCATGTTGCTTATGACCTCACGAAGCATATTGATTGGCAACATTTTGCATCGGCGGTAACCCTTGGTATTGATTCTTCCGATCCTTTTCCACCATTAGAAGAGTATCGTTTTCTTTCCGAACTGATGTACAAAAGTGCATTAGAATCTCAGAAACGACGTGTTCCAAGTGCATCCCTCAAAGAAGACCCGCCACCCCTGGATGGGATGACGAATGCACTAAGTTGTATCTTGAGAAATCCGATGCGTTTAAAGATTATCGTAGACATGAAACATGTGAGCTTTTTGATAAGTACCTAAAGCTTGAAAAAAGCTTAAAAACTTACTCAAAGCAAAGAAACGCAATTATTGGCGTTCGTTTGTTGAGGGACTATCTAGAGAAACCTCGATGACAACGCTTTGGAGAAAGGCTCGTTACATGCGAAACCGCTCATCCTCCAATGAGAGTGAAGAATACTCCATGCAATGGATATTCGACTTCGCTAAAAGGTTTGTCCAGACTCTGTCCCAACACAACCGTATTTACGGGATTCCACCCGAAGTAACGGTTTTCTGGACGAACCATTCACAATGTTGGAATTTTCAATGGCACTTCTTTCATCGAACAACTCTGCTCCGGGAAGCGATATGATTAAATTCAACCTTCTGAAAAATCTCCCCGATATCGCTAAAAGACGATTACTTAACCTGTACAACACTCTCTTGGAATTAAACATAGTTCCACCCGAATGGAGACAGGTTAAAGTAATAGCTATTCAAAAGCCTGGGAAACCAGCGTCTGATTACAATTCATACCGTCCGATCTCTATGCTATCATGTTTAAGGAAATTGTTAGAAAAAATGATCCTATCAAGACTTGACCGTTGGGTTGAATCAAACAACCTGCTATCAAATACGCAATTTGGTTTCCGAAAGAGCAAAGGAACAAACGATTGTTTAGCGTTGCTTTCATCTGATATACAACTGGCCTTTGCACACAAGGAGCAATTGGCTTCAGTGTTTCTGGATATTAAGGGCGCATTTGATTCAGTTTCCATAGATATACTGGCAGATAGCCTGCACAGTAATGGTTTACCAGGAATTTTAAATAATTTTTGTATAATTTACTGTCAGAAAAACAAATGACCTTCAGTCTAGGTCAACTGACAACTTCCAGAATTAGCTACATGGGCTTACCCCAAGGCTCATGTTTAAGTCCCTTACTTTATAATTTTTATGTTAAAGATATTGATAACTGCTTGGAAAATAGATGCACGCTAAGACAACTTGCAGACGATGCTGTGATCTCCTTAAGAGGTCCGCGTGCGGAAGTCTTGCAAAGACCATTGCAAAATTCCCTAAATAATCTGTCCATCTGGGCCAGAAATTTGGGGATCGAGTTTTCACCGCAAAAAACCGAATTGGTAGTGTTTACTAGAAAGCGGTTCCCAGCCCAACTGCGTCTCAAGCTGTTGGATAGAGACATTACCCAATCTTTGACCTTCAAATACCTTGGAGTCATGTTTGATTCAAAATGCACTTGGAGTACTCACATTGCGTATTTAAAACAGAAATGTCAACCAAGGATCAATTTTCTTAGATCAATTTCCGGAACATTGTGGGGTGCTCACCCGGAAGACCTTATTAAACTCTACAAAACAACTATTCTTTCAGTTCTCGAATATGGCTCTTTTTGCTTCCTCTCGGCAAGAAACAGCCACCTCATTAAATTGGAACGCGTTCAATATCGTTGTTTACGTATTGCCCTTGGCTGTATGCATTCAACACATAATATGAGCCTGGAGGTTCTGGCAGGAGTAAAACCCTTACAGAACCGCTTCTGGGAGCTCTCATCTAGAATACTGATCAAGTGTGGAATCAGTAACAACCTTGTGATTGAAAACTTCGAAGAAATGCTCGAATTGAGTACCCAGTCTAGATTCTTGCGAATCTATATTAACTATATGTCATCCATTATTAGTCTTCCATGCTACAATTCTCCTAGTGTACGCTTCCCTTATCACAGTTCCTCCATTGATTATGATCTCTCCATGAAACAGGCCATTCAAGGAGTTCCAGATCAACTTCGGCCTATTATAATTCCCCATATTTTTATTGAAAAGTACCGACATGTCAATTGCAATAGTAGATTTTTCACTGATGGGTCGCGCATTGATGGATCCACTGGTTTCGGTGTTCACAATGAATACTCATCTGCCTTCCGGAAACTTCAGGAACCTTGTTCCGTATATGTTGCTGAGCTGGCAGCAATCAATTTCGTATTGGGGATAATTTCCGGCATGCCCATAGACCATTATTTCATCTTCTCAGATAGTCTCAGTTCTATTGAGGCCCTGCAGTCGATGAAAACAGTGAGGCACTCATCTTACTTCCTTGCACAAATAAGGGAGCAGATGTGTGTGTTGGTCGAAAGATCATTTAAGATTACCTTTGTATGGGTCCCCTCACATTGCTCAATCCCAGGCAATGAGATGGCGGACTCTCTAGCAAAGGTGGGCGCACAAGAAGGCGAGATTTTTGAAAGAAGAATTTCACATGATGAATTTTTCCCATTAGTACGTCAGAGTTCTCTTCAAAGTTGGCAAAACGATTGGACAAGTAATTCTCTTGGGCGGTGGTTACATTCCATTATTCCAAATGTTTCATCGAGATCGTGGTTCAAAGGTCTGGATGTAAGTCGCGGTTTCATTCGTGTGATGTCAAGACTTATGTCCAACCACTACTCGCTAGACGCACATCTCTACAGAATTAACCTCGTCGATAGCAATTTATGTAGGTGCGGAACCGGTTATGATGACATCGCTCACGCAGTTTGGCATTGCCCGGATAATGATGCCTCCAGAGCACGACTATTGGATACCCTAGTGGCCCGAGGTAGACAACCCTTCCGCGAGATAAGAGATGTTTTGGGAATGCGTGATCTTCCCTACATGCAAGCGATTTACGAATTCCTTTGTTTGTCTGATCTAAGAGTGTAACGTCATCACCCTCCTTCCTTCCACTCTAGTAAATTCCCTACCATTGTGTCCCAGTTATACTATCCTTTTGTTTCCGTGCTACTTGTACCTGCCCAGCAAACTGTGGTCACTCATCTGCGGCTTTGTTCCTGGAAGGGACTACAGGCATCGAGGATTTGGTACATGTCGCAACCAAAAGCAGCAAATAATGGCTTAAATAAGTTACCTACCTAGCCCTCTCCAAACGAAAATGTGACCCATTATCCTCGAGCTAGCCACGAGTAATTGGCATCCCTCTTTTACTAATAACAAAAAGTAAACATTTTTGTACAACAATATTGAATATCGGCTCCGTAAAGTGTTACACACGCCTGAGCCTAACAAATAAACGAACTGATTAAAAAAAAAAAAAGAACTGTTAATCAAATCAAACCACCTTAACTTGGAAAATGCCCTGATAAAACTAGATGATCTCCATAATGCTTTGATAAAACTACCATAAAACATGAATAAAACCAATTTGCATTTGAATTGTCACTTGGGATGGGACGTTTGGTTAGCATAAGTAAGTGAGTAAGTATGTAGAACATTCTATGATTCGCTTCTTAGAAATTATTTGGCAGCAGTGGAAATGGATGTTTGGATTGAAGGTTGGTATGATGAATGGGCTGGCTATAGCGATTGTGTTATGATCGACTAGCTGAAGACCATTATCCTTATCGCGTTACAGATTTATCAGGGCCTGTTTGGGAATTCAAAGTAAAAAAGTGATTGATATTTATGCATGTTACAGTCGTGAAAACCTTCAACTGATTGAAGCAATAATCTCGAAAATTTATCGAAAAATGTTTGTTTCAATTATTTTTGAATTTTCATTTTGCTCCTACCCTTACCGTCTTGTCAAAATCGTGTGAGTTTGGCAATAGATCGTTAGATCAGCTGTTTGTTAGAAAATTCTATTGTGCACTCTTTAGAAAGTTTTAAATGCTGATACAACCTCGAGTTGAAAATTCTACTCCATCTTGTTGTTGGTAATGCATTACTTATGGCTGCTTTCAGTTTTGCCCGATAACCACAAGCTCGTTCGACATCGGTACATGGTCGTTTCGGAGGATTTTGCGTATGTTCGATCTTAACGCGCTTCCGAAATTTGCCCATACGGTTAGCGTCCAAACGATTAGGCATCGTAGTTATTCTCACTTTCACAGTTTCTCAAAATTTATTTTTTCGTCTATCTAACGCGAATGATTAGCACAACAATTGTTCATAACAGTACTCATTAGAACGTGCAGTAAATATTACTTCGGAATATTATGTACGATAAACAAAACGTTGTCCGTGGTAGAAAATTTCTTGATATTTGCCGGAACGCAACATTCCTTAAAATTTTGCGAAACCGATTGATGAATATGTACTTGTATTATTTTCATGTTTTATTTGTAAAATTTTAAATACTTGAGTATATAAAATGGCAATCGTGAAACCTCTAGTTGTTAAGAACGAAAATCTAAAAAATAAATCAATCATGAATTGTTCCAATAATAAGCGTCCGCCGTTTCAATTTTTCGTGACGGCAGCCATTTGAAAAATGTACATAATGCTCAGGTTTGCAACGAAGAGAAAACTAAAATTGTTTTAGGCACCGCTGTCAGCCAATTGGTAAGAACTTGAGCAGTAATGTAAGATAAATTCAAATCAAACAAACTTTCTCAAAATTATCTTTTTCGTCTGAAAAGGAAATCGTCCGTATTTGAATTAAAACATCGGCATTTTGAAGAAGCAGGTTATTTCAGCCGTTGCACGTAGCGCCTTACTAAAAGATGACAACCGACAAGATCACACACACACACACACACACACACGCGCGCGGGCGGGAGTAGGCTCAGATGACCCTATACCTGTCCTACGCTGATCCGGCTCTGAACACGGTTCCCCATGAAGGGCCGTGTCAACCCTCGCATGGCCTCCCTGCTTGCATAGACAACCATGGGATCACAATAGCGACTACTCTGTGGTGTTGTTGATAGGAGCACTATACATACCCCCCGGATAAAAGTCAAAATAGCTCTTTTATGCAACATCATCTCGATGCCATGTCTGAAGTCAATCGAAGCAGGATTGACACGAATGCATTAATTTTATTCGGAGATTTTAATCAGCCTCGACTGGTCTGGAAGAAAAACAACAATGACGAATTTGCTTTTGTCGACCCGCAACAATCCCTAATTTCTATTGCCTGTCATATGCTTCTTGATACTATTGCCTTCCAAGGGTTACGACAACGTAACCTGATCAATAATTGCTCCGGTCGTATTCTTGATCTAGTACTGTCCGATGATACGAGCATGACAAAAGGAAGAGTAACTGAAGCACCAGAGCAGGTCGTTCCCATTGATCGCTATCATCCTGCCCTGACTTTTACCACAATACGCCTGCCTGCAGTATCGTTTAACAATGATGAAGACTTCACTGGTCGTGACTTTTAAGCGTGGAAATTATGTTAGATTGAACCAGTTGCTGTCGGAGACTGATTGGTCTGAGGTGTTGTCGAGTCCTGACGCCAACAGTGCCACGAATGCTTTTACCAAAATTCTCCATTCCTGTATCATGCAAGCTGTACCACCCAAAAGACCCCCTAGGAAACCGGCTTGGTCCAATGCTCAACTTCGCGCTTTGCGCAGGAATCGCTCCAGATTGTTGCAGAAGTACTGTCAATGGAGATGTCCATTCACAAAACGCCAATTCGATGAAGCGAGTCGTCTCTATAGAGGATACAATCGATTTTTGTATAAATGCTACATAAAAAGGAGGCAAGATGATCTTCGGTGGAACCCAAACCGCTTCTGGAGCTTCGTTAATTCTAAATGTAAAGAAAATGGTCTGCCAAGTTCGATGCACCTAGGTGGCCTTCATGCTCGCACTGCAGAGCAGAAATGTGAACTGTTTTCTAAAAAAATCGCTAGCATTTTTGAAGACCGTGTTCCATCGATAGATGAAATAAGACTGGCTCTGGATTTTGTACCGAGAGATGTGATAAACTTGGATGTGTTTGACATTTCTGAAGTGATGGTTGAATCAGCAGTACAAAAGCTGAAGCTATCATACAACCCCGGTCCAGATGGCGTTCCTTCGTGCGTCTTTAAAAGGTGTGTCGGTATGCTGACCGCACCTCTTCAAGCTATTTTCAACAAATCTCTCCAATTTCAACAATTTCCTTCCGCATGGAAGTCATCATATATGCTTCCTGTACATAAGAAAGGAGACAAAACCGACATCTCTTATTACCGAGGTATTACATCGCTGGCAGCTGGCTCCAAGTGTTTTGAATCCATTGTCAACGAAGTTTTGCTGAGCACGTGTCGAAACTACATTAGCTCTTACCAACACGGGTTTTACCCCAAAATATCGGTGAATAGTAATCTTTGCGAATTTGCGACGACTGCCATTGCAGCAATGGATGCTGGAGCGCAACTTGACGCAGTTTACACTGACATAAAAGCTGCCTTTGACACCGTAAACCACGTGATCCTTTTGGCAAAACTGCAACGACTGGGAGTTTCAAACAGAATGTGTAAGTGGCTTCGATCATACTTAGGCAACAGACTATTGACTGTTAAAATTGGTATAACGCAATCCAGCTGGTTTTCTCCACTGTCCGGCGTGCCCCAAGGGAGCAATCTGGGTCCTCTACTATTCGTATTGTTTTTCAATGACGTCGTAAACGTTCTGGTAAGCGGTGGGTTGCTCATTTATGCTGATCACTTGAAAATTTTTCTTGTCATCCGACGAGAAGCTGATTGCAGACGACTTCAAGAGCTTATTGACCTTTTTGCTTCTTGGTGTAGCCACAACTTCCTTAAAGTGAGTGTCTCCAAATGCTCTATAATATCGTTCCATCACTGTAGAATGCCTATTCAGTACAACTACACGATACAGGGGAGCAACTGGAACGTGTTGATAAAATTAAGGACCTTGGATGCGCAAATGACATTCAAAATGCATTATTCGGAAATAATTGACAAAGCCAATCGTCAGCTAGGCTTCATTCTAAAAACTGCTCAAGACTTTGATGATCCCTTGTGCCTACATGCTCTGTATTGCTCGCTTGTCCGGTCTATTCTGGAGTATGCATCAGTTGTTTGGTCCCCTTATGAAGCGGTGTGGATCACTAGGATTTAATCCATTCAGCGGAGGTTTGTGAGGTCTGCTCTTAGAAATCTGCCCTGGCGTGACCCTTTAAATCCAACCCCCATATGTAGATTGCTGTGCTTTGCTGGGCATTGAAACGCTTCAAAATCGCCGTTTGGTGGATCAAGCTGTATTTGGAGCAAAAATACTTCGTGCGGAAATTGACAGTGCAGCATTGCTTGAGCGTTTGCAGATTTATGCTCCTCAACGTGTTCTTCGATCCAGGCAATTTCTACAACCAAGGACAAGAAATACGACGTATGGCTCGAACGATCCTCTCAACTCCATCTCCAGACGTTTTCAGGCAGGTTATGATGTTTTCGACTTTAATTTGTCAACTAACACATTTAAAGAACGGTTACGCTCAATGTGTGTTTTAGCTAATAACTAGTATTATTATTATACATTAAGATTTCATTAAGACCATGTTTTCGGAGGATATGACTACAAATAAACAAATACAAATAAACAAACTCCACGTGGGTTTGGATAGCGGCTGGAGGGGGGAAACGACGAAACTCCAGGAGAAGGATAAAGCGAATCCGTTCGCTAAAGGCGGCCTAGTGAGGTCTCCACCACGCAGAGTGGTGGAATCAGGTGTGAGTGACACGTGCGGCAGTGCTACGGCATCGGCAGGTGTCACCAAGCTAGGTGTAGTTATGGATGGGCCAGGACTCATCCGGACCATGGATAGGATGCGGGAAACCCTTCCTAAGGTGATGGAGGTGTCTGAGCAGTTGGACGCGATTATCGACTTAACGTCGTCGCGTAACAACATTGCGAAGGACCTCAAATTAAGCCTCCTGGGGCTACGCATGACAGTGCAGGCTGCATGCAAGGAGAGAGAAGAGCTGGAGGCCAAACTCCTAGGTGAGCAAAGTGCCAAAGAGTTGGCAAGGCTAGCTGCGACGGAAAGGGCAAGGGACATAGCCTCGAAGCAGACTCAGACGGATGTAGCCATCTCTGTAGGAGAGTCCACCCTATCCATGGGGGCAGGGACCTCCAAGCGGGCTAGGCAGTCCCCGGGCGAAACGGCACCTGGCGCTTCAAAGAAGCGTATCGTGTCGGATGCCCCAGGAGGGAAGCCAACCTATGCGAACTTGGCGGCGGGGTCCGAGGGTCCATCCTCGCGACCAGTTTCGGCTGCCCGATAAGAGAGAGGCCCCCACGCCAAGCCCAGCGCAAAAGGCGCGACACTCAGCTCGAGAGTTGTCTCAAGCGCCGAAGGGGGCCCGAACGGTGGGGCCGCAACCACGACAGCTATAACCAACACGGAGGCAGACGCTGGTGCTAAGAGGGGGACGAGCGACGACCCCAGGCGTGGCAGGGAAAGCCACTGGAATAATGTCCGAAAAAAGGGAAGTAGGACGAAAAAAGAAAACGATAAGCGACAGGTGGCTCACAAGCGTAACCGCGGAGAGGCCCTCATCGTCAAGACTGACGCGTCTAAGTACTCGGAGGTCTTGAAAGCGATGCGCGGGGACGCTAAACTGGCAGGTTTAGGCGCCGACGTGCGGAGTATACGCCGTACCCGCACCGGCGAGATGCTCCTAGAGCTAAAGAAGGCGACAACGCTTAAGGGCCCGGCATACAGAGACCTGGCAAGGCAGGCCTTAGGTAAGGGTGTGGAGGTGCGCGCCCTCGTCTCGCAGGTGACGATCCAGTGTAGGAACCTGGATGAGATCACCGAGGCAGACGATATCTCCACTGCACTAAAAGAACAGTGCAAGGTCGAGGTTGCAGCGGCAGGTCTGAGGAAGGGTCCACTTGGGACCCAAGTTGCAACCATGAGGGTAGCGGCAGTCGACGTGGACGCGGCGTTGAAAGTGGCGAAGGTGAAGGTGGGATGGTCTTTATGCCCACTAAGCCTACACCAGCCGCCGAAGGCATGTTTCAGATGCCTAGAGAGCGGGCACATGTCCTGGGAATGCAAAGGCCCAGATCGTAGCAACATGTGCAGAAGGTGTGACAGCACTAGCCACAAGGCGCGGGATTGCAAAGGTCCCCCCAAATGTTTGATGTGCGCCGGGAAACCGGACGATAAGCACGTCATGGGGGCAAGTGCCCGGCCGCTAAGGGTATACCAACGAGCCAACAGTAATGCAGGTAACCCAACTAAACCTGAACCATTGTGAGGACGCCCAGCAACTGCTGTGTCAGACAGTTAGCGAGTCGGCATCGGATAACGCCATTATTTCCGACCCATACCGCATCCCACCCGGCAACGGGAACTGATTTGCGGACAGGGCTAATATGGCGGCATTATGGACGACGGGCAAGTACCCGGTTCAGGAGGTTGTGTTTACCACAAACGAAGGCTTTGCGGTTGTAAAAGTGAACGGAGTGTTCTTCTGCAGCTACTACGCACCGCCAAGATGGTCGATCGAACGGTTTACCAATATGCTAAATCGGATGACAACGGAGCTAACTGGCCTGACCCCGTTGGTAATAGCGGGGGACTTCAACGCTTGGGCGCTCGAGTGGGGGAGCTGCCTTACCAACCCTAGGGGCCAAATTCTTCTGGAAGTCTTGGCTAGGCTCAACGTAGACCTAGCCAATGTGGGTACTAAAACCAAAGAAACGGAGCGGAATCGATCATCGATATAACATTCAGCAGTCCTGGGCTGATAAGCAATTGGAGGGTGGATGATGGCTACACCCATAGCGACCATTTTGCGGTTCGATATTGTATCGTTCACAATACAAGGCAGCGTGCGGAAGGAGGACCATCCACTCCATTCGCCCGCAGATGGAGGACGTCTTACTTTGATGTAGATACTTTTAAAGAGGCGCTTGAGAGGGAACGGAATTTACGACCTTAACGCTGTCATAGCGACTTTGATGTCGCTCCGCCGAACACCCGTGAACACGTGAGCATTGATAACGGCACAACGGGGGCCGGCGACGAGGCGACGGTGACGAATGACGAACTCTTTGCGATAGCAAAGTCGCTTAAGGTGAACAAAGCGCCGGGACCTGATGGTATCCCGAACCTGGCCATAAAAACGGCTATCTTGCTGGATCTCGGAATGTTCAGGGTGGTGACGCAAAAGTGTCTGGACGAGGGCGTCTTCCCGGACGCCTGGAAAATTCAGAACCTTGTGTTGCTACCAAAGACAGGGAAGCCACCAGGAGATCCATCGGCATATAGACTTATAAGTCTGTTGGATACAGCGGGTAAGGTGCTCGAGAGTGTAATCCTCAACAGACTGACAACGTACACGGAGGGTACAGGCGGTCTGTCGAATAATCAGTTTGGCTTCCGCAAAGGGAAGTCGACGGTGGATGCCATCCTGTCCGTCACCAAGACGGCTGAGGTGGAAATCCAGCGCAAGAGGCGAGGAGTACGCTACTGTGCAGTGGTCACCCTTGACGTGAGAAACGCATTCAATAGCGCCAGTTGGGTGGCTATCACCGACTCGCTCCAGCGCCTACAGGTTCCTGGGTACCTGGACAAGATTCTCGGAAGCTACTTCCAGAATCGCGCACTGGTATATAATACAGAGGCAGGCCAGAAACGTGCACAGATCACCGCAGGCGTCCCACAAGGTTCGATCCTGGGTCCGGTGCTATGGAACACGATGTACGACGAGGTACTGCGGCTTGAGTTCCCGAGCGGGGTAAAGATTGTCGGGTTCGCAGACGACATTACCCTAGAAATATGTGGTGAATCCATCGAAGAGGTCAAATTATCGGCCTCACACTCCATTGGCATTGTGGAGAGATGGATGAGCTCCAGGTAATTGGAGCTAGCCCACCATAAGACTGAGGTCACGGTGGTGAACAATAAGAAATCGGAGCAACATGCGACGATTAGTGCAGGTAACTGCACAGTAGAATCAAAGAGGTTTTTGAGGTATCTTGGGGTCATGATCGACGATAAGCTGTCCTTTGTCAGTCACGTCGATTACGCTTGCAAGAAAGCCTCAATGGCTATATCGGCATTATCCCGCATGATGTCGAATAGCTCGGCGGTGCAAAGGAGAAAGCGTAAACTCCTGGCCAGCGTCGCCCTGTCCATACTTAGGCACGGCGGGCAGGCATGGATCACTGCCTTGAGTACCAAGCGCTACGTAAGTAAGCTAGAGAGTACGCACAGGCTTATGTGCCTAAGAGTGGTTAGTGCTTACCGAACGGTATCACGCGACGTGGCCTGCGTCCTAGCGGGGATGATGCCAATAGGCATGGTCATAAAAGAGGACGTAGAGTGCTTCGAACAACGTGGAACAAGAGGTATTCGAAAGACCACTAGAGCCGTATCCATGGTTAAGTGGCAAAGGGAATGGAATAACTCCACCAAAGGTCGGTGGACCCACCGACTAATCCCGAAATTAACCGGGTAGGTCGGTAGGCGGCAAGGGGAGGTGAATTTCCACTTAACGCAGATATTGTCTGGCCACGGCTGTTTAAGACAATACCTGCATAAATATGGGCATGCACAGTCCTTCGCATGCAGCGAGTGCGCGGGAGTTGAGGAAACTGCGGAGCATGTGTTCTTCGCATGTCCTCGCTTCGGCGGCGCGAGATCAGGCAGGTTTGCCGTAAGCGGTCACGATACGACTCCGGACAATTTGGTCCCGAGGATGTGCCAGGACCGGGATGTCTGGGACGCGGTATGCGTAGCAGCCTCCCAGATCGTCCTCGATCTCCAACAAATGGCGAAACGACCAAAGGCAGGTCACAGGGACCACCTAACTACTAAAGCTCTAAGTAGTTAGACATAGTGGGTGCTGAATAGCACAAGAGCCCCCTCCTCGAAGTAATACCGAAAGGTGGTTCCGGGGAGGGCCGGGGCTTAAGGCACGGGTGGGTTTTTAGTGGGTCGAGGAGTTGACACCCTCATCCCCACACCCTGAGTTCTTCAGGTGTCTGGTTGCAGATTTTCCATCCCGTCAAAAAAAAAAAAACACACACACACACACCTCATATTGCTACTCGTGGTCATTGGCGTAACTACTGAGGGTGCCTAGGGGGCCAGGCCCCCTCATGAATTCTGTAGGCCCCCCAGGATTTTTCCCCAATATATTTCTAATTTGAAATGAAACACTTTTCATAATCTCTACGGAATTATACAATTTTTTTCCCAGTGTAAGATGTTTTTGCACTTGCTGCCTTCAGGCCAGTATCGACTTAAAAAATAGAGAGGTTACGGAATTTTGACAATTGATCTGCATGGAACGAAATGTCACGTTCATTTACGGAATAATCAAGCGGAACATTTGTCCAAAAGTAAAATTGACAGCTCCCTTTAGTTTGCGTGGAAACCTTACGAATTCCAATTTAATATTTTTTTATGCAGGTGGATACTACTGCAGAAATTTCTTTTCAATTCTTCTTTCCGTTTCAGTAAACGGAATTTAACATTAGTTTGGGATGGAAAAATAAATTTCTTTCGAACACGAGACCGACCTTTTAGAAATAATTTGAACGAGTAACTATTTCTGTAGGAGTGAAGTGCGTATACCCGATTCCCCATACTTTTCACTTACTCCACTGTTCCTTTCTGGATGTAAAGTTGATATATCGATATAAACCATAGTTAACGCCAATTAAATCCATGAGAAGAATCCTATATATCAACATTAAATCCACATTGCTCGAGAGTTTGTTGCGTCTGTTAAAAGCTAGTTTTTGTTATTATTTTTTTCGTGGTGTTTAATAACGAACGACATGATAAGCGGATATAAGCCAGGTTAAATTTAGTTTATAACTCAATAATTTATTGATTTAGGATGATAAATATACTCAACTGCCGCAAATCATAACTAGATATGACCGTAGCCAGGATTTAAATTACTCTGAAACAAATTCTATCGTTATACCGACAATTAAATCATGGTCAAGATGACTATCGCATATAATGGTTACAATAACCATGAAAATGGTCGAATTCACCACTTCATGGTATTCTTGACTATGATCATGATAGCAAGGACTATTCCGATATTATGGCAAATGTTGGATCAACTATTTTTAATGGTCGTGACCACGATCATAGTCGGTTCAAAAGCACTATACTGCAATAGCCATCCTATCCCCCAATAATGGTAAAATTGACTATCAAATTTGTCTCTGTGTAGGGGGGTATGACAACCAGAAGCCGCCATCTTGGATTTTAAAATTGTGTTGATCATCGTTTCCCGGTCTATAGACATTATCCAAATTGTTTAGTTTTACACTATTTCGTGGAAAAGGCCATATCCCAGAGGCATTGGCGGAACTAGACAATTAGTCTGGAGGGGGCATGTCCAAAGGTTTTTTTTCCTTTATAGGAATATTAAAAAGAGCGACGAAAGCACCGTCATTGTTGGGGACAGGTTAATTTAATTGATAAATCAAAACAGTTTTAATCGAATAATTAGGTCTATTCTGCGCCTCGGTGAGTCGAGATCTCTTAAAAGAATCAAGTGTGGTGAATATATACCTCGTATTATTCTTTGTGGATCAAATAAAGAATGGACTCACACGATTTAACTGTAGTCACATTACTCGATTCTCTTGAGCCGTCTCAACTCATCCGAGACGGAGAATAGACCTGAATCGATATATAGTCAAGTTTGAACTAAAAATCTTAAAACTTAAAAGAACAACATTGAGTCAATAAACATTTTAAATTTATATCTACATTTAGATTGGTTTGTATAACGTGTTTTAAATCTTCAAAATTGTGTCGGTTGATACTGATTTCTTCACAACTCCGTTCCCAATGCCTAAATTAGTCAGATTGCTGGTTTTGTTGTTTTATATTTCGAGCATGTGAATAATTGTCTATGAACTCCTGCCAATTTGCCTTATCTTAACGCGATAACGAGTCAGCTGACTCAGCAAATGGCATGTTGTTGAACATCTTCTCCAGATGTCCTACAACATTGTCGATTACCTATTAAAGAAATAAAAATAAAACACAAAATATCTGAACAGCCGGTAATTGCAACTCAGTCCCATTTGAATTATTATCAGTTTTTAGTTAGCATCATGAATCAGTTTATATATTAGTCTTCGTTGCTATTATTCTCCTAGAGTACGCTTCACTGATCACAGTTCTTCCATTGATTATGATCTCTCCATGAAGCAGGCTATTCATAAGTTCCAGATCAACTTCGACCTATATTAATTCCCCATATTTTTATTTAACGCGTCAATTGCAATAGAAGAATTTTCACTGATGGGTCGCGCATTGATTGATCCACTGGTTTTGATGTCTACTTAATTGCTTAACTAGCAGCAATCAATTTCGCATTGGGGATTATTTCCGACATTTAAGACCATTTTTTCATCTTCTCGGATAGTCTCAGTTCTATTTAAGCCGATCGATGAAAACAGTGAGGCACTCATATTATTTTCTTTAAAAAATAAGGATGGAGATGTGGGTGTTGGTCGAAAGTTCATGTAGGATTACCCTTGTATGGTCCCCTCACATTGCTCAATACCAGGCTATGAGAAGGCGGATTCTCTAGCAAAGGTGGGTGTGCGCACAAGAAGGCGAGATTTTCGATAGAAGAATTTCGCATAATGAATTTTTCCCATTAGTACGTTAATGAATAAACTTCTATCTCCATATTTTGCTTATCGACATTCGTTAGCTTCGGAACTTCTAATCATTCTGAGGAATCTATACAACATTTTGAGATGCTGAGAACCATCATATTTTGCACGCACCAATTACTGAATATTTCAAGAAGTTTCTGTAGTTCATAGCCCTCTGCTTGGCTACGAACAACTAAATAAATTTTAAGGTCGTCTGCAAACAACAACAGAAAACCTCTATTAAGCAATATGAGGGAAACATCGTTTATGAAAAGCAAGAACAGCAATGGTCCCAGGGTGCTTCCTTGGGGAACTCCGGAATGGTTTGAAAAATAGTCCGATGAATTGTTTCCAATACTGATAGATACTTGACGTTGCACAAGATAAGATCGAAGACATCTGTAGAAAGCAATGCACAGTGGTCCAGTAAGCTACTTTAGGCGGACATGAGGTTTTCAATGGAAATTTGTGGTATTAGAGCTTTGGTTACTTCTGAGAACTTGTTGCAAACTTATTGTTCTACAATTTGTTTGAAAATATTTTTTTCTTGCAGTAAACCCAAGAGTGGCGTATACTCTAACTTTTTTATGGACCAATATCGTGAGATGGTATGTTCAGCAAAGTTGTAGAAATTGTTGTTATAAAAAACTTTGAAGAACATATTTTTTGTCTAGCTTCAAAGCCTACTGCGATAATTCTGAATTTAAGTAAATAATCGTTTTTTGACTGAAAGTCATTCATTTTTAACTTTTACCAGCTTGCTATGTTCTACAAAGTTGTTTGTTTTGACATTTGCTACAATTTTGCTGAATACACCATAGTTGAATTTCTTCTTTTTTTCATTTTATAGTAAATTTTCAGTAAAATTTACGCCATATTATAGGCCTTACAACATGAAATGGAGCACCTGAAAAAAATATGGCATACCATGACTTGATTCAACATACCTTAAAGTACGTTTAAGGAGAATTTGGGAGAGATGATATTTTTCTATCTTTTTTAAAGCTACTTTCTGTAACATACAGTTTTCAATAAAAACATACATCAGGAGCTCAAATAGAATCAAAACACACAGAAATCATGGCTATCTCTGTTCAGTATATGACAATTACCACGTGTTTTCATAGAAAAACGCTTAATAGGATATTAGTTAATTTTTATTAAATTTCGACCTTGTTCAGGTAAATCAAACTGTGTCTCACCACGAGTTGTACGTCTGTTGATAAGTTAGATTACGGGATCGGAGGTGAGAAGAAGCCACTTGAAAACTTCTTCCAAACTGAAAATACGGTTGAACTTCCTTGCATGCCGTTCCCAAAATTTCCTTAGGGAAGGTCCATTAATTATGTGACGTAATAGGGGGGGAGGGGGATTTGGGAAAACGTGAGGATCCTGACATAAAAATTTGAAGGTCCATACAAAAACATGACAGCGGGGGGTGGGGGGGGGGGGGGGATGTAATAAAATTTATTTTTTTGCGTGACGTAATTAATGGACGTTCTCTTATGCACTTATTTCTCGTTTGCTGAAAATTAACTAATATCCTATTAAGCGTTTTTCTATGAAAACACGTGGTAATTGTCATATACTGAACAGAGATAGCCATGATTTCTGTGTGTTTTGATTCTATTTGAGCTCCTGATGTATGTTTTTATTGAAAACTGTATGTTACAGAAAGTAGCTTTAAAAAAGATAGAAAAATATCATCTCTCCCAAATTCTCCTTAAACGTACTCTAAGGTATGTTGAATCAAGTCATGGTATACCATATTTTTTTCAGGTGCTCCATTTCATGTTGTAAAGCCTATGATATGGCGTAAATTTAACTGAAAATTTACTGTAAAATGAAAACAAGAAGAAATACAACTATGGTGTATTCAGCAAAATTGTAGCAAATGTCAAAACAAACAACTTTGTAAAACATAGCAAGCTGGTAAAAGTTAAAAATGAATGACTTTTAGTCGAAAAACGATTATTTACTTAATTTCAGAATTATCGCAGTAGGCTTTGAAGCTAGACAAAAAATATGTTCTTCAAAGTTTTTTATAACAACAATTTCTACAATTTT
Organism: Aedes japonicus; assembly: GCA_034211315.2. Lineage (NCBI taxonomy): Eukaryota > Metazoa > Arthropoda > Insecta > Diptera > Culicidae > Aedes > Aedes japonicus. The sequence continues at coordinate 231,089 of JASCZW010000353.1, read as the reverse complement.
GCTGAACATATCATCTCACGAGATTGACCCATAAAAAAGTTAGAGTATACGCCATTCTTGCGTTTAATGCAAGAAAAAAATAATTTCATACATATTGTAGAACAATAAGTTTGCAACAAGTTCTCAGAAGTAATAAAAGCTCTAATACCACAAATTTCCATTGAAAACCTCATGTCCGCCTAAAGTAGCTTACTGGACCACTGTGCAATGGAACAACCAAATTTTCTCCGGTTTGCAAGCAGTAAGTCATGGTTAACTTTATCGAAAGCAGATTTGAGATCGGTGTAAACAGCATCGACTTGGAGTTTTTTACATGCGTTTTCCATGCGAAACGACGTAAAGCTGATAAGATTCGTTTCAACAGAGCGGCCGGGATAAAAGCCGTGTTGATAGGGGCTAATGTAATTCTTGCAGGTAGTGAACAATTTGTCATTTATCAGCGACTCAAATACTTTTGATTCTACACTGAGTTAAGTAATGCCATGGTAATTTCTTATATCACTTTTGTCTCCTTTCTTGAAAACTGGAACTTCCGATGCATTGGATATTTTGATTACTGGAGTGATAAGTTGAATAGCAGAGAAAGTGGAGTAGCTAAAATGTCAAGGCACAGCAGAAGGAATCACGCCAGGTCCAGGATTGAAGGACGATTTGGTCTTGCGTATCACCAAAAGAATTACCTGACCGTCGACAGCAAAGGCATCCATGTTAATCACATCGCTGGGTACTTCCCGCACAGTTCTTTCAATATCAGCTTAAGATTGTGAATTGCTTGAAAATACACTCGAGAAGTGTCTTGCAAAAAGGCTGCATTTCTCCTCGGTAGTCCGTGCAGCGTCTCTATCAAGAAACACATATGATGGGAGTCCAGTTTCCTTCCTCTAAGAGTTCTCGAACGACCAAAATTTCTTCGGATGGCGTCGAAGATTTTCCTGTGTGCGATGTACATAATATTTGTAGTGGAGTATGTTAAAGCGCCGATATTCATTGCTGGCGTGATTGAAATCCAATTTGGTAGAGGCACATCGTCGAATGGCAAACGCGCGAAGAGCCCTAGTGCGCACTTGTTTCATGTTGCGTAGAAGAGCATTAGTTTACGGAGGTTTTCTCGGAGTTTGGCACTTCGGTACAGCTGCCAAAACACTCTCACGCAGCAAACAGTTAAAGCGGTCAACAGCTGATTCAATATCAAGGGCACCCAAAACATTCCAATCGCTACGGGATAAGCCAACGGATATGTACCAACTTTTCATCCTTTAAGTTATAGTGGGGTAAGTGAAAAGTGTGGAGAAAAGGTTTTGCGCACTTTACTCTTTCAGAAATAGTTACTCGCTCAAACTATTTCTGAAGGTAGCAAAGCACAAACGCAACTTAAACTGGGAAAAAAACCCTACAATACCATAGAGATTCTGAATAGTGTTTCATTTCTAATTAGAAATATATTAGAGAAAAATCCTGGGAGGGGGGCTACAGAATTCTGGAGGGGGCCTGGCCACCTAGGCACCCCCAGTAGTTTTTTTTTCCTCTGTTCGGGACATAAACCACTGCGACCAGTAATTCGATCTATTGTGGTATATCCCGTATCCTTTGTTTAGTGCATGACGATTTACCTCATCACTATTGAGAAATGATGAGGTATTCGGTGTTGTTCCAGTTATCATTGTTTGTTTTGTTAGCAATGAATCAAATTTTATAGAAAGTTTCCGCTATTGAAACCCTTTGAGGAGTGAGAGCACTCTTCAAAGGCGCGCCCCTTTATCAGTCAAAATCAGATTCATTGCAAAGAAAACAAACTATGACTTCGATACTGAACATGCATCAGAACCCTAGTCATAACCAATTCAAACTATAGAACATCAAATAGACAATAAGAATTCACATAAATGAAGACTAACCATGTTTTACTTATTCTAAGCTCATCCTCGCACAATTGCAAAACGAGTATTGTCACTTTTCATAAGACATAAAATGTAATAAGGACTAAAATATGTTCCTTTGACTACAAGTAACAAATATGTTCCCTAGTTTGAATTACTTCGGACTAGGGTTCGGTGGTAGATCTGATACCCCGTAACGCACCACGAAAAGGTGATCTACGTTACGGGTTTACGCCAATGGCCACTTCCCGGAATGAATAATTTTTCAAAACAGATCTCTGTCCTCGTTTTTTTGAAAAATGCTTTACTGAAATCATTTTCCAGGGGCCTTTCCCCAGAGGTTACCCAGAAGCCAGTTTCCGGAATGACTAATTTTTCAGAGCGGATATCTGTCGTTCTTTTTTTCGGGAAATTGATTGTTTTGCGGTAACTATTTTTCTGATTCTACGCCATTTCCAGGAATCCTGTTCCCAGAGGTCATTTCCTGGATTGACCAATTTTCCAGAGTAGATATGTGTTCGTCTTGTTTAAGGGAAGTAATTACTTTTCTGAAACCATTTCGGAGAGCCCATTCAAAAGACGCCATTTTCGTGATTTAATCTTTGTCCTAATTTTTTTTCGGGAAATTATTGCTTTCCCGTATTTTTCAGATGCTATTTCTCAAAGTCCATTTTCCAGAGATAAATTCCAAGAGGTAATTTTTCAGAGGTAATTTCCCATAGGCCAGGGGTTAAATTTGATTGCATTGTCAGGGAGGCAGTCGCCCCCATCTGCCTTCTCCCTGGTTACGCCTATGAACCTAGATATCGTTCGGGGTACAAGAGTTTACCAGATCAAAATTGAAATTAGAACGCACAGGGCTCATTTAGGCATGCACTAGTAGGCATGTGCACAAAACTAGTATATCGCGGTGTTTTTAGTAAAAAGTTGATTTATTAATTCCATTTACTTTTTTTGTTCACTTAGTAAAATTATTCCGTTCGTAGTTTCAATTCTATTAATATTAAAACGTCAAGACGCATAACTAAAACAATAGCGACGGTAAAATTTAGCCTCTGTTAAGTTCAAACACAAGATTTGAAACACTTTTCTATGTACCTATTTTAATTTTATTGTTCAAGAAGGTTTTACAATAATGAGTTTTGTTTAAAGGCGCATTTTAAATTCATAATATTATTTTCTCTTGTACGAAAAATTAAGTAGAGTATATATTTCCCAGATTGATTAGAAGTTTCGAAACTAACGAATGTAAATGAGCAAAATATGGAGATAGGAGTTTATTCATTAACGATAATATTTTCAAAAATGTAGTTTTAGAAGTAAGGTTAACATATGTACGTTACGAAGAGACGGGCCCGAGCGACCATGCCAAAACACCGCATTGATCGACCGATGGGACACAGAAGTGATGAGCCAGGTGAAACCAACTTAGCAACAGCCAGCCGATGCTACGTCGAGACGAACGCCGCCAAATACGCCACATCGATTGACTACAACGACCGATGCACCGTGGAAATGCTGAGCCAGGACGAACCCAGCGTAGCAACGAGCCAGGAAAGCAACGGGGACACCATCATCGATCGAACGATATTGGTTTGTGCTGATTAGGAGCTTTTAGGTTATAAAAGGTTTAGCGACAGGAATATTTAATCAGTCTTGTGCAACAGTAATTAAGAGGACTTAGTGCAAATCAGTGCTTAGTAGTCAGAACTTGAACTTAGTGAATAAAAATTCAGTTCTAGGCAGACGCTTAGAAAATCAAAACGTGCAGTGCGAAACCCAACTGAGCAAGTTTAGAGCGAACAACTGGATCACCGGGCAACCACTAGTGAGTGCAGATCACATAGTCAGCGTGTTCCAGAGCGAAGAAGGACCCATTCACACGAAGCCACATCGCAACGGTTGCTACCTACCCGGACTCGAGGAGATGCAACGACTAATCCTGTAAGTAGTTTAAACTTCAATAAAACCCAACATCAACAAACCAAATATTAGAATAGTGAGAACTAACAGTGAAAAGTGGAAAGTTTTTGCGTGAGTGAATATCTAGCTAAAATAAACACATTTTCAATACTTTACGGGCAAAATGGCTAACCCACAACCGGAAAATTTGCCACCTGTTCCAGAACCAACAGTAGAGGAGCGACCTTTAGACCAAGTCACTGCTCTAACAAATAACCAAAATGCTTTAATCAGAACTATAGCTGAACTAAAAGCGAAAAATGACGATCCGCTTCTTGCATTTAGAACACCGGATCCGATCAAGAATTTACCGAATTTTGGCTAAAATACATGGCTCGAAGACGCCGAAAATACTCTCGGTTTATTCCGACAATACCAAGGATTACCAGTATACAGCCAGCTTGTTAGAGCTGTTAAGAACAAAATTATCGGGGAGGCAAAAGAAATTCTGATTGCCGCTGGTAATCCAAATACATGGAGTGAAATTAAGGAGGTTATCATAAATTCTTACGGAGATAGACGTGACCTTACATCACACATCCAGTCTCTGTTTTATATTAACCACGGCAAGAAAACTCTTGCAAAATATTTTAATAAAATAAAAACCATTGACACTGCCATCAAATCTACGGCAGCGACCATGGAAAATTACAGGGGATCAACAAGAGCAATAAACAGCCTTGTGAGTCTGATGACACTCACCAGATTCATTGACGGCCTAACGGACGAACTCTCGATGCATGTGAGAAGCTATAGGCCTGCATCTTTAGAAGAGGCGTATGCCATCACAACTCAGTATGCTAACGCCGCATACAGACAAAAATTAAACCGAAACCTATCAGTTACAAGTTCAGATAAACAGGGATTTTTCAACAAACATTTAAAACAGGCCAATACCAACTTTAACAATAACAGCAACCCGTTCAATGCAAAACCCCGGCTAATTCTAGCTATAACAGTAGCAATAACCCATTTAATGCAAAACCCCAAGGGTAAGGCAAATTCAAAGCAACGAGAAGCCCACCATTAAACGATGACGTTTCAATGCGAACGGCTAGATCTCGTACAGAGGTAAATAACCATGAAAGCAAAACAGAGCGCCAATACAGTAGAAACTGTGACGAGGAACTTGACACCTCACATCAGCTGGACGATTGCATTCTCGAGTCGGACGACGACGACTACTTCGTCGACGACGAATTAAATTTTCTCGTGGCCGAAGCACCACAAACAAAAAGATAAAAAGCAACAACAACTTTATACCGTATATTACGATGCAAACGTCGAAAGGTGAAATGAAATTTTTGATTGACACAGGAGCGAACAAAAATTATCTCTCACCAGACCACGTCAATATCAAAAATTGTAGAACTGAATCAGGAATAAAGGTTACGAATATAAATGGGACACACACCATCAATAAATCAGCCTCTTTCGATCCATTCCAAATCAACAAGAAATTGCAGTTTTTCATCTTCAAATTTCACCAATTTTTCGACGGACTGATTGGTTACGAGTCATTACGAGACCTAAATGCTCAAATCGACATTCGTAAATATACATTAAAAATTGGAAGGAAAATCATTTAGATGAAGAAGAAATTTCCAGAAAATCATAAAATAAATATGACAGAGCAGGAGTTTCAATTCACAAAAGTTAGAACAAAAACGGACGGAGATTTTCTTATTGAGGAAGAAAAGCCTCACGCAAACTTCACCATACTACCAGGTCTCTATAAAAGCTCGAACAACTTGGCTTTCGTGGCAATGCAAAACCTGTCAAAAACACCAATTGAAATTAATTCAAATGAAATCAGGCTTTGCCATGATTTGTATAAAGAAGATGATTATGACCCGTTCGACTTGCCTGAATTACCAAAGCATGTCGACCCCATAAACTACTCATTTCGTGACGATCATATGAACGAGGAGGAAAAACATTCCCTTAAAAAAGTGATCGTTGTTCTAGTAAAGATGTTCTTTATGTGGAAACAGATAAACTCTCGTTCACCCACAAAATTAAGCATAACATCCCAACAGTTGACAATATCCCAGTACACTCCAAATCATACAAATCGACACAGATTTTTCATTAGGGCCTAACTGGCAAACGTAAACAATGGCTTCTTCCGTCAATTTCTCATGACTCAAAGGCTACCCATGTAAGCCTCTAATGCTATCGGATAGAAGATCTTTTCCTCTTCGAAATAACCTATGTGTATGAAAATGAGGTACAGGCACAAATAAAGAAAATGCTCGCGGACGGAATTATCAGGGAATCCATATCGCCATACACCTCACCTGTATGGGTAGTTCCCAAGAAATCGGATGCTTCCGGCAGAAAAAAATTTCGTTTGGTAATCGACTATCGAAAACTAAACGAAAAAACAATAAACGACAAGTACCCCATCCCAGAAATTACAGATGTTCTGGATAAATTAGGAAGGGCGAAATATTTCTCGACCATTGACTTAGTTTCCGGCTTTCACCAAATTCAATTGGCGAAAGAGGACACGGAAAAAACGGCTTTTTCTGTAAACGGTGGCAAGTACGAATTCACGCGCATGCCATTCGGACTGAAAAATGCACCGGCTACATTCCAGTGAGTCATGGATTGCATTTTAAGAGATTTAGTAGGAGTATGTTGTTTCGTCTACTTGGACGATATAATAATATTCTCCAGTTCTCTTCAAGAACATCAAAAAATTTGGCTCAGGTGCTTGAAAAATTGAAAGATGCCAGATTGAAAATACAACTGGATAAATGTGAGTTCTTTAGGAAGGAAACTCAATTTTTAGGCCACACGGTCTCGGAAGACGGTGTACGACCTAACAATGACAAAATCGAGTTTATAAGAAAATGGCCTATACCCAAAAACGAAAAAGAGGTTCGACAATTCTTAGGAACGCTTGGATACTATAGACGATTCATAAAGGATTTTGCAAAAATGGTAAAACCACTTACATCGCTTCTTAGAAAAGAATCTGACTTCGTAATAACACCTGAAATAGTAGAATGTTTTGAGAAATGTAAGAAGATTCTGACCTTAGATCCCGTACTCATATATCCGGATTTCAGCAAAGAATTTATCCTCACTACAGACGCCAGCGACTACGCGATAGGTGCGGTTTTATCACAAGGGCCCGTAGGTAGCGATAGACCCATCGCATATGCGTCAAGAACTTTAAACCTAACTGAGGAAAGATACTCAACCACGGAAAAGGAGTTCCTGGCTATTGTCTGGGCCGTCAAACATTTCAGACCGTATTTGTACGGCCGTAAATTCAAATTATTTACCGATCACCAACCTCTGACTTTTTCCATGACCAATGCAAACCATCGCATCATTAGAGGTAAACTAGCATTGGAAGAGTTTGACTATGAACTGGTGTACAAACCAGGAAATCAAAATTTAATTGCAGATGCACTTTCCAGAATAAAACCCGATGAAGTTAACATTATTGTAAATGAAGAAGGTAACGATACTAGTTTTGTGTCAGCACAAGCGCCAGACTCATAATCAGATATGAGCGATCTAGAAACCACCCACTCAGCGGACACCAGTGACGATCACTATATTCGGTACACAGAAAAACCGTTGAATACTTTCAGGAATCAAATAGTATTTAAGATAGCAAACGTTGACAGCATTGCATACGAACAAATTTTTCCGAAATACATGCGATACACGGTAATAAAACCACAGTATACAGAGGAGGACATAGTGAACATATTTAAAGGCTACCTAAATCCGAAACAAGTAAATTGTCTCAGTGCCCATCAGTCTGGCACAGCTATTTCAGGAAACGTATAGAAAACATTTTTATACAAATAATCCATATAAGATTCTCATTTCAGAAAACATGTTACAGGACATAAGATTGGACACCGAACAGGACGAGCTCATCAAGCAAATTCACGATTTTGGCCACAGAGGGGGCAAAGAGAACAAGCAACAGGTTCTCCAAACGTACTTTTTCCCAGAGCTCGAAAGAAAGCTTAAAATTTACATAAATTCCAGTGATATTTGCAAACGAAGTAAATATGACAGGAAACCGTCAAAACTAATACAAAGAAGTACATTTGGTGAAACCGTTTTTGATAGAATCCATATCGACATATTCTTTATGAAAGAGCAAAAATGGCTCACAATAGTCGATTCATTTTCTAAATTCGCGAATGTAATTGCACTGCAAACTCGGACAATCGTCGACGTGAAACAGGCTGTCACAGATCACATTAGACAATTTGGGAGACCAAGAACTATTGTCTGTGATCAGGAGCCATCATTTAAATCAATCGATTTTATCGGGTTCATAAACGATTTAGGAATAGTAATTCATCATGCTAGTTCCTCACAGTCGAACGGGATCGTTGAGAGATTCCACTCGACATTGATCGAGCTCTATCGAACTTTACAGGTACAATATAAAAATTTAACATTAAACGAAGTGATGAATATTCTCACCGACATCTATAACAATACATTCCATTCGGCAATTAATCAAAAACCGCGAGATGTCGTTTTTAACCATTCAAATATTACAAACAGTGAGGAAATTGCACGAAATTTTGACAAAATTCAATCCGCGATAAAATTTGAACTCAATAAACGAAAAACAGAACATAATATATTTGCAAAAAATGACACACCTAAAATATTAAACATAAACGACGAAAAATACGTAAGGATTGGTCAAAGACAAACGAAAGACCGAAACCTCTATAAAATTGCAACTATTAAATCTAATGACGAATTTACCTTCACCGACTCAAACGATATAAAAATTCATAAAAACCGCATTGAAAGCTAACTAAACTAACTAACTAACTAATGAATAATTAAAAACTAAACAGATAAATCATTCCCTTCCCTTCCAGAATAATTCTCATCCACACAATCCATGCTACCACTTATAAAGATATCCCCAATAGCAATGGACTGGTTGCGTTTAAAATAAAAAAGCGAGGATCAAAACTAGATATGATAGAATATTACACATAATCAACATTAATGCATTAGAGGACAATGTTAAATACATAGAAAAAATTTCACAATCATTTAAAACAATTGAACACTTAGAACAAACCCTTCTAGAAAAAATCAAAATAGCTAAAGGAAAACTTATAAGTTTAAATACACATAGAACCAAAAGAGCACTAATAAATGCAATAGGAACAGCTATCAAAATCATAGCAAAGAACCCAGATAATGACGACCTTGAAATTATACACAAAAGCTTAGGAGAATTGCAAACACAGGAAAACAAATTAGCTCGCAACCAAGTCCGACATATACAAATCAATGAACTTTTCAAAGACAAAATCAACAACATAACGGATTCACTTAAGAAAGTTAGCTCCAAAATATCGAAGGAATATAATTCAGTACAGGGCTTAAGATCAGATTTAGAATTTATCAACCTTATCTGGAATACAGATAAAATCATTCATATCTTAGAAAATATTGAGGAACAAGTAGAATTTTCTAGAATAGGCTTACTGAACAAAAATATCCTCTCTGTAGACGAGAAAATCCACGTTTTCGAAAAACTTGCAAACCAAAAGATAAAATTGAACTATTTAGACGAAATTTTCCAGTATAGCACAGCCAGTACCGCCATCAGCAGAGGACAAGCAGCCATACTCATCAAGACACCAATTCTGGACGAGAGGACGTACGACCCTTCTGGAACTTCATACCTTGAAAATCAACGAAACAAGGATTAACACCCCCCCCCCCCCCCCCTCTGAACCATACACAAAAACCGGTAACATTCGGAGGTGCCACCTTCCTTGCGATAACTTTTCTCTGTCTCTTCACTGCATTTCTCTACAGGAAAATACAGGCGAAGATGAGCAAAACAAAAAACACCAAGCTCCCGGAACTTCTTACCACTAAGAAGTTAGGATATGCAGACGTGAGTGTTAACATAACTGAGGACGTGACCATGAAACCCACCATGACGTCATTAGTCGAGGTCCTGGAACATCAAACGAGGACGCTTATGGGGGGAGGCGTTACGAAGAGACGGGCCCGAGCGACCATGCCAACACACCGCATTGATCGAGCGATGCGACACAGAAGTGACGAGCCAGGTGAAACCAACTGAGCAACAGCCAGCCGATGCTACGTCGAGACGAACGCCAAACACGCCACATCGATTGACCACAACGACCGATGCACCGTGGAAATGCTGAGCCAGGACGAACCCAGCGTAGCAACGAGCCAGGAAAGCAACGGGGACACCATCATCGATCGAACGATATTGGTTTGTGCTGATTAGGAACTTTTAGGTTATAAAAGGTTTAGCGACAGGAATATTTATTCAGTCTTGTGTGTAGAATAGTAGCAACAGTAATTAAAAGTGTTTTTAGTGAAATAAAGTTTTTTTTTATAATCCCGCGATACATCACGGCATAATTTGTATATAGGGTAAGAGGATGTAATGTTAGCCTAGCTCCTTCATTCGGCCTATGTACCAAATGTGTCATTATTTTGCGATAATCAACAAAATCATGTTGCTATTAGGATGACCGATGTAATCCGAAGCAATTGAGATAATATTAATCAACTTATAGTTGTTCACTTTACCGTATTTTTCGATTTCTTGAACTTTTGGGGCATCTTGATTTTACTGGTTAAGCCAAACAGATGATTTACACGATCTTCAAGTGATCTAAATTTGTCTTAATTGAATCGATAAAGCGAGTAATGCAACCTGGATGAGCAGAAAATATTTACACGTTACAAACTAACTGTTTACATAGCTAAAATAACAATGATTTTACAAAAAAATCGTAGAGCCAATGTTGGGGACATATTGTTTTGTATGTTCCCAATTATGGCCTGTTGTATCAATAACGTAGTAAAAAGGTTGTTATTGGTAAAGTTTCAAGTGGAAATGAGCAGAAATTTTTAAAGTAGCGCAGAAGTTACCTGATAATCTGTCTTGAGTATATAAATTTTGAAACACACTTTTCAAAATCACCTCTGATCCACCATCTTAGAAAATTTTATAAACATTTATATTCTTTTACAATATACAAAGATTTCATAAGAATGAATAATTTTTCCAAATAATTCATGCTTGTAGAACTTTTCAATTTTAAATTATTTAAAAACTAAATTTTTGTCAAACTTTATAACATGGCCAGTCTGATGCCACTTTGAAGATTGTACTTGAACATTTATAAACTCAATACAGTTCGAAACGGTAGATGAATATTAAATTTGGCCTATACTGTAGTTGTTTAGATTCTTTTTCCATATCTTCAAAAAATTTCGAAAAATTTCCCTGGAATTTCGATGCCCTGGAATACTATCGAAGTCAATCCAATTCTTAAGTTCAACCTCAAATTACCCATGGATGTTTCTTTCGAACTGCCGTGAAGTTCTCAGTCGGTTTTTGATGAAATAATCCTCGGAATTCTCCTTCAAATTGATTGAACTCTCTTTAGAAATTTAGCATAATACAACTTTTAAATTTTCGGTGTTGTGAAGAAATCAGTATCAACCGACACAATTTTGAAGATATTTAGAATGTGCATTGACTCAATGTTGTTCTTTGTTGTTTTAAGATTTTTAGTTTAAACTTGACTCTATATAGATTCACACGGAAAAAAATCCATGGCCGGATCCGTGAAATGCAGTCATGAATTCGAGAATAAGCAAAAATACACCGTGAACTGAATCACTTAATCGGGAACTAGTTCACGTTTTTGGGTAAAAATCATGAAAACGTGAACTAATGCACGGTCCGTTTTCATTTTCGTTAACACTTTTGTTTCTGTGCAGGTCTATTCTCCGCCTCAGATAAGTTGAGACGCCTCAAGAGAATCAAATAAAGTGACTACATTCTCAGTTCGATCCCCACGGAATAATATGAGGTATATATTCACCACTTTCGATTATTTTAAGGCATCTTGACTCACCGAGGCGCCGAATAGATCTAATTATTCGATTGAAGCTGTTCTGATTCTTCAATAAAAATAACATGTCCTAAACAATAACGCTACTTTCATTGCTCTTTTCAATATTCCTATACACGAAAGAAATCTTCGGGCAGGCCCCCTCCAGACTAATTGCCCAGTTTCGCCAATGCTCGTGGTGGAACCCGCAAACTACAAATAAATCACTGCCAACCGACTGCTTTGCCGACCACTGCATAATTAATAGCATTATACATACATCATATTATACTTCAAGGAATTCTGTAGAAATTTCGCGAAAGTGGTGCAATACAAAGTTGGTTCTACTCCGAAAAATACCGTTCTGCCTGTACAAACATTTTGTTTGCAGATTTTCAACACTCAATATCATCACCATATACATCTACATCATTTATATATTTATCTATATCATCTACATATATTTCTATATCATCTACATATATATGTACATCATATTGTGATCTTCAAACATATCTATACATATATATATATGTACATCATATCGTGATCTGCATATATGTATATATATATATATATATATATATATATATATATATATATATATATATATATATATATATATATATATATATATATATATATATATATATATATATATATATATATATATATATATATATATATATATGCGTTCGGTTTTGCGCAAATATTATGGCTATTGAAGATTACATTTCGAAATAGAAAAAAATGTTCTGTTTATTATGATCAAATCTCGTAATCATCGAGTTAATAACTTTTTCGTTTTGTCTATGTTGCCAGAAATTGGTTTCAATCCCAACATGCAGTTATCAAATACCAAAAACCAAAGAAACAGCAGCTGCAACTCAATTTAAATGTCCTCATTTCTCAGTGTTGCATTTGCATCATTACCAGACAACGAACGAACTTTGTTTTCTACGGATTTTCCCTTATTATTTAAAAAATACGTAATAAAGTTTATTGTTTTGTTCAACCAAAAGATGCCTCTGAAATCCGCTCTACAACTCTCTTTGTGACACCAACTTTCTATCTGTTTAGTTTTGTCGCAAATTTGTATCATAAACACATCTGGTTGGCCGTTAATCAACGGTTGCGTAAAACACGAATTCAACCCACCGTGCGTTACGTTGACGTTTGTTTAGCAGCGCGCGCATAGCACACTTGATCGCCACGTGGAGTGACGGTATGGAAAGAAGAAAAATCTAAACAGAAATTTACAGCTGGCAGAAACAAACATGTATTCTCTCCAGAAGAGCTGGCGGATATTCATCTGTTACGGTTTTGCCAACTGTGTGGCAACGAGAGCCCAACAAGAATATGGACGCAGATTTCCCAACCGTCGACCGCCAAACGGCATAAAAAATAACAGCAAGTGTGTAAGATGTTTAGTCGGTAAAATAAGCGCCGAGACAGGAACCTTCACGTTCAGCACCGTCGAAGTTCCGAACGGAACGTTGCTTTGACTGCAACTGGTTGACCAGCTCGCTGGTCGCTGACGCCGCTGCGGAGGAGAGAATTTCAAGAACTGCGGAGAACGATCCCAAAACCAGTACAGCGAGCTGCAGCTCAGTTAATGGTTCTACCGGGAGCGGCGGAACGTTTAAACAAAGAGAACATGCATCCGTTTCATACGCCAAAAGTTCAGGAGTCAAGAGATAAAACCACCCGGCTTGTTGAGTTCAGCAGGGATTACAGACAGCGAAAAGGGATGAGGATGCATTTTTCTCGAAAGCATCCTTGACGCACGAGTGCACCTTTACCCGTGCAGGATACTTCAATACCCACAATGACCACATGTGGGCAATTGAAAACCCAAGAGTGGTCAGCGAAAACAAGAACACAGTACTGGTTTTCCGTTAATGTGCTGGGCCGGTATAATTGACCGACAGCTCATCGGGCCGTACATTATCGAAGGTTCGCTAAACAGTGTGAAGCACAATTTTTAGAGAACGAGCTTCCAATCTTGCTGGAGGATGTCCCACCGCTGTGAGACGGCGCCGGTGTCAACAGACGGAGCCCCACCTCATTCCACAAAATGCGGTAAGACATTTTCTGAACGCCAACTATCGGGAACCGTGGATTGGACGGAATGGCTGATTCCCTGGCCCCCAAGGAGTCCAGGGATTTGACTCTATGACTTTTTATGGGGGTGCGAAGAAGAGGTGTATTCACATTAAATCACTTGCGAACAGCTAATTGACTAACTTGCCGCCGCCTGAAAGATACAAAGAGAAAATGAATAATATTAACCTTGTAAAGAGACCGAAGTGAGGATCACAAAATGGCATCCAAGAAAATGGAGGGACACATTGATAACTATTGAAATAAATTTATGAAAGAAACGAAGATCAGTGTTTTAACTTGAATAACTGGAAAATACCTAATTAGTTCAATGAACAAGTTCAATGTACAATGGTATCGAGGAAAAAAGGACATTTTCAATTTTCATCATGCGTCCAATTGAACCGTCCGTAGCATTGTTTTTTTGTCACTACACTTTTCATACCTGGTCACCCACGGCGATCAAGTGTGGCCATATGCGCGCTGCAAACAGACGTCAACAGCAACGCACGGGTTGAATCTGTGTTTTACGCAACCGTTGATTAACGACCCGCAATCCAGATGTGTTTAGTACAAATTTGCGACAAACTAAACAAGATAGAAAGTTGTGTCAAATAGAGAGTTGTAGAGCGGTTTGAGAGGCATCTTTGGTTAGACAAAACAATAAACTTTATTACGTATTTTTTGAAATAAGGAAAATCCGCAGAAAAACAAAAAGTTTTGTATCTGTTTATCCCTGAAATGTGTCTAAATGCAACTTACAGAAAGTAAAAAGGACGCTTTAAATTGGAAATTTACCAACCATCCGATAAAGGTAACAGTTTTTTGTTTGATGGCATGGTTTTAGAGTTAGAGCCAATTTCTAAAAGACAGACCAAACAGAAAAAAGTTTAATAACTTCGTGGTTTTTGAGATTTGATCATATGCGTAGAACATTTTTTTCTTCAAATATACCCTAATGCCTCAAAATATTTGCACTAAGGAACTGAATAATTTGTATATATATATATATATATATATATATATATATATATATATATATATATATATATATATATATATATATATATATATATATATATAAATATATATATATATATATAAATATATATATATATATATATATATATATATATATATATATATTTATATATATATATATATATATATATATATATATATATATATGTATATATATATATTTATATATAAATATATATATATATATATATATATATATATATATATATATATATATATATATATATATATATATATATATATATCATATATATATATATTAGCTGGCCCGGCAGACGTTGTCCTGCCCATAATTACTTAATGGAAAATTGAGAAGGAGTTATAAATGAAAAGTTTATTTGCAATAAGTTTTAATTCATTTATTTAGAGTTAATTTCTACTTTTTATGTGATGATTTTATCGAAATGTGTTACAAGGGTAAGGTTTATCGTCCAAGAAAACTACAGAACATTATAGATATTACCATAGGTGTTGGCATGAACTGTTTTCTTATTATGTTCGTTGCCCCAAATGAAGTCATTTCTCTGAAAACAACCATTATAACTCTGGATGTTCTGCAGAATATGTTTAGGAATCACTTCCTGATCCAGACACCAATGAGCAAAAATGCTGGTGGTGGATTTAGTGGCGTTACTTTAACTTTGCCACTTGCACAACACAATTCATTTGTGTTTCATTTGGGAGCTATAATGTATTACAATGAGAACAACTTCACTATTGATCTAATGGCGACTATCCGCACTGAAATTAACTAAAAGGATCATATTGAAATGCAGCACGTTGAAGATTTTGCAGAATGTAGGTTTGCTGTCATAGTCGTTTAGATGTTATTTTGGTACGATTGTCACCAGATCTTTCTGATAATTCCCGATTAGGGGTGATTCAAAAATGACGTCCACTCTTTAGGGGGGGGAGGGGGTATCAAATTTGTGACAATATGTGACAGGGGGGAGGGGGTTATAAAAATGTGACATCCAACAATTTTGCATTTGGTAATCTAAATTCTATCAGCGTTATACAAAACAAAGCGTCGAAAAGTTTGAGTGTATGGTAAATAAAAAATACACATTTTACTTAGTTGTGTGAGTGCAAAATTATTTACTGTTGTCATACATGTTCTTCTCGTCCATGAGCACGAACCGCAGAGCTGTGTTTTATTCTGAAATCCCCCTTGCCGAAGTTTGATTTTGTTGAAAATCGTATTGTGATCATTTTTGGTTGCGTTGTTCAATTTTGATTTGATTCTAACGCTGGTCGATGCATTTTGTCGTGCATACCGCTGCGCAACTAACAAGCCAACTGTGGTGTGTGAATACTGGCGAGATATAAAAAATGAATCAGCCAGAAAAACTTTTCAAATCGAAAATCAGCACCTTGAAAACGGAAGCTTCTGAAACCGAAAGATACACTGAAGGTTTTTTAAGCCAGCGACCTTCTGTTGCGAATGGATGGATTGTTAAAAAATGTTCCAAAATACCACAGGATGAAGGAACTCCAGCCTTTCAGTTCTTCACAAGCTCCCTCTGATTCTGACAAAAAGTTCCCTCTAATTTTGCATGTCCAAATAGGATGCAATTTCCAATGAATTGGATATTATTAATTCTGAGATTTCCAGCCTGCTGACGCTGAGAGAGCGAAATGACATGCTTTCGGGTATACAGAAAAGACGCTGCCTGACCTGATCAACGGCAGGAAAGCGCTAAATATGGCCCTAGAGAAGTAGAAATCAAATCAGAACCTCAAAAGACAAGCAGATTGAACCGAAAGAAGATTCTTGAGGAAGAATTTAAAACAAACGCTCATCTTACCAAGCGTCTCAAGATGCGGCCTGATACAGGACGACCTCCGATAGAGAGTTACCAAGCATATAGACTGTTCCAGAAGGTATGAGCACACTGTCAAAATAACAAACACACTGTCAAAAATAACAAATGTTTATTTTTAGTTTTAATAATTTTATTTGTGTTTCATATGATATTTTACTCTCGTTTAATCAAAATATTTAATTATAGCAACGACTCCTAACTTTTCCTCGAACATGACCCATTAGCTTCTGCACAGTGGTACTTTCCACCATTTTGACCACTTTTGGCCAATCTTTTTTTAAATTTATGGATGTCGTCCGCTGGTTTTATGAATTTTCGAAGCTTTGCTTTGGTTAAAGTCCAAAAAGTCTCGATTGGCCGTGTCTCCGGGCAGTTCGGCGGATTCATGTCTTCCGGCACGAAACATACATTTTGACTTTTGTACCATTCTAAAGTGTCTTTTGCGTAATGACATGACGCCAAATCAGGCCAAAACATTACTTGACCTTCGTGCTGCCTGATCATCGGCAATAATCGCTTCTGGAGACATTCCTTAACGTATTTCTGAGTGTTCATAGTCTCCGTTGTGATGTACGGACTAGATGTTTTACCACACTCGCATATTGCCTGCCAAACCATAACCTTCTTACCGAATTTTTCGATAAAAGTTACCTACTCCGTTTCAGGGATGTCTTTGTCTTCGCTTACAGTATAGAATTGTGGTCCGGGAAGCGTTTTGTAATCTAGTTTCACATACGTTTCATCGTCCATTATTATATACCCAGTATTTCTACACGATAACGAATCGTAGAGTTTGCGGGCCCGTGGTTTCACGGACGCGGCCTGTTTTGGGTTCCTTTTGGGTTTTTTCTACATCCGGTATGTTTTTAGCCTAAGTCTTTCTTTGGCACGCATGACATTACTCGACGAGGTCCCTAGTTTTTTCGCAACATCCCGAACGGAAGTCGCTGGTTTTCACTTGTAGGCATCCCGGACTAACAGGACCGGATTTCCAACGTTCACTGTTCTCTATATTTTCGAATCGCAGATCGTACCGCTCCGACGCTTACACCCTCTTCCTTGGCAAATTTTCTCAAGGAGAGTCCAGTGCACGATACTTTTTCGTTGTTCCGGAGTAAGACCGCGCATTTTAACACAAAACTGAGCACTTTTTTGATGCTATGTCATTCAGAAATGTGCAAACAAAAGGACGCAGCCAAAACATGTTGAAATATTTCATTATATTCAAAATGACCTTTAAACTAAGGTGTGCTTTTACTTTCTGGAACAGTCGTTAGTTGCTGGGCAGAGAGGTGACGTTAAGAATTTGGAGTAACATGAACATCTTTTATAGCAACAACAGCATTTTTAAAATTTAAAACGTACGCGAACAAACTTTTCAGTTAGCATATTCTATTTTTAATGTAACAAAAATATCATAAATCTTGAAATCTTGATTTTATAGAATATGGGACTGTGCTTTAGGATGGAGGAGAGTGCGGTCAGGAAGAACCTGCTACTTTAAAAAAAGTGTATAATTTAGGAATCGAAAAGTGCTTGAAATTTTCTTGGCAATAAAAAGTATGATCTAGATTAAGTTTTGCACACAATTTCAGCGTTGGGAGAAACTGTCGGCAAGTTTGAATAAAGCACCAAACTTTGCGAAAAAAAATTAATCAATTTATTATATACAAGAAATTTTGATTCCAGTCCTGTATGGAAATTTAAAAATAGAGTATTCTCTCTTTTTTGAGGTGTAAAAAAAGTTATGAAATTTTTTACAATTTTGCTTATTGTGATTTAAAAAACTAATTCGAGAACTGTTCGTCTTAGGAAAACATTCTTGTGGTGGTAAGTGCTTAAAATTATCTCAGCAAGCTGAAAAATTATGCAATGGCAAATTTTTTACACAAATGTTTCTAGGGCTCAGGAAAATCGAATAATAACATCGTCTATACCAAAATTGCCCACAAAATTGATATATTGATTTCTTGAAACCTTTGTCAAAGTGGGATCATTTCTTGATCTCCCGGTATGAGAATTTCAGTAGAATTTCCCAGACTGTTCAAGGTAAATCTCGAAAATCCTCGATGTATTTCAAAAACAAAAAACTCGCCGCTTTCAAATTTGTATGGTTCTAAAAATTAAATTTTGCAATCAAAAACAATTATTTCTGTTGGAATATTCATGATTCCATTTCTTTTCCACTTTCTGATCATATTCTTTTTTTGGACTTATGAGTAATTTCAAGATTTTTCAGAACTTTTTTCTACGAGTCATGATGTTTTGCGCTAAAAGAAAAATTAAGTATATTTCCATATCTCGAGAATGGATAAACATCCAATATTGATATATCAAAATTTTCAATCGCATAAAAGTTGGTTTGAATGTTTTCGACATACAAACGGTGTTTTTCTGGTTGATCCGAACAATTTTCCTTAACCGTGAAATAATGTTGTGTAAAATATCTTTCCAGACCTTTTTTTCTGTTAATTAAAAAATGTCAAGCACTTTTTACAACTCAATATATGTTTTACAAAGTTTGCACTGCAAACTTAAATTATTCACCTAAGCTGAACTGCGATCAGTCACTGGTGTTTAAACTAGATTTTGCCCGATTATGGGGTAACTTTTGCTCAAAAATCTGTTACTTATGCACAAAAATGAGGAAAAAAACCGGTTTCCACATTAGACCCAGTGTTATCTCATAGATGTGTAAGTGCAATTTAGAGTGTGGTTCATGAGTTATGAATTTTTAAAGTTAGTTTTATTGGAAAAACTAAAAATGTTATAAACTCAACTAAAACTCCCCATTTATTAAATTTTATCCATTGTAATTTAGTATGTTCGATGGTTGTAAAGATGGTAATGTAAACCACTCATACCGATGTGATCTAGGGAGAAAGCTAAAAATATACAATGAAATTATTCATTGAATAGGCATTTCTGAATTAGAATCAGTCAAGTTTTTTTTTCTACTTTTCAACTTTTGAATTTCAAATTCAAAACTGATATGTTTCTTAAATGAGTTCAGTTTAAAAAAAAAATATTTAAAAAACTACGTTTTTTTGCAAAAGAAAACATGTCATACGATAAGTTCATCTGTTACGAATATCTTGATTTATCTCTGTCAGTTATTTCAAAACACACTTCACCTATCCGTGGACAGAAGAACTTTACACATGTAATAATGTAAATAATTCAATTAGAACTATAATACACGTCATTATTGAAATCGACAAAACCAATATGCATATATTTTTTTTTTCAGAATTGTGACATCCAACAGGGGGGGGGGGGTAATCATATTTGTGACAAAATGTGACAGAGGGGGGGGGGGGAGGGGGGTTTAAAAACCTGAAATTTGATGGACGTCATTTTTGAATCACCCCTTACGCTTCTTTCTATCTCTATCGCTTGTATTTCGACCTGCTCTCTCTTCTTGACCCAACATCGGTCGAGCCCGTGCCATTCGTTGTCGATCCAAGTCATTTTGAGTTGCATGCTGAACGTCTCATTCAAGATTTTGCTGCGCTAACAGTCGTGCGGCTGCAGCGACCAATATTACTTCGTCTAGTAGGAGGCATTGCACAATAATACTAATTGAAATTGAAATTGCAACATAATTTGTTTCTTCTAAATTTCTAGTAATATGTTCGTTTTCACTTTCCTGATGCACTATCAATCTTACAGTGAACAATACTAATATTAACAAAAATGTTATTATACACCTGTCAGTTCAACATAGAATACAAAAACTAATACTCTCATTCTCCATTGAACTTCACTCCTATTTACATCTCGCTGCGAGATATCACCAATACAAACGTTTCAATTTATACGTGAACCTACACGTTTACACTGCCCAAGTAACAATTTCAGTTCTATTCCAGCCGTATAGCACTCCTCCCGACTTTGTTGATGAAACTACATTCAAAACTGTTTTGTCCACCTCCTCTATGCATCTTTAAAGCCGAAATGTGTACAAAGTGGCCCACTCTGTAGACGGTTGTGAAAAGAAATTAATAAAACCTTTCCAAGACCATAAAGATTTTGAAAATGTTCTAGTGAAAGATGTTATTATGAAAGATAATGCCGAGTGGCCACAGCTGTCAAACTTCACGGCGATATCGTGGTTGGTTTTTGTTGTTCTGCTTTGTTCGATTCTCTGCTTTTCTGATTCATTCAACAGTAAATAATGGCTAAGAATAAAGCTCAAGTGTTGCGGGAAATTATGTTTGAAAGCAAAATATATAAAACAAATTGAGTTGTTTTGTTTAGCATATCATGCTACAAATCATATGCGCATTTAATTTTATGGTGAATATTGGCATAAGAGCTAAAAATTAATGCGCCTCGGAAATTATGCGAGTTTACAGCAACAAAAACAAAATTGAAAGAAATATATTCGATAAATTAATTATGAAACTCCTGAAAATTGATGGAATTCAATAAGGTTATCTGAACGAATACCGAAATTTGCATCAGATCTACAGTTCAATTGTATGTCATTTAAAATTTGGTGCATTTATTTTTCCACATTTCAATAATTTCATACATTCCAATATGGCGATTGCAAGAAATCACAGTTTTGCCAATGAGGCAATTTATCGTAGCAATGGTTACTATAAAACTATCTGGTCGCTTGGTAGCTTTTCAAAATGCCAATTAGCCGTTTAATGCATTTACTGGAAGCAAAATAATTTTAAAATGCTTTTTCAACTGACCATTATAAGATAATATGAATGAGTCCTAAAACGGTATTTCAAAACAGCATTTTGTGATTTAACAAAGTCAAAATTAATCCTTTGATAGGGATAAAAGGAATTTTAGAAGTCAAGGTTTTAAGATTGATGTAAAGAAGCTGTGTAGGTTCTTATAAACCTGACTAAAATTTGAAACCTATTGGCATCTCGTGCTGCCATAATAAAACTGAATTGATTTCTGGTGGCTTTCATAAAACTTTAGTAAAACTTAGTTGGTTTGGCAATGTTACTTGGGTGAGGTTGCTGAAAGGAATGAGTGCGGTGAAAAAAAAATGCTTAAAAACAACTGAGTAACTCCTAGAATTCACGTACAAACCCGTAATTTACGGAAACCTCGTAAAAAGCAACAAAAGTGATTATTTAAACGCGTTAATGACAAAATCTAAGTGAACGGTATCTCCTCGCGTGAATTATGAACACCACGTAAAAAAAACTCGCATAATAAACGACTCCAGTGTATTATCGTTTTTCGCATAATTTTTCAAAATGTCCTAAATAACAATGAGAGATTCGCTCCTCTCTCGTCCTTTTCTGTTAATTAAGACGCCATTATAAAATTTTCCAACGGTTTCTCCTTCCAACTCGATGGATGGTCTTGTTGTTTTCTATTATGATATTTCCATATAAAGTGAAAATTTAATTTAAATGATTTTTTTTACTCTCCCGAAAAAATTTCGTACATTTTTTATTTCAAAAACCTGTTGGGATTCAAGACGAATCAAATGAAAAAAAAAAATAAAGTAATTCCATCGTG
The DNA here is from genome assembly GCA_034211315.2 of Aedes japonicus. NCBI lineage: Eukaryota > Metazoa > Arthropoda > Insecta > Diptera > Culicidae > Aedes > Aedes japonicus. The sequence continues at coordinate 208,871 of JASCZW010000353.1, read as the reverse complement.
TCGTTCGTGAGTTATGCTGTCACGAACGGACAGCATTTCATTTTTATATATATAGATGTATATATATATAGTATATATATATATATATATATAGATATAAATATATATATATATATATATATATATATATATATATATATATATATATCTTTATAAATATATATATATATATATATATATATATATATATATATATATATATATATATATATATATATATATATATATATATATATAATATATATATATATATATATATATATATATATATATATATATATATATATATATATATATTTATATATATATATATATATATATATATATATATATATATATATATATATATATATATATATATATATATATATATATATATATATATATATATATATATATATATATATATATATATATATATATATATATAAATATATATATACATATATATATATATACATATATATATATATATATATATATATATATATATATATATATATATATATATATATATATATATATATATATATATATATGTATATATATACATATATATTTATATATATATATATATATATATATATATATATATATAAAATTTATATACTCGCCAGTGACAGCCGCAAATCCTTCATTCTTTTGGTTTGCTTGCCCGCGTACCCTCCTTCACGGCACGCGCAACCGCCAGCTGCCAGGATTGCACATATCCACTCTGCACAGCTCCGTAGCTGCCGAGTGAATGAAGAAAATTTTAGAGTGACTTCTTTTTATATCGTCCACTGATATGTGTGAGGCGTTCCTTACTTAAATTTGAAGTCTGTGATAGGAAAGTACAGCGGATTTAGTAAATTTACTCTGAAAAATCGGCATAATTAGGCATCACCTCATATTTTATTTATTCTCAATAGTTTAAAATGATCAACCGATAATGTTTGATAATTGAAATGATACGTGGGAAAATTTACAACCGATTGATGTAAACATCTTGAAAATCTAATGTGCATTTATTAAGTTATTAGCGATTAATTTGTAACAATATTTCATGACGGTTGCTTATTTTTAGATTTTCATTTGATACCGTACCCGTGCCGTAAGACGTAGTCTTCGTCAAAATCCTTCATTCACAACATTTAATTAAAAATCTATCGAATGAGATAGATCGACATTACATCCATATCCCTCGAAAATTTCTGACTTTATAAAACGAGTTGCGTAACTTTTTGTGATACTTACAACCAGATGGCTTATTGGATATATCTTACCAAGTGTATAGCTAGTTAAATGTTGCTTCCAGCTCAAATACCTTATGAGTTTTAATAAAAAATTTAATCGATTTTTGCATATGGCTGAGTCAAGAGACACATACCCTTTGTGCCATTAATATAAAAAGTTCAATTTTAAACTTTAAAATTACCGTCTTTTGTTCCCTACAAAACTGCATACGATCAGGTTAAAAACATAGTTTTCGCTTCCTTTCGGTCCTCAAAAACGGGTAGCAAATGGATCCAATAGTCTTCTTCTTTTTATGTCATTAATTTCCATTCCATGATTAATACTGCAGTGGCCACACGCCTCAGCTGCAAAATAATTTTGCTTTGCTGCCGGTGCCTGATTTAACAATTGTGGCCCGTTCCTTCTTGTAAATTTTGCTTCGTGCAGTATTTTCGTGATTCTCTTCCTTCTTGGTAGTGCTATTCAACGCAAGTATATAGGGCGCGAGACAAACCAAATTGATTTCAGTTTTCGACACTAGCACTCTGCTCGTAGTTAGAACGGCTTTGCGCACCCGCCACAGTCCGACGGTTGTGACATTGGAGACCAAGCAAGACCGGAAGGTGCCGGTAGTAACTTGCCGTCGGTCATTAGCAGCGATGAAGAGGTAGATAACCTATTCGTTTTACGGTATCGTTGAGTGATATAAAAAACGAGCTGGCGTACAACAACAACAATACATACAACGTAAAACTCGATAGTCCACACAACAAGAGCTGCAACACTTATTACCAAAGTGCCAGCCACATCGATAACATCAGCTGTAATAATAATAATCAACTTCCACCTGGGAGCGACCCCAGCGTGGAGTTTAACATCCATACCTCTCACGCCAAATCTCACTCCGGACAAGTTACGCAAATACCCAAAAGAGGTTAAAAGAGGTAAAATACTATACCCGGCGGGCTATGCATCATCACAACCGCACTCGACCAATTGGATGTCTAAGATGACCTCATCAGCAACTCCGTGCGAGGCGTGTGTCTCTAGGCATTCGTGTTTTCTCGGGAATTGACGGACCCCTTGGAGGAGGACCATGTTTTTAACGCGGTCGACAAGCCAACCCATGATTTGACTCGTAATCAAAGGGAGGTAATTTGTTTTAATAATAATAATATTAGTTTCCCGACCAACACGGAGGCGCTTGAAAATGACTCAATAGTAAGTAAGGCTGACGAACTACTACCTATTTCTTCAGAATCACGTGCTACTGAGATTCTGGTATACTCCCAGAATTTTATGAGCGGCGCATTAAAAATGAGTCAAATTCATAAAAATGCATTAAGTTCTTAATGTTCGGTAATTTTGGGTACCGAAACTAGTTGGAATGAGAGCATTAAAAGTGAAGAAATTTTTGGTAGTAATTGTAATGTATTCAGAGATGACCGTGACTTAATCTTAACTCAAAGACTGTTTGGTGGAGGAGTTCTCGTTGCGATATCTTCAAAGTTTAATTCTATTTTAATAGTTTAAACCTATTGTTTCGTCCAAATGTAAGGAATTTAATCATGTATGGGTAAAAACACATGTTGCGGATGAGACCCATGTTTATGCCACAGTGTACTTTCCACCTGATAAAACTTGGATAGCATCATATGAAATCTTTTTATAAACCGCTGAAGCAATCGTATCTCGTTTCCCTCCTGAATTCAAAGTTCATATATAGGGTATAGACAAAATGATCGGGAAAGGCAAATTTTTTATCAACTTTGAAGTGCTCCAACTTCAAGAAATATTATCCGATTTAATTTCGCCAAAATGCATTTGACTGGAAAATTATTCTAGTTTTATATCTTGGCATAATTGGCCATGGCCCCCGGACACCGGAGTTGTTCCGGGTTTTCGGAAAGGCCATCTTACATGTTGAATTTGTGATGAGATTTTGTACAAGATGCCGTTGTCAAACATTCAATAAACAAAAAACAAAATATTTATCAAGCGAATGAAATGTTAACTACAAGAATTGGCCTTAAATTGACCGGAATTTCCGTGGAACAGGTTCTGATAGAGGGTCCTAGATGCGGTTAACTCGTTATTTTACTCAAAACATGCCATGTGACACTTCTTTTTTCTTGTTTTTTCACCAAAAACCTTATAATAAACTTAAAGTGGATCCTTGACCATATTGGCTATTCCCAAAACCATCGGAACGTTCTCGGGGAAACCTGTAGAAGGGACCAGTTGGGAATTTATCTTAAAACATGCCGTGTGGCAGCTCTATCTTCATGATTTTTTATAAATCTGATATTGATAAACATCAAAAGGCCATTAAATACATTGCCCACTCTCGGAACCACCGGAACGTCCCCGGAAAACCTGTAGTAGCGGCCATTTACGATTTTACTGCAAAACATGTCGTGCGGCAGCTTTATCTTCATGATGTTTCATAAATATGATACTGATAAACATCCGAAGGCCATTGGAAACATTGGCCACTTTTGGAACCACCGGAACGTCTCCGGGGAAACCTCTAGTAGGGACCAGTTGGGCATTCATCCCAAAGCATGCCATGCGGCAGCTCTATCTTCATGATTTATAACAAAGAGGGTAATGCAACTTACCTTAAAAAACCCACAGGATGCATTGACCGCTCTCGGACCCACCGAAACGTCCCCGGGGAAACCTGTAGTAGAGGCCATGTATGATTTTACTCCAAAACATGTCGTGCAACAGTTCTATCTTCATGATTTTTCATAATTATGATTTCGATAGACTTGAGAAAGCCATTGGCTACATTAACCACTCCTGGAACATTTTTGGGGGAACCTGTAGTAAGGATCATTTACGATTTTACCACAAAATATGGACGATAAGATTCACTGGCTAGCATTGGTTAGGCAAAGCTGTACAAGGAAGAATACCTCAAAAACCGCGTACTGCCTTTCATTAAAGCCCATAAAGGTCCCGTGAATTTTTGGCCAGATTTGGCGAGTTACCACTACAGCCGGGAAGTCATCCAGTGGTACCGCGATAATAACGTAGATATCATCGATAAAAAAATAAATCCACCCAACTGCCCGGAGTTCCGGCCCATCGAGAGATTTTGTTCACGAATGAAGAGGAAGCTTATGAAAAGTGGAAAAAACGGCCCGTCCCGAGCCTCAGATGATCAAAATGTGGTAAAAATGTGTCAAGGAAGTTGACTCCGGAGGTGAGCAGCGTTTAATGGAGAATGAATGACAGCATCAAAAAAGTGCTTAGTTCTGTGTTACCTATCAAAATGTGCGATCTTACTCCGGAACAACGAAAAAGTATCGTGCACAAATGGTGCACTGTGAGCGGACTCTCCTTGAGAAAATTGGCCAAGGAAGAGGGTGTAAGCGTCAGAGCGGTACGATCTGCAATTCGAAAATATAGAGAAAAGTGTACGTTTGAAGATGCGCTGAAGAGTGGTCGGAAATCCAGTCCTGTTAGTCCGGATATCGATAAAATTATCAGGGATGCCTACAAGCGAAAACCAGCGACTTCCGTTCGGGATGTTGCGAAAAACTAGAGACCTTGTCGAGTAACGTCATGCGTGCCAAAGAAAGACTTGGGCTAAAAACATACCGGAAGCAGAAAAAAACCCAAAAGGAACCCAAAACAGGCCACGTCCGTGAAACCATGGGCCCGCAAAGTCTACGATTCGTTATTGTGTAAAATTTCAGGGTGTATAATAATGGACGATGAAACGTATGTGAAACTATATTACAAAACGCTTCCAGAACCACAATTCTATACTGTATGCGAAGACAAAGAGATCCCTAAAACGGAGAAGTCAATTTTTACCGAAAAATTCGGAAAGAAGGTTATGGTTTGGCAGGCAATATGCGAGTGTGGTAGACATCTAGTCCGTATATCACAACGGAGACGATGGACACTCAGAAATACGTTAAGGAATGTCTCCAGAAGCGATTATTGCCGATGATCAGGCAACATGAAGGTCAAGTAGTGTTTTGGCCTGATTTGGCGTCCTGTCACTACGCAAAGGACACGCAAAGCATGCTTCGGGTGCATAGACTTGTCAAGTTTTATGCTCGGATCCATATGCGTTGCAACAGACTTACAGCTCGTCATATTGAATCACTTTAAGACGTCCTCGATGTATGCTTGTTGGTCCAGAAAAGGCTTTCCATTTACTCGATCTTGAACTAGGTGTAGTCCTAGACAAAACTGCGCCTCTTCAAGATCCTTCATTTTGAATCGAGAATTCAGGTAAGCTTTTAGCTCCTTTCTGACTTCCGCATCATTCATGAATACCAGGAAATCATCCACATATATTGTTACGAACAGCATCTTTCCGTCTTCTCTGATGATGAAATACAAGCATGGATCTAAACTGGAACGACGCAGTCCAAATTCCAAAGCTTCTTCCAGTTGTGTGTTTCACACCCTGCTTGACTGTTTTAATCCATATAAAGCTTTCGGCAATTTACATACCTTCGCAGGGTTGACGACGTAGCCTTCAGGTTGTTCAATATAAATCTCTTCATCCTTGAGCCTTCCTTGCAGAATCGCAGCAACTGCATCAAGCTGTTCGATATCGAGATCATGTTGAACTACCAACGCCATCAGGAAATGAATAGTGGAATAGCGCACCACCGGAGAATAGACTTCGTGGTAATCAATTTCAACTCGTTGGGAACATCCTTTTATAACTAACCGTGCCTTTTATTTGTCGATTTCACCATCAGCTCTTCTTTTGGTCTTGAAAACCGATTTATTGCGAATCGCCCATTTATTGCGAATCGCCATTTATTGCGAATCGCCTCTTCCAGGTGGTAGATCAGTCAAAACCCATGTACCATACTCGTCTAGTGCACGAATTTCTTCTTGCATCGCTTTAGTCCAATGATGATGGTCCACCAGCTTTAGTGCCTCACTGTAACTCTTAGGATCTCCGCCTGAGTCATCATCATCTTTGTTGCCAGAATCTCCGTGATCAAACTGTTCGGGAAATGTTTGGACAGTATCTGAACTAAAGCATACAAAATCAGAATACTTGCCTGGAAACAAGCGCTCCCGACCACTGCACCTCAACCCTTGCGGGAGCGCAAAATCGGGCACTGCATTGTCAGAGAAACGATCTTGAATATTGATCTGGTCCGGAACATCATCATTTGTCATAACAGCTGCATCTTCTACTACTGTTGGCAGACTGTCTTTTGGCATATTGTTATTTGCATTAGACCAAGCGAACAGCTCCGTGGAATTAATAGATTCTCGTTGCTCGTTCTTCAAAATAGTCGATGATCATCCTTCATCCAAAATACTACATCCCGACTGATAGTCACATCGCTAGAATCAGGATTAAAAATTCGATATCCTTTCGAATTGCCTGCGTAGCCGACAAAAACGCCTTCGTTAGACTTCACATCAAACTTTCTCCTCTTCTGCTTCGGTATATGGAACATTGCACGAGATCCGAATATCTTCAAATTTTGTAGATTCGGTTTCCGCTTTGACCATGCTTCTTTTGGTGTAATATTACCAACGCATCTGGTTGGACTTCGATTTATTAGGTATGCCGCTGTAGAAATAGCTTCTGCCCAAAACCTCTTCGGTAACTGTGCGTCGCTTAACATACATCTTGCTTTTTCTACTAACGTGCGGTTCATCCGTTCGGCAACACCATTTTGTTCTGGAGTATATGGACAACTAGTTTGATGCACGACTCCATCTCGTTGCATACTCTTCAGCATTCTTGAATTTACATATTCCGTCCCATTATCCGTACGAAGTATCTTCTACTTTCTGCCTGTTTGCCGTTCGACGTGTGACTTCTGCTCATACACTTCTGCAACTTGGCTTTTAGATTCTAAACAGTACACGGATACTCGTCGACTTGCATCATCGATGAAAGTGATGAAGAATCGGTTGCCTCCAAGCGATGGAACTTCTACTGGACCACAAACATCCGAATGCACCAAGTCCAGCAGACCTTCTACTCTCGAAGAACTAGCATGAAATGTGTCTCGAGCGTGCTTACCTTGAAGACAACCAACACAATCTTGAAGAGCTTCATTCTTCAGGACGATTCCATCTGCCTTCGACATCAGCTTCAGCATACTCTGCTGATTCATATGTCCTAAGCGCTTATGCCAAATGTTGAAATCCATCGTAAGGAATGACTTCTCTACCTTCTGATTCAGCTGATACAGACCCTCTTCTTCCCTCCCTGATGCAATAACATTGCCATCATTCAATGCTTCCTTCTTTAAGATACAGCTTGACAAATCCTTTTGCGACCGATTTGATGGACTGATTATTTGCTGTATCTATCGAATTCACCCAGTTTTCTTACTTCCTGTATCCTTCTTCACTTCTGATCATATATGCGGCCGAATCGAAATACCATTCATCTTTTCTTTCTCTGCCCACAGCCAGCATTGCACATAGAGCCTTACTTTTGTTCTTCGTTGGCTGCTTCGTTTTTCTCTTCACCGTATCAGCCGTCAGCTCAATGCCCGATGCTTGCAATCCCATGATCATCGGGTTGTAATATTCCGGCAATCCTTTTAACAGCAACGATGCCAACCACTGATCATTAATCTCGAATCCAATTTCACTCAGGTTCTACGCCGTTGTGACCAATTCATCGACGTACTTTTCAATGGATCCAATTTCCTCCAACTTCACCGATGTTAACTTGTCCAGCAATCCGAAACGACGATTCAAACCATTGTCCTGGAACGTCTTCTGAAGCTTTTCCCATGCTTCTTTTGCCGTTTTAACGTTCTTCACCAGGCTATAGTTATTCTTATCCAAGCTTAGGCAGATTGCTGCTAGCGCTCGTTCGCACATCTCAGGCTTTACAGCTCGCCAGGAACCTTCTCTAATCAGTGACATCTTCATTGTGAAAGCCCATGATGGATAATTCGCACGTCCACGCAGTTTCCCCATGCTCGAAAGATTTACTGGGTTTCCGTAGGCACGTACAACACCTCCGGGCCGCAAGCCATCCCCACCAGCCGGTAATCCTACGCCACTGTTTGTCGTCCTCGTACTCCCATTTGCACCGCTTCTAGCAACACTGCTCCTAACGTTGTCTCTCGGGATCATCGTTTCGAAAAAAATGAAAATCTGCTTCTTTTATGACTTCTCGTAACTACAGGCTTTGGCCAATTCTGGGCCCATTACCACTTGGAGTGGAAATAAAACACTTGTGTATTGATCACAGTCTGAACAAAGAATGAAAATTTATCTCTAATATTTACTCAGGTAAACAAAGGTTACAAAGGTCATCTAGATACTTGAGTCTTAGATCGCAGGTTACTACTTCAACAAAATTCCATGGAAACTTTTCGAAAGTTTTTGAAGGATGGCAAAAGAATGTAAACAAGTACAGTATAGGTAGGTGAAGTTAACAAATGCATTTACCGCTTTGAACTTGATTGAATTTATTAATTCTCAAATACAGTCTTCAAAATGGCATCAGATTCGCCATGTTAGAAGGTTTGGCAAAAATTTAATTTTTAAATAATTTTTGTGTGTGTGTGTATGTGTGTGTATATTTACAATCCAACTCCCACTGTCCGGCAGTGATTTTATGGAAGAAAAATGTTTGCAGTTTAACGAACTGTTGTTGACTCGACAAACATATTTAGCCCGGGAATTGGAAGGTGAAAGCTCTGTTGGGATCCAGTGACCCATTTCAGAATGCCTGGTTACTCACGTCCATTCCGAGGTCACTTTCACTGACAACAAGCCCCGCATAAACACAGTACAAATATCAAATGGATATAGGTACTGTGCATACACTTCCATCATCAAATCTTGTTGTTTTGATGATGGCACGTATTTAGCAGTATCGTTCAAATTCAGAAAGATCTCACCGGATATTGTTGCTGATCTTCAGTCTTCATTTGGACGGCTTCCCTGTGATGCTAAAGGATGCATTTATGTCTCTACAGAAGTATCACTCTGCTATTCGGCAAATTTTTTCACATCATCCTTTTCGAAAGGAACAGCACGAATACAATTAGTATTTCGCGCACAATGAAAATCACAAGTAAAAAAACACTTCCGAGAAAAAAATTAACTAGAAAAATCACCAAAAACACAAAACACATCAGTTTTCAAGCACGGCTTGCTGCGATCAATTTAATTTTTAAATAATTTTTAATTTTAAATTGTTTCTTCTTATTAAATTTTTGTATTTTGTGATAAAAATATTTTTTTTTAAATTTTCTTAGATGGTGGATCAGATTATTTTAAAAACTGTGTTTAAAAATTTATAAACTCAACAAAGTTTAAAATTCTGGTTACTTCTGAGCTACGGTCAAAATTTCAGCTCAATCCAAGCTTAGAGTGCTAAAATAAAAAAATATAAAATATGTATGACAACTTATTAAACTGTAGGTTTATATAATATTTTCGTCAACAATAATATCGCCAGAATAGAACTTTTTGATTGAAAATCAAATCCTTTAAAGAAATCATAAGAATAAATGTTAGACAACTGTTATAACAAATGTGAAAGGAAAATAAATTTTGATAAAATTTTGAAGTAAATATTGAGAGGCGTTTTAAAAGAATAATCGGAACTCTGTCTCTACTTAGTCAATGCAGATGGGAACATACTGTTTTTACAAGCAGTATATTACGGATATTTACCTTCAAATTTTATTCATGTGGTTTGATTCTTAGAAAATTAATAAAAAAAATCGGTGGTCCTGCACTACGGCAGCACTATGATCGATAAAATAAAATATTTGTAGAAAGGAATAGATAAAAAAATAGTTTCAACAAGTTAACAATATTTTCAATAGAAAGTAAGCTTCAAATGCGGCAAGATTTTCCCCTATTTTAATGAATAACATTTACTAAAACCTCGAAGAAATTACTAAATTTAAAAACTTTGATAAACTTTGTTATCACCAAATTGAGTAAATTAAAATACATTAACTATCATGAACAATAATGTTGTGTGTGTGTGTGTGTGTGTTTTTTAGTGGAGCTGCATGACAGCTTGTATGTCAAGGCTGCACCCTTTTCCAAAAATCCCCATTACTAGGACGAATCACACTAGCATATGTCGACCATGTGAGCATCATTTGAAGTATAAGATGTTTTGCCTTCGTATTTTATAAAAGATGTAGAATTTCCCATGTCATTGTACCCATCCCTGCAATATTGCACCCAACAACTTTGAATGTATTTCTTATTAAAGATGACTAAGTAGACTATTTTATAATAATTTTGAACATTTCCTGGAAACGATGTTCAAAATACTGTCCATGTTGAACTCTTCCAAAAATTACTCTTAAATTACTATATACATTTCATCAATACTATGTTGTGAATAGTTCATTTATTACAATTAACTTATAGGGATGACACAAAGGCCCATTATGCAGTCTATGTTGACATTCGCTTATTGCTTATTGCTGTATGGACATTCGCTAGCTTCGAAACTTCTAATCAGTCTGGGGAATCATTACTCTACTACATTTTCTGTACAAGAGAAAATCATATTGTGAATTCTAAAATGCGCCTTTAAATAAAACTCATAATTGTAAAACCTTCTTTAATAATAAATTTAAAATACGTACATAGATAAGTGTTTCAAATTTTATGTTTCAACTTAACAGGCTCTTAATTTTGAATACCTACTAAGTGAACAAAAAAAGTAAATGAAATTAATAAACCAACTTTTTTTCAAAAAACATCGCTATATACTAGTTTGTGCACATCATTGGCGTAACTACTGGGGGTGCCTAGGGGGCCAATCCCCCTCCAGAACTCTGTAGCCCCCCTCCAGGATTTTTTCTAATATATTTCTAATTTGAAATGAAACATTATTGATAATTTCTACGGAATTGTACGGATTTTTTTTCCCAATGTTAGTTGTTTTTGTACTTCGCTCCCTTCAGAAATAATTTGAACGAGTAACTATTTCTGAAGGAGTAACGTGCGTATACCCTCTTCCCCATACTGTACCGTATAGGATGTAAAGTTGGTATATCGATAAAAACCATAGTTAACGACAATTAGATCCATGAGATTTCAGATATATCAAAATTACATCTACTTTGCTTGAGAGTTTGATGCTGTTAAAAGTTAGTTTTTTTTAAATTTTTATCGTGGTGTTTAATAACGAAAGACATGATAAGCTGATCTAAGCCAATAAATGGTTGAATGTAGTTTATAACTCATTAATTTATTGAGTTAGGATGAGTTAGGATGAATATACTAAATTGCCGCATATCATAACTAGACATTATCTAGACATGGGTGTTGTCAGGATTTAAACTGAGGGGGGGGGGATTTTTTTTCACGGTATGGCAACCGGAAACTACCATCAAGGATTTCAAAATTGTGTTGGGCATCGATTCCTGGTCTATAGACATCATCCAAATTCCAAACTATTGCATATCGGTATGTAGTCTTATATTTTTACTTATACTATTTCGCGTTAAAGCATTTCTCGGAATTCTTTTTTCGGGAAATTTATTGTTTTACGGGAACTATTTTTCAGATGCTATTTCCCAGACGCCATTTCCAGGAATCCTTTTCTCAGAGACCATTTTCCGGAATGACCAATTTTCCTGAATAGTAGTTTTTTGTCCTTCTTGTTTACGGGAAACCAGACTTTTTCTGAAATCAGCCCATTCAAAAGACACAATTTTCCTGAGTTGATTCTTGTCTTTTTTTCGGGAAATTATTGCTTTCCCGTATTTTCCAGCTGCTTTTTTCCAAAGTACATTTTCCAGAGGCTATTTTTCAGAGATAATTTCCTAGAGGTAATTTCCCAAAGGCTATTTCCCAAAGGCCTTTTCCAGACACCTTTTCCCGGAATGATTATTTTTATCGGGGGAGATGATTGCATTTTCGAATCCATTTCACAAAAAGAGACACTGTGGAATCCGACTTTCTCCGGAGAAGTTGCCATATTCAAATCTTTTCCAAAACCTGGCTTGTGACAAATTAAACTTCATAGTTTTGATGAAGTTTGCAGAAGCAGATAATTTCTCATCTCCATGCGGAGCACTAAGAGTGGACAGTAATTGTATTGCTAGAACGAATAGACATGAAGAGAAAGTGTATTGATAGTTACGTATAGGGCAACGACAGGCTTTGAAATTGAAAGATACAAGTTTGAAACGAGCGGAGGGCATTCTGAACGGTAGTATCCGATCAGGCACATATGTAGCTCTTTGTCATACTACCCCATGCAGGATAGGCAAGGGGGGAAATTCCCTTGACTGACAAAAGGTTATGCAACCGATCGGGCTCTTATACTACCTTTTGCTTTTTTCTACACACTTAGAAAGTTTTATGTAAAAATAGGTCTTTTTGGATGCACCCAAACGAAGCGGCTAATAAGACATAAATTTACGTCTTTTTTCAAATTTACACGAAGAAACATTACACCTAATTTTACATGCCATGACGCACATTTCAGTTACGAGAACAAATTTCATAGAGTTTTAGTATTTTAATAAACGAATCTATAATTTATAAATCTTATGAGTATTATTACTACACGGGAAAAAATCATGTAGTAGAAACTACCATTTTACCCGACTACGCCTATCTTTAAAACTACCATGAAATTTCAGTCAAATTTACTACGTTTATGGTGAAACCGTCAATGTTTGTGGTATATTTGACAGACCTCATATTGATATCAACCGCACCATGGTTGATCTAATCGAAGGGATGGTAAAATCAAACGCATTTATAGTCAGCTGAAAATTGTTGGTGTTTGCGCTTAATTTAACCCTCGAAATGGTAGTTTCTACTGCGACTTTTTTTTGCGTGTAGAGCGAGGAACTGTTATTTTACTGCATATGCTGCAATTGATTATGTGAATTTTTAACACCAAATTTGGTTAAAAATCGCAAACCAAAAAACCATACTTTTCCAGAATCCTATAAGATTAGCTCCTTTGAAGATAATAGCAGTGCACTACACAGAAAAAAATAATTAATTTTAACAAGCGCGTAGAATTTATCCTCGTGTAATTCCAAGCCAAAGGAGCGTAAACAATGATATTGTTTGCAATCTTTCATACAACAGGCTTGATTCAGGCGTTATCTGGCTTAAATTTACATAAAATATCCCATTATTTTCTGCCAAATCTGGCATTCCCTTTATGTGCATTAGATAACGCAGAAAATTAAGTGATTCTTTTTATCTGTGTAGGGCAACGGCAGGCTTTGAAATTGAAAGATACATGATTTTGCAAAACCAAGTCTTCGGAGGACGTTTTGAGAGTGTTTGAGCATACTTGTCCCTTGGAATGACCCTGCGGTATTTCGAGTTTCTCTAGAAAAGTGGCCATAATAAATTTTTAACCAAAACCTGGCTGGCGACATTTCTAACTTTATGATTTGAAAAAAAAAACGGAAGGGTGAATTATGCCAGTGACATAACCATCGATAAACCGACAAGATACTCAATCTTCACTTTTGATCAAGAATCCATAACGACCGATTCAAACATACAGCGATCTCATCTGTCAAAACCTTTAGAATCATTTTATCTAGATCAAATAAATGTGTCCAAAATTGCTAAGACATGAATCTTCTTATCTAGTTCCCAAGCGTGTTTGTGGCAAAAATTAAACTTCTCCGCGAACACGAAGATAGATGTCAGATGCGTGAAGAAATTGACGTCATCCAATCAATAAATGTCTACTATATTTTATTCAGACTATGTCACCGTGAAACCCAATGCTATTAGTGTACGGCTTTACAATTGGTTCTCCACGAAATTTTTTAGAAACTTTACTTCGGGTCGAATTAACTGTTAAAAATATTTTGTTTGTTGAACGTCCAACGTGCTTGTAAGTGTTAAATGGATCCTTTGTTTACATTTCCATTGAACATAGAGCAGAATTACTACGAATAACTTAGCTTAACACCCAGTGGACCAGTATGGACAATTGGCTGGAGCGGGAACCGTACCCTCACTTCATGGCAATCGTATGAACGACGGGTGACACCCTAAATCATCGATATTTTCTTCTCAATTGGGCTGCAAGACGTTTAGCAGGACACCACTATGTGAAAGTCACACCGGAGAAAAGTTTGTTCAGCTCCTTGTCATTGCGGATGGCTAGCTGCAGGCATACATGGAATTTTACCCAAGTGCGCCTCCCGCATGCATATTGCTTGCCTCCTCTGGGGATGAACCAGTTGCCACACTGGCGAGAAAATCACCACGCTTACGATGAGTGCAAAACAAGCCAAGTGTGAGAGGGAGTCTCTTGAAAGCATTTGTGGTGAAAATTTGAGAGCACGCTCTCGAGTGAAATGAACGAATTATGCTCTCGAGCGCACCCACCTAGTTCTCGCTAGTTTCCTCTTGAGAGACCGCTCTGCAGAACCAAATCTTTAGAAAATCTTCAGTGCCTTTTTTATGCATGTTTCCAAACTTATGAGTCCAAAGTTGTAAGGATTTTTTCAATTCCTTTGTGAATGACTTAGATGTGTAAAGAGTCACCCACAATTGATACGTTGCGGATGCGTTTGCGTGAATTTGACAGTTTTCCCATAGGTTTTCTGTCAAATTTAACTACTCCACCTAAGTTATTAACCTATATACACGGAAAAAACGTGATAATAAGATAATAATGGAGAAACAAAAGGCTTATTTCTTTAGTAGTAGTTATTCGTTTCGGGTGTTAATGGGGCACATTCGGAACTGTTCAATGCCTTGCCACATGTTTCGTCGTCGTAATGTATCAAAATTAGATCCGAGTTCCAAATCTTTCTGGAAACTCTCTAAAATCTTGAAAAAACCTCAAAAGCCTATACCAGCACTTAAGGAAGGTGATAAAATTTTGCTCACAAATGCGGAAAAAGCTCAAAAACTTGAAATTAGAAGAAAAATTAGTATCTTCCATTTAATTCCAACTACCTTTGCTTATCTTCGACAGATACGCGTATTTCGTCTACAATGTGCAGACTTCTTCAGTGTCTCGTACTAATAACTCGACTTAAGAAGTCTGCACATTGTAGACGAAATACGCGTATCTGTCGAAGATAAGCAAAGGTAGTTGGAATTAAATGGAAGATACTAATTTTTCTTCTAATTTCTAGTTACAGGTATTCCACTAAGCAGCTCAAACCCTCTAGGACTCAAAAACTTGTTAAGCAGTTTCAGAGCTCCCATAATTTCAGTTTGGGACTGACTAGTCCGATTGAGGAATCGGTTTCCAGGAAGTATCTGAATATTTTCTCTCAAGAAAATATTTTTAATGATTCTTGGGGAACCGATTTCGATGAAGTAAGAACTATAACTAAAAAATTTCAAAATATGAAAGCACCAGGTGATGATGGCATTTTCTATATCCTCATCAAAAAACTCCCTGAGAGTACTTTGGTAAAACTATTTAACAGATGTTTTCATCTAGCATACTTTGCAGATAAATGAAGAAATGAAAAAGTTGTACCAATTTTGAAGCCAGACAAAATTCCGGCTGAAGCTTCTAGCTACCGACCGATCAGTTTGCTTTCTTCAATAAGCAAGCTTTTTGAAAAAATAATTTTGAATAGAATGATGCTTCACATCAATTTAAACTCAATTTTTGCTGATGAACAGTTTGGATTTCGCCATGGGCATTCAACTACGCATCAACTTTTGAGAATAACAAATTTAATTCGTTCAAACAAAGCTGGAGGCTGCTCTACTGGAGTTGCTCTTCTTGACATAGAAAAAGCATTCGACAGTGTTTGGCATGAAGGTTTGATTGCGAAACTGAAAAAGTTTTCCGCTCTATATCATGAAATTAGTTCTTTGCAAGTAAATTATCAAAACTCTAAGTCTGTTCAATTGCCCATTAGAGCTGGTGTTCCTCAAGGTAGCATACTTGGGCCAATACTATATAACATTTTCACTTCAGATCTTCCTGATTTACCTCAGGGGTGTCAAAAATCTTGCTTTGCTGATGACACAGGCGTTTCCGCTAAAGGAAAAAGTCTTCGTGTTATATCCAGGAGGCTACAAAAAAGCTTGGATATTTTTACAGATTATTTTCATAAATGGAAGATTTCTCCTAATGCTTCCAAAACTCAACTTATAATATTCCCACACAAGCCAAGAGCTGCATTTTTGAAACCATAGTTATATGGTCACTATGAACGGAGTTCCAATTTCTTGGTCAAGTCAATTAAAATATTTTGGACTGATACTTGATCAAAAATTAACTTTTAAAGATCACATTGAGGGCATTCAAGCCTTACATTTGGCAAGTACATAAGATGTTTATATCCTCTTATAAACAGAAAATCCAAACTTTGTTTAAAGAACAAACATATTTTTAGACCGGCCATGCTTTATGCTGTGCCAATATGGTCTTGCTGTTGTGCAACTAGGAAAAAAGCACTTCAAAGGATTCAGAACAAAGTTCTGAGACTGATTTTGAAGCTGCCACCCTGGTTCAGTACTATTTAATTACATAGAATTTCAATCGTTGAGACTCTAGAAGAAATGTCCAACCAAATAATTCATAATTTTAGACAAAAATCATTGCAATCTTCAATTCCAATGATCAATGCTCTCTATTGATAAGAACTAGTTTTAAGAAATCAACTGTAATTCTGACACGCAGGCAAAATAAACCCTGTTAAAAATTCTGAATAGACAAAGTAAAAATAATATTAACACAATTAGATATTAATGATAGCATATAAGGTTTAAATGTTAATTACTTAGCAGGATCACCTAGGATAATATATGAATGTAAAATAATGTAAAATTTGGAATAAATAAAGAGTTAAAAAAAAAATCTGACCGGCAAGCCAATTCATTTGAATCGGGTATTTTTTACATGGTTATCGTTCCGCTTCGGGTCCCTTTGTGTTCGGAGCTTAACACTAGTGTTCGCCGTAGAGATACCCTTACTGACCGAGTCTCTTAATACTCTGGCTCTCCTGTTATTAAATTTGCGAGAGTTAGAGACATATTTTCGTTTGTTGTTTACACACTAAATGAACAGTGGATACATGTCAAATGAAACGGGCTTGACTAAATAAAATCAAATTATTAATTCAAGCTCTAGCGATTCACTCCGAGCACACCAAGCAAAAATATTTCTGACACCATAGGTTCTATCTGGGTACATTCTTTAACTCGTAAAGCACGCAGTCGGTATACCGTATAGCGCCAAAAAGCAAAGATTTGACATTACTGCCCAACTGGGTCGCACTCGGGCACATTCAGATGCTTACATTTGTACGTAGTCGATACAGTGGGTACAGTTGATAACTGGTAATCACACAACTCATGAATATATTGGCACAAAACATAGTGATTTCCTCCTCGCTTGAGCTTATGAAAATATTAAAATTCACTGTGTTGGCCAAATGTAATTGCCCAATACATCATATAGATGAACTTAAGAATTCCACTTTTTATCAATTTTATAAAAAGAAACAATGTTACTTTTCGAAACAATGTTTAGAGTAGCTTGCCTGTAGCTCGAACATAATATGATTTCTTCACATTTTAGCTTTCCCCTCTTTTCAAATGTTAGTCTAGAGTTATAAGTCGAGTTATTACCCAAGTAACCACAAGCATTATATCATAACACTAATTCGACTGACTATCAGCAACAGTAATACCATATCACATTTTTTCAACAACTCCCATGCTATGTAGCATTACCTATACATTAAACATGTTATGATGCATTACTATATTTCTACAAACAGCTTAACGTTAAATACGCATTAAGTGATCCATTAATGCATTGTCTCAATAAATGCTTCTTTGCTAGCTAAAAAGTAGCATTGGTGCAATATCATCTGGATGACGTTTTCCAATTTCACTTTGGAAATGAAAAACATATATGCATATATGCTCGAGCTGAGCTGCCTGTCAGATTCAGAATCGTCAACTTCATTCTCCTTATCCAGAAAGTTTGATTCTGAAAATTTCAGCAAAAAGTATGGATGCATTATGGGGAGTCGCGGGTTTTTCTGGTTGTTTATATTAAGAGGACGGAGCTGTTTTTTCAATCTTTATTCTCATACTCAAACTTAGTTTCATCCTGCACCGGGCATCAAAATTGTGTCGGCTTGTTGTGTGATGAACGGCGGTGGGTATGATTTCATTTGTAGCTCGTATCGGGTTGAGGTTTGCACTGATTAAAGGTTAGGGTATCGCAGTCTCAATGGCGTGTTTAGCAAGAAAAATCTAAAAATAGCTGCATGAAATATGTTCTTATAGAACGACAAAGAGGGTATGTTTGGGGTGTGCTTCTTTAATATTATGCAATTGTCTTATAAAATTCCATTGCTCTTATGGTCAAGAGCGTTAACACAACCGGCATTCATCGATTAGTCGTGAGAAGCCTTGGTTCGAATCCCGATGTAGGAAACACATTTGAGCTTATTAAAAATATATCCCATCATTGTTACGCGCAGATGCCATAAAATAAAATAAAATAATATCCCCACAATAAAACGTAACAGAAAAAATGAATTCATCTAGAAGAAAATTAAATATATTTTCTTTTTCCAAAATACCCCAAGCTCTATATATGCTTTTTAAAATGCAATAAAACATTTCAGTAGAAGCAGTAATTCAACTGCTGAAAAAGTAACTATGCCCTAAATATACTTATTTTCTGGCTTCAATAAAGCATGTGCGCTAGCTTTAATTTGACAGGAGTGGGGCCCTTTTCGACTTTAGTTCTACTTTAAGGACGCAAGGAAGATTAGATTGCTTTATACCAAAAACTTATATCGTAATATAATGCATAATTGATGTATCTATATAGAGCTTCATGGTTACTTGGGTAGTACGACCCAAGTAACCACAACCATTATATTATTACACTTATCCAACCCAAAATCAACATCGGTAATGCGGAATCGCATCAATTCAACAGTTGTCAAGTAATGAAGCTTTAGATTAGCTTAAGCATGTAGTGATGCATTACCAATGCAGTAATGCTATTTTAGCAATGTCTTATGGCATTACAAAAGATATAGCATTAGTTCGATCTTAGTGGGGCTCTTTTCAGCTTTAATCCAACTTCAATGATGCACTAGACGTCATACATATGCTCTATATATGCATACTATTACAGCCTCGTGGTTACTTGGGGAGCCACTGAAGAAGTCTGCACATTGTAGACGAAATACGCGTATCTGTCAAAGATAAGCAAAGGTAGTTGGAATTAAATGGAGATTACTAATTTTTCTTCTAATTTATAGTTATAAGTTTTGTCATTTGACCTCAGCCAGGGTCTGTAGGTTAGAAATAGGTAGAGAAGAATTTCATGAATCTTTGTAAGTTATTTTCGTTTTCCGAATGTGCCCCATGACTGTCTGATACTACCCCACATACGGGGCACATCCGGACAAATATGTATTTTTCCGAAATGCAAATAAACAACTCAAAATTACATAAACGCACACCTTTAACACACTCTTATGATGCTTCGATGTCCAAATGACAACTAGAATGAATTCAGGATTTTTGGCGACGTTCACAAGATATATGAAAAATTGAAAGAAACAATGTCCAAAACTACTCCTTTCTCCCCTAGAATATGTGAATTTTTAATCAATGTATTAATTTTAAATTCAAATATTGTATGTAGTTAAGGCCACTGCTTTATATGGAGCCGTCCTATTGTGCACTTGCTGAGCAACGCGCAGAGCGTTTTATCCGTTGTCGCCAGGAAATACATTATGGTTAGGGTTGTGGTGCGTTAAACCACGCACAAGACACCCACACTCCCATGCCTGAAACATTAATCTATTTATCCTGTATAGGGCGACTGTTAGGTTCCTATAGTTGCTTATGGAGTCTCCATTCACAACTATAGAAACCTAAGGCTTTAGAGGAACCGCAACCATTGCAGCCTTACCCTATGCCAGATAATGTTCAAAGGTAATAATATTGCTTATGTTTTCGTACACGCACCCTCACAAGAATCTGCAATCCTTTATTTCCAAGGTCAAATTCATACGTTATAACGAACATATCAAAACCGAAATGAGTAAAACTGGAAACCGGAACCTGAACGACAAACCATTCGCAAACGCGCTTGCTAATCTACTTATTTAGAGAATCAACATCAGTGTATCTGACCAGATCACGCACTCCAGAGTTCTCTGGGGTGCGGTTCTCTTTGTTCACTGCAGTGCGTTTCAGAGCGCTGAGTTTACTCGCCAGAGGCTTTCAGAGGCAAGTGATTTAATTTCACCGCGCAGCTCATTTCAAAAACTACAGATAAAGGAAAAGTGTGGTGAGTATGCTGCTGTGTGCAGCGCTCCTGCATGAACAAAAAGAGAAGAAAGAGTGGTATGTTCGCTCTTGTCTCCCACAGAGGAGAGGGACAAGTATGGCTGCAGGTGATGTGAATGATTCTCCTCTTCTTATTGTCATACTCCTGCTGCTAGGTAGAAGAGTGTGGTGCTCAGTGCTGAGCTCCATCACGGTATTAACAGCGTGAGAATTGACAAATGAGATTGCAATTGACAATCAAAGCAATAGAAGAGCCTCTCACTCTCTCAAACTTCTCATCAACATGAAATAACAACCGAAAGATATTTATATCCCGTGTTTCTCATTTATTTTCTATATCTTGTACAAGTATTATGTGATACGATCGTACCATCAAGAATAAATATACTGGCATAAATCGACCGTCATTTTACTTCTCTAGCACACAGACGATCATGATGGACATCGCTAGTAGCAGTGTTTCTGGCGTCAAATTCAGCAGACATTACCGCGTCAGTGGCGATATGTACGCAGCTTGAGCTTTACAATTGAAGGTTCAGTTGTTGTTTTTTTTTCTTTAACCCTTATGTGTTTGAAGGGTACCCGGGTACCTTTACAGGTTTTACGCTACGAAACTTCATTTTTTTAACAGGAAGCTGAAATTCACAGAAATTTTTGTAAAAAACGCCAAATTTTGGAATAAAAACATTTTGTAGAGTGGGGGGTCGAACAAGGTACCCGGATATCCACCAAATTCAAATGATTGGAACTCTGGCAATTATTGACCTAGTTTAATTCATTTGGCACCATGATCTTCTGATTAGTTTGATTCCCGGAATTCCGGGTGTCTGGGAGTGTGTAATTATGTACAACTAGGAATCACAAAGAACCTACCCGTACACTGAGTGTGTACGCATGGCTGGTCTGCCGTGTTGCAATTTGGCTCGAATTAACTGTTAATATTTCGTTTATTGAATGTCCAACGTGCTATTGAATGTCCAAAGTGTTAACATGGTGAATAGAGATTTATATACGGATACTAAGCAAAATTTTGACCATTTTCTCCGGGACGTGGCTCTTCAAGCAACGCTATGTGGAGCCGGTGCGTGGTAATGAAATTTTCGAACAGCTCAAGAGAAATTTCAATCCAACATACTCTTCTTTGGTCGTTTTGAAAAGGACAGATTATAGTTGTTTACGGAGGGAACATGGTTCGCGATTAAAATTTTCTTCTGTCTTCTTGGGCTGCAGGACGTATGATAGGACACCAGTAGACAGTGAATACGACCGACTGAAAACTGCAGACCGACGCGGTTTAAGTGGGATTTTGCCTTTCCCTTAACCATTATTTTACAGGTTCACAGCTAATTATCGATGGTTGGTCGGACGTCTCCACACGTTTTATGAAGAGCGTGGCGCAAATATTATGTCATTTTCGACATGCGTTCAGAAATTTTTCTGTAAAATTGGCGTAAACAAAATATTTATTTTTAGTTAATTTAAACAAATTCAATAAATTAATTTAGCATTAGGGACTCAGCTTTGATGTTCTACCTTTCGACTGGTATACTTATCGTAAAATTTCTGTGGACCATAGAGGAGATATTATCGTTCAAAATCAGATTTCCGACATTTAAGAACGGTGCCCCTATACAGGAAATGAAAAAAGAGATGTAAATCCTTCTTCAGAAGAGGTCTTCGGACATTTTAAAGGTTTCTCACCATACTAGCCAATTAGGTTGACCCTCGGGAGTCCAAATTCTTCCGAGAAAGTGGCCATATTCAAATCCTTACCAAAACCTGGCTAGCGACACATCAAACTTCATGATATGGCAAAACAAGGTCATGAAAAGACGTTTTAAGGATTTCTGATCATACTAACCTCTAAGGAAGACCCAGCGGGATCCAAGTTCCTTCAAAAAAGTGGCCATATCCAAATCTTTTGCAAAACCTGGCTTGCGATGTATCAAACTTTATGATTATGCAAAAATAGGTCTTCAGAGGACGTTCTGAGGTTTCCTGTCCATACTGGCCACTTGAAGAGGCCCTGTGGGATTCAAATTTCAAATATTGTTACCAAAACCTGACGTGGGACTTGTCAACTTCATGATTTTGCTAAACTTTGTATTCGGTGGCCCTACGGGATCAAGGTTCCTGAAAAGTGTCCAAATTCAAATCTTTCAAGTGAGGTCTTATTTGTTTAATCTCAGCGCAAACAGTGGTAGTGGTAGCGTTAGTATGATAGTTGTTCGTTGTCACGTTTCAATGAAGTTTTTTACTTGTAATTAATACCCAAGCAACGCTCCCCTTCGATTTTTGGACTCGTAATGCGAAATACTACCTCAATAACGTGGAGCTCTAGAACATTAGCATTGATAGTGTAATTAAAGTGCTATTTAAAGTGCGCCTATTTAGTGTACCATATTGGTTCTGCACCATCATTGTGTTCTCCTGCTACATTTAACACTCAAAGCTACTTTGACCACTCACTGGATGAACACAAACAAAGTGCTGACTCGTGCCTCCACGATGAGCAAATCTACGCTTGCTTTATCCACTCGTCCCAACAATGAGAACCAAAACACAAAACGTTCGAGGGATGATTTGAATAAGTGCGACGATCCAGTGGAAACCTTCGACAGTCTGCTGATGCGAATACAACATATGATCGATGACGGGAACAGGAAAATTGAAAATAAGATCGAGTCTAGTAACGATGCTATCGTTTGTGAAATTTCAATTCTGCGTAATGAGCTGCATGATCTGAAAGCCGACTATGCCGGTGATCTCAGTCGGTTAAATGATTCGCATACGAGAATGGAATTGGATGTGCAGAAACACAAGGATGATGTTAACAGGCTACTAAGGGACAACGATCTTATTCTCACCGGAGTACCATACAACCCTTCGGAGAACTTGGATTTGGTGATGCTGAAAGTTGTTGTGGCTCTTGGATACGACGATAAGGATCATCCAGAGATGATTTTTTTCACCGCTATTTCAAAAAGAGAAATTTGAATTTGAACCAGCTTGGATACATAGTAGACCGACGCGTCTACCTCAATGACAATCTCACCGAATCAGCTCGTCATACCAAATGGATTGCTTTAAAGCTGAAACATTGTGGAAAGATTCGTCATGTTTTCTCCAAGGATGGGATTGTTTATGTGAAGCCGACCGATAATGTTCAAGCTCTGCCGATTTACTATGTGGACCAATTATCGGAGTATGGATGGAACAAACAGCATGAAAACCTTGATAATTAATTCTTTCCTGTAAGTCAAACATCGTCTAATCGACAATACTATTAAACCCGTTATACCTTATCCGTCCCTACGAAATTCGTTAACTCCTTCATTAATAATTCCATGATTCCGTTCCTATAAGTAATCCTTCATAAGTTCCTTCCTGAAAGTTAAACATCGTTGGACCATTAGATGAATCTCGTCGTCATCACTGATGCTGCTGCTGTTGTTGCTGTTGTTGATGCTGTTGTTGCCGTTGTTCCAGTTGCCTCTCACCATCACCGAAGCAGTCGTTGTTGCATTGTACCGTCTTCAATTAAATGAGCGATCGTAAACCACATTTAGATGAGTAGAATATCATTGAAATCTTTTGAAATGTTTGTTGTTTTTTTTCATTTGCTCGATGCTCTTTCCATTCCCTTCCACCCTTCAACTTCTGGTTCATGCTCTCACTGTTGATCTTGTTTTTGTTCCTCGATGTCGGTTAATCAGATAAATATTGCACGGGCAGGTCAAGGTATTGCCGATATTCCAACAGCTGTTATGAATGTGGCGTTACTTGATGATTGCTTAAACGTCTGTCATATGAATGTACAAAGTTTGTGTGCTCGTCATTTAAGTAAATTTAACTAATTTAAGCAATGTTTTGCTAGTAGCAAAGTTGACATCATTTGCCTCTCTGAAACATGGTTGAATGAAAGTATCGACGATAACATAATTGCTGTCGATGGTTATCAAGTCCTGAGGAATGATCGGAAATATAGCAGAGGTGGAGGTATATTTATTTACCATAAACATGAACTTGATTGCAAAGTAATCGCCGTATCTGATCCATTAACGGAATCGGAAGAGTGTAATCGTACTGAAAACATGTTTATTGAAGTTCGAGTGAACAATAAAAAATTTCTCCTTGGTACTATTATAGATTCATAGTCTGGCGGATACAACGACGGAAGCCAATTTGAACTGTCACTTGGCGGAGCCAATCGAGCATATCTCGAGTAATTCATGCTCATGGCCTAAAAGCCATAAGTAAACAATGACTTTAAATATCGATTTCCCTTGAATAATAAATCACTCTCGTGAAATGAAAGCAGCATTTGGTAGAAGAATGTTAGTTCTACCATATGGAGTAGTAGGATATAGTGGGATTCTCGTGATTCGTGTGAAATCAACGTTAAAAGTCATTTTTTAGAAATGGCTTTTAGGCCCTTAACATGAATTACTCGAGTATGCTCGATTGGCTCCGCCAAATGACAGTTCAAATTGGCTTCCGTCGTTGTTTCCGCCAGACTATGAATCTAGTGACTATAGAGCGTTTCCAGATGAAATCAGCCGGAAAAAGTCAAAATCTTGCACGACCCTCCCCGATTTGGATGAAACTTTGCACATGCCTTCGGAATTGGTGATGATGGATTTTCCGCGGGTTCAGGGAATTTTTTGACCCAAGACATTTTTTTCAAAAGGGCGTATGTGTTTTGTCATGCGTATTTTTCAAAAAATCATAACTCGAAAACAGTTGGTTGTAATAAAATTGCGTCTGAGAAGAAGTTGTAGTTAATTAATTTGACTTTATGAAAAAAAATATGTACACCGTAAAAAAAAAATTTCTTCAAAAAAATCAAAAATTAAACTTAAAAATCAATTAGCAAATCTGTCCAACGTACGATTTTTATTTTAAGTCATAAGAAGTAGAATAAAAGTTGTTCTACGATGGAGCAACTTAAGATAAAAAAGTTCTTAGAAGTAAGAAAAATTCTAGTTATTTCCAATTTGTTGTTTTTGCATAAATAACCATATTTTAATAATATAATACGATTTTTCTAGTGATTTTAAACAAAAATGCTATTGGTGAGCAACATTCTATATGAACCCGTTTTCGAGATAATTTGAAAGTAATGTCGAAAAAATGGCTTTTTCCATGAAAATATCATTTTTCCAAAGGTTAGTCGTGATTGTCCATCTGCAAAAGTATTTTTTTCAAATTGTTCATGAAATTTTCAACAACTATTCTTCGAACACCAAGAAGATTTAACATATTCTTAATTAACGAAATTAACAAATCTTAATTACCAAATAAAAACTTTTTTTTTGTTCATACATGATTTATTTATTTTTTCTTCTATAAAAAAAAATTGTATTTACATTTTTACAAACACTATTTCCTAACATTCCTATAAATATTATGAAAACTCAGTATTTCGTCAGTTGAAAATATTTTCGCAGCGATTTTGTTATCTGCAACTGGAATGAAGGAGTGATATTTCTGTGTACCAGGAATCCTTTTTGTTTGCTGATAACTACCACCCCATTCTGCAGCTCCCTCTTCATATTCTTCTTGTGAA
The DNA here is from genome assembly GCA_034211315.2 of Aedes japonicus. Lineage (NCBI taxonomy): Eukaryota > Metazoa > Arthropoda > Insecta > Diptera > Culicidae > Aedes > Aedes japonicus. The sequence goes on along the minus strand of JASCZW010000353.1, from coordinate 182,836 downwards.
ACATAGCAAAATGATATTTTTGTGAAATTTTCTTGATTTCTAATAGCCCAATCATACAAAGTTTTCGCACTTGTTATTGGATGTTCCTGTTGTTTGGCCAAGCTTGCTCTTGTTGCCATTCGTTTTAATGTGCCGCCAATTGCATCACATGGTCCCTTACCATGTGAAGTTGTGAAAAAATGCCACTCAGAATCAATGTTGTATATCTCTTTAAACTTACAGTGGCTTGCAAATTTTTTTCTATTTTTGTATTGGGAAGCAGCCCCATCAGACATAAAAATGGCCTATTTATATTCATTAGTTGATTTAAATAGTTAGTAATTTAGAAATAAATACTTGTACCGCAATTGTATCATGTCTTAGAACTTCTGATATTACAACAAAACTTAGATTTTAAAGCATTCCTGACTCCATATAATAAATAACAAACGGATGAATTGTAGCCTGATCATTGTTCCAATGATGACTTTGAACAGCATCCTAAAGTACAAATGAATAATTCTCTGCAAAATCGCAAATAATAACTACTTCTCCTTCTTTTAATGAAGACTTTGTATCTTTTAAAAATTTAGATTGCTTTGTTTTTATATAATCAAGGGTTTATTATTTTTTCTAATTTCTCGCTAAAATATTCAACAAATTCATCAACAGGTTTTAATAGCGTTTCTAAATTACATCTATCAATTGTAATTCATTGTTCAAACGATATCTCAGACAAGTTATGTTTCTCAAGTTCTTTTAAAAATCTTATCTCAAATTCTTACAGCGTGGGACAGTTTTCGCATTAACGGAGGTAACAATATTTTGATCTTGATGATGAATTACACAAAAACTTCTCAAAATGTTGATTACAATCAGTGTTGAATGAATATTTTGTTAAACTGTGAAGCATTAAATCAATATTTTCGTGAATTGCGCAAACACAAACGTTGTGAGAACCTGAAGCATTTAACAATTTACAATGTTTTGGTCGTAATGCAGCAAAAGTACTAAATCCAATTTTATGTTCACTGACTTCTTTAAATCGATTTAAAGTTTCTCTAAGTGATGAAAGTAATAACCGTTTTTGAATTTGTTGACGCTTACCATTAGTGTTTACAGAGACAAATTCTCTATGTCCCGGCATGGCTCTGCTGATGTCGTCCTCGTCAAAAAATTGTATCACTTGATTCTTTATATCCGGATTCAAACGATTCCCCGATCTGTCGTTGGGGGTAGCCAATACTCCATTTTCGGCTGCCAATTCTTTTGCTTGTAATGCAAGGTATTTGTTTGTTTCAAATTTGCTCGTATTTAATCGTCCACGAATTAGGCAAAACTGTTAATATACGTATTTTATCTATTCTCGAACAATCTGGTTCTATGAATTTTTCTTTCAATTTGGAAATTTTCATCATATTCTACAACCTTTGTTTTCAATGTAGCTAACTCTTCGACTTCTTCTTGTGGTGGTAAGCTGAATAGATATTTTCTAATACCTGCTACAATTTCGGCAAACTTTTGCCGACGGTATTTATCGTTTTTAAATTCTCTAATGGATATCGGAGTCACATTTATTCCTGCAATTCCATTATTGAATAACTCAATGTAATCCGGTAGGTCACTGTCATGAGAAGATGCCATGGTAATTGAAGCTGCCGATGGCATTTCCTCCAAATCTTTCCGTGATGTGGTTGGTGCTTCGTCATGTCCACCGTTTTCTGGTTGCTCCACTCTTTCGACAGGATTACGACGATACGAATATAACCGACATGAATCACAAATGCTTAATGACGTGTCCAAATGGACCGTACACTGCATGGATAAAAGTTTTTCAATTAACTTGTCAGTTAAATTTCTAAGTTTAGGCGAACACCGTCTCCCGATTTCAGGAAAAGGTTTACAACAATGCTTTGTTTCGAGTTCCATTTCAAACCGTTTTACACTTTACGCTACTTATGAAAGACACTGTTAAACTGATGTCATGACTTTGTAATGTAATCCTTTTTATACGTACTAGGTACGCACTTTAGGTACTTTTTTGAAATATTGGTATGTAATGCATGTAAATAATATTTTCCGGCAACACCAAAGGGAATGCATGAATAGGTATAAATGGGCGTAAAAATTGTTTTCTTACTGGTATAAACAGTTTACCCAAGCAACCAAAAGTTCGAATTTTACTTGAGATAAGAACTTAGAAGTTCACATTTAAGTTTCATGGAACTTTCAAACGCAACCTTCAAGTTCATATGTTGTCAGTTGAGAACTTGCTTTGAACTTCAAAAATCTCTAACATAAAGTTCAATCAAAATACTAACCGTACTTTTAATCAGCGCAATAGTTCACAACAAATCTATGTTGAACTACTTTCCTACTTTTTGAAGTACAGATAAGGTTCTGAGTAACACTTTAAAAAGAGTCACAAAGATTGTTTACATTTGAAGAGTGATCTGGTGTTCCCAAGTAACATTGCCAAATCCGTCCAGCTTTGTTAAATTTTATTAAAGTTTTATGAATGCCATTGAAAATCAATTTTGTTTTCTTATGGTACCAAGAGGTGCCAATAGGTTTTATATTTAGTCAGGTTTATGAGAACCTACACAGCTTCTTTACAACGATCTTTAAACCTTTGCTTCTAAAATTCCATCCACTCCTATCAAAAGTTTTATGTTGGCTTTATGAACTTGTAAAATGCTGTTTGGAAATGCCGTTTTAGGACTTATTCATATTATCTTATTATGGTCAGTTTAAAAACATTTCAAACCCATTTTGCCTCCAGTTAATGCATTAAACGGCAAATTGGCATTGAGGGAAGTCACCAAATGACCAAATAGTTTTATAGTAGTAATTTTGAAGATTAATTGACTTTCTGAAAAAACTGCGATTTTTTTCAATTGCCGTATTGAAATATAAGAAATCATTGAAATGTGGAAACATAAACACATGAAGTATTAAATGTAATGCAAATGAACTGTAAATTGGAGACCAATTTCGGCATGCTTTTAGATAACCTGATTAAATTTCACCAATTTTAAGGAAATTCATGATTAATTTATCGAATATATTTGTTTCAATTTGGTTTTTGTTGATGTAAATTGGTATAATTTCCGAAGCGCATTAATTTTCAGCTAATATAGTGCCAATATTCACCTTAAAATTAAATGCGCGTACAATTTGTAGCATGATATTATTAATTTGTTGTGTTTTATTAATTTGTTTTCATAACCGTCTACAGAGTGGGCCACTTTGCATACATTTCGGCTTTAAAGAATCATAGGCATAAAAAACACGATGCATAGGAGAGGTGTTAGTGGACAAAACAGTTAGGAATATAGTTTCATCAATAAAACCGGGAGGAGTGCTATACGGCTGAAATAAAACTAAAATTGTTACTTGGGAATTGTGCTCCAAGTTTGACGTGGTACAAGAGCAAAAAAAAAATAGATTTGAAAAAAAGAACGACTTATTTTATTATCATTGTAAGAAAACTGTTAGCTGAATGAGATGCGGAAAATGAAGCTGTCATTCCACAAGGTAAACTTAAGTAATTTGTTGTTCAGATTGAGTTCTAGGTGATTCAGAGATTTTTATGTTCAGTTAAGATTTTAGGGAGTCGAGGGCGACTCCGGCGTAGTGGATAACATCCAAACCTCTCACGCCAAAGTCACGAGTTCGAATCTTATGAAAATTAAACGACCAGTTATGAAAATTCCCAAAAAGTATTTGAGTTACCACGACAGGATGGTTCATCTCCAAATAAACAAATCAGTTTATAGGGAACAAAAGAAGTACTAATGCATGAGATCAACGCTTCGAATAAAATCAAATACATAGCGTAAAAATTACAACGATGCATATATGAGAGGCTGAAAAAGAATAAAAAACATTGTGAATGGGTGTAATATAAAATAATAATAACAATTATATTTATAATATCTGCATGTCTACAGATTGCGGTCTTGCTGCAATTGTAGATGACCATCGACACGAGGGGAAAAAATAGATAATATTATTATACAATAAATACTTAGGAATCCCTGGATGACCTGAAATTAAATACCTTATAAAGCATACTTCCATGTTTCATAATGCAAATGACAGTACATTCCAAATCTTGTTAACCACTGATATTCAAAACTGAACCACTGAAACCACTTTATATTCAATAATATACTATCATAAAGATCATAAAAGATAAAATGCCACTATTTCCCTTAATGCTCTTGCATGCTAACTATTAGGATGGATCTTTCAAAGCACGCTGTAACAACGAACCTAATGTAAAAAGTAACATTCTCAAAACTCCAGGCACACGATCCTCTGTAGCAGGTGGAAAAACTACTTGATGTGATATTTCCACGATGGAACTGACTCTTAGCTTCTGGTCTTGAGCATGAATCCCTACTGAGCCCTTGCGGCGCGACAAGCCGGCCAGTTCAGCGCAAGCGTCAATCTTCAATTAACAACACTGTACTCACTAAATTTGCGGCAGGATTGGAGAAAAACAAAAATGTCGAAGGTAAATATAATTAGTTTTTTATCTGGTTTTGTTGAGTTCGATTGAGGTACTTTTTGAGCTGAGTAGCATTCTCTACAACCTCTTGAACGATCCTTTCGTGAACTTCAAAGTTCTCTTTAGAAGCTGATAAGAATGCTGCTAGCAGCTTAACACGTACGTCCCCAACCCCTCTGAGACAGAAAATTTAAAATTTAAAATGGATGATACTCCATCGTTAGCCATCGGATTTTGTTGCGGTTTTTTGCAATAGATCACAAATATATTCTAGTTTATAGATCTGCAATGGTTTTTCCGAAAATTTCCGTAGTTTAGGATTCCAAGGTGGGAGTACTGGGGTAAGTACCTGTCCAGGGATGGTGGACAGAACATTTTTAGTAGCGAAACATGGCATGCGGCATATCAAACTTCATGATTTTGTAAAACTAGGTCATCAGAAAACATTTTGAAGGTTTTTGACCATACTGGCCACTAAAAGAGGCCCTGCAGGATCCGAGTTCCTCCGGAAAAGTGGCCATATTCAAATAATTGCCAAAACCTGGCTTGCGACACATCAAACTTCAGCATTTTGCAAAACTAGGTCATCAAAAGACGTTTTGAGAATTTCTGACCAAACTGGTCACTTGGGGAGGCCCTGCGGGATCCGAATTCCTCCAGAAAAGTGGCCATATTCAAATCTTTTCCAAAACCTGGCTTGCGACTCATCAAACTTCATGATTTTGCAAAACTTGTTCTTCGGAGAACATTCGGAGGGTATCTGACCATACTGGCCACATAGGAAGGCCCTACGGAATCCGAGTTCTTCCGGGAAAGTGGCCATATTCAAATCTTTTTTAAAACCTGGCTTGCGACACATCAAACTTCCTGATTTTGCAAAACTAGGTCATCAGAAAACATTTTGAAGATTCCTTACCATACTGGCCACTGAAAGAGGCCCTGCAGGATCCGAGTTCCTCCGGAAAAGTGGCCATATTCAAATAATTGCCAAAACCTGGCTTGCGACACATCAAACTTCAGCATTTGGCAAAACTAGGTCATCAAAAGACGTTTTGAGAATTTCTGACCTAACTGGTCACTTTGGGAGGCCCTGCGGGATCCGAATTCCTCCAGAAAAGTGGCCGTATTCAAATCTTTTCCAAAACCTGGCTTGCGACACATCAAACTTCGTGATTTTGCAAAACTTGTTCTTCGGAGAACATTCTGATGGTATCTGACCATACTGGCCACATAGGAAGGCCCTACGGAATCCGAGTTCTTCCGGGAAAGTGGCCATATTCAAATTTTTTGTAAAACCTGGCTTGCGACATATCAAACTTCATGATTTTGTAAAACTAGATCATCAGAAAACATTTTGAAGATTCCTTACCATACTGGCCACTAAAAGAGGCCCTGCAGGATCCGAGTTCCTCCGGAAAAGTGGCCATATTCAAATAGTTGCCAAAACCCGGCTTGCGACGTATCAAACTTCAGGATTTCCACTTTGTACTCTTTTTATGAATTTCGTTACGCTTTGGTGCACTAAAATGTGCATGTCTTTTCCAGCTTGACAGTATCCTTTTGTTAAAAGTAGTTGTTAATAAGTTGGGGCATGGACCACTAGCCGAGTGAACCATAGTTAGAAGAGCTTATGTCATAACAAATATTGTGGTTTTGCGATTGAAACGGGATTTTCGTTTGTGGTTTTGTATTGTTCGATAGTGTGAATTATTTTTGTGCAAAATTTTAAATGACTTGAAATCTGATAAAACGAGTATCGTGGATCCGGATTCAGCCTGAATGGAAAAGGATCTGATCCATATTGATCACAAGACAAACTTTTGCAAAATCATTAAACTTGATATGTCACAAGCCAGGTTTTGGAAACGATTTCAATTTGGACACTTTTCCGGAAGAACTCGGATCCCGTAGGGCCACCACAAGTAGCCAGTATGGTCAGACACCCTAAGAATGTCTTCTGAAGACTAAGTTTTGCTAAATCATGAAGTTTGATGTGTCGCAAGCCAGGTTTCGGTAACGGTAACGAATTCCTGGAGGATTTAGAATTCCGCAAGGCCTCCTTAAGTGATCAGTATGGTCAGGAGTCCTCAGAATGTCCTCTACAAACCTATTTTTGCAAAATCATACAGTTTGTTGGATCGCAAGCCAGGTTTTGGAAAAGATTTGGATACGACCACTTTTCCGGAGGAGCTCGGATCCTGCAGGGCCTCTCCAAATGGCCAGTATGGTCAAAAACTCTCGAAACGTCTTCTCATGACCTAGTTTTACAAAATCCTGAAATTTGACGTATCGCAAGCCAGGCTTTGATAGCGATTTGAAAATGGCCTCTTTTCCGTAGAAACTCGGATCCCGCAGGACCTCTCTAAGTAGCCAATGAGGTCAGACACCCTCAGAATGTCCTCCAAAGATCTAGTTTTGCAAAATCATTTAGTTAGATATGTCGCAAGCCAGGTTTCGGTAACGGTACGGCCGGTTGAATATGGCCTTTTTCCCGGAGGAACTCGGATCTCGCAAGAGCTTCTTAAGTGGCCAATATAGTCAGGAATCCTAAAAATGTCCTCCAAAGATAAAGTTTTGCAAAATCATAAAGTTTGATGTGTCCCGAGCCTGGTTTTAGAGAAAAATTGAATATGGCCTCTTTCCCGAAAAAACTCGGATTTCGCAGGGCCTTTCTCAGTGGCCAGTATGGTCAAACACCCTCGGAATGTCCTCCAAGGACCATGTTTTGAAAAATCATGAAGTTTGATGCGTCGCAAGCCAGGTTTTAAAAAAGATTTGAATATGGCCACTTTCCTGGAAGAACTCGGATTCCGTAGGGCCTTCCTATGTGGCCAGTATGGTCAGATACCCTCCGAATGTCCTCCGAAGACAAAGTTTTGCAAAATCATGAAGTTTAATATGTCGCAAGCCAGGTTTCGGTCACCATTTGAATATGGCCTCTTTCCCGGAGGAACTCGGATCTCGCAAGAGCTTCTTAAGTGGCCAATATAGTCAGGAATCCTCAAAATGTCCTCCGAAGATAATGTTTTGCAAAATGCTGAAGTTTGATATGTCGCAAGCCAGGTTTTGGCAACTATTTGAATATGGTCACTTTTCCGGAGGAACTCGGATCCTGCAGGGCCTCTTTTAGTAGCCAGTATGGTCAAAAACCTTCAAAATGTTTTCTGATGACCTAGTTTTACAAAATCATGAAGTTTGATATGCCGCATGCCATGTTTCGCTACTAAAAATGTTTTGTCCACCATCCCTGGACAGGTACTTACCCCAGTACTCCCACCTTGGAATCCTAAACTACGGAAATTTTCGGAAAAAACCAGTGCAGATCTATAAACTAGAATATATTTGTGATCTATTGCAAAAAACCGCAACAAAATCCGATGGCTAACGATGGAGTATCATCAATTTTAAATTTTAAATTTTCTGTCTCAGAGGGGTTGGGGACGTACGTGTTAAACACTAAATTCGAACTAGAAAATTCGGTTAGTTACTTAAAAAGTAAGCTGGTTAAGCCAAAAAACACCTTGTTATCAGAACTTTTGGTTGCTTGGGTAACTTATTAAATACATTATGTTTCTACCTGAACAAAATACGCTTGTATACTAACATGAATACTAATTATTTTTGTTTCGGGTTAGGTTTTCAAAATATACTGTAAGTAAAAACAGCAAATTTTGTCGTGTTACCTACAGTAAATATCAGGAATCAGTTTGTCTAGTATTCTCGGTAATAAAAGATATATTGTAAAAAAATTTATGTACAATTTGAAAAGAATACTTTTGCAGATGGACAATCATGACTAACATTTGAAAAAGGGATATTTTCATGGAAAAAGCCATTTTTTCGACATTAAGTTCAAATTATCTCGAAAACGGATACATTTAGAATGTTGCTCACCAACAGCATTTTTGTTTTAAATCACTAGAAAAATCGTACAGATTAGAAAAATATTGAATTTTTCTTACTTCTAAGAACTTTTTTATCTTAAGTTGCTCCATCGTAGAACAACTTCTATTCTTCTTCTTATGACTCAAAGCCTTTTTGAATTTTTTTTATAAAAATCGTACGTTGGACAGATTTGCTAATTGATTTCAAGTTTAATTTTTCATATTTTTTTGAAGAAAAAATTTCTTTTTAACAGTGTAAATTTTTTTTTCATGAAGTCAAAGTAATTAACTACAACTTCTTCTCAGACTCAATATTATTATAAGCAACGGTTTTCGAGTTATGATTTTTGGAAAAATACGCATGACAAAACACATACGCCCTTTTGAAAAATTTGTCTTGAGTCAAAAAATTCCCTTAACTGGCGGAAAATCCATCGTCACCAATTCCGAAGACATGTGCAATGTTTCATCCAAATCGGAGAGGGTCGAGTTCAGTCATTTGCTCATTTGGCAGAGAAATGCTAGGTACTCTCTGTTCTCTACCTAGAGTCGACTGCTCTAGCTTCCTAGGTGAAAAGCTGTTGGACCTGTCACTTCTGGACTGTCATTCTGATCGGAGATTTCAATATCGATCTGAATACAACAAACGCTTCAGTTTTACGCTTTAGAAATATTCTGGAGAACTTCGGGTTTAACTTTGTCAACAATGAACCAACACTCTTTCATTTTGGTGGTAGTTCATTAATTGATTTGCTGATTACCAACGATAAGGACTTTGTTATAAATTTCAATCAAGTTTCTGCTCCCACTTTTTCTCAGCACGATATAATCTTTTCATCACTTAACATATCTCGTAACAATCTGAGTTGTCCTAGATCGTTTAGAGATTATAATCGTATTGATTATCCGCTGCTACAACGAACGTTGACAAATTTTGATTGGTCCGAATTATATAGTATTACCGATTCCGACCTAGCACTCGACCTCTTCAATAGACACATAATTAACCTATTCGAAAATTTCGTTCCTCTGCGACAAATACGGTCCAGTCCGAATGCTTTGTGGTTTAATTATGAAATACTAAAAGCTATGATCGATAGAAACATTGTATATCGTCTTTGGACCTCCACTAGAAATGAATTAGATCATAATCAGTTTAAAAGGTTACGTAACCGAGCTACCAGCTTGATAAATAAAGCTAAATTCGACTTCATGGGAAATGACTTAGAGTCTGCTAACTCCATTAAAGAGTTGTGGAGGAAACTTAAACATTTGACTGATGCCACTAAGTCTAACCGCAATGTTAAAAGTCATAATACTAGTGACGAAGTAAATGCGTTTTTTGGAGCAAATTTTACAATAGATCCAGAATTACCTTCGATCCCACCAGAGAATTCTGATGGTTTTCGTTTTTCATCATGTAATGATTTCAAAATTTCAAATGCAATTTTATCTATTTCATCTAACGCAACTGGTATGGATGGTGTTTCCTTAAAGTTTATCAAGTTGATCTTACCTCTCATAATAACACCAATTTCCTATCTGCTCAATTTAATTATTGAAACCGCCTGATTTCCTCAAGCATGGAAGACTGTAAAAGTCATTCCGATTCGAAAAAGGCCTGCAGGTACAAGTTTGGATAATCTTCGTCCAATCAGTATCCTATGTTCATTGTCTAAAGCATGTGAAAAGATCCTCAAAAATCAGATTCAAGAATATGTTCACCGTTTCAATCTCCTCTGTCCATACCAATCTGGTTTCCGATCTGGGCATAGCACAACCTCATCTTTCATCAAGGTACATGATGATATCCATAAATGTATTGATAAAATAGGAGTTGCTTTTTTACATTTGATAGATTTTTCAAAAGCTTTCGACAGGGTTTCACATATCAAACTAACGAAGAAACTATCCCATAAATTTGGATTCTGTCGTGAAGCCGTTTCTCTAATCGACTGTACTTAAGTTCTCGTACGCAAGTGGTTGATATCGAAGGTATTCTTTCGGCGCCCATTAGCACTTATATTTTCATTATTCATTAATGATCTCCCATCGGTTCTTCAGGTCTGTATGATCCACCTGTTTGCAGATGATGTTCAATTGTATCTCTGTTCAATTGATTTATAAATAGAAAAAATGACTCGGCTAATATATAACGATTTTAAAAATGCTTCGCTATGGTCATCAAGAAATCTTCTTCCTATAAATCCATCCAAAACGAAAGCTATGTTTATATGCAGACGGCAAATACGTATGGAGTTACCAAATCTTTTTATAGATAACGTTACGATCGAATACGTCAATAAAGCTTCTAATCTTGGCATAATTATACAAAATAACTTAGAATGGGACACTCAAGTGAATTCTCAATGCGGAAAATTTTATGCTGGACTGCGACATTTGAGACTCACGGCTGGTATGTTATCGTTATCAACAAAATTTAGGCTTTTCAATTCTCTGTTAAGGCCGCACTTTTCGTACGGACTTGAATTGATTGTGAATGCACCTGCTGATATTCTGAATCGCTTAAGAATTGCCTTGAATCACTGTGTACGTTGGGTCTTTAATTTATCAAGGTACGCCAGAGTAACACATTTGCAAAAGCAGCTCTTGGGTTGCTCCTTCTATGAATACGTTTAACTTAGAATCTGTGTGAATTTATTCAAAATTATACATCAGGGTCCAAGCTATCTGCTTGACAAACTTCAGCCGTTTAGAAGCGCTCGAGTAAAGCAATACGTTGTACCGCAACATAACTCTTCTTATTACGGTGGTACCTTTTTCGCTCGTGCAATTGTTCTATGGAATCAGCTTCCTGCTAATATACAATCTTATCTATCAATGGCAAGATTCTACCGTGAGTGTTTGAACTGGTTGAGTGAAGGAAATTGAATGGAGTGGAGCAAGCAAAGGGTTGAGTATCAAATAAGTACACTATTATTGTTATTAGTAATTTGCTTTCCTTTTTTGTATAATTATTTGAATTGCGTTAATGGGGTGGACAACGATAATACCGATTGTAGTAAGTTATAAGAGAATACTCTTACTCTACAAGTATATAAATAAATAAATAAAATAAAAAAAAAAATTTAAAAAAAAAATCTGTCCTACAAACATAAGCAGTACGATAAAGTTACCTGGAAAATGATTTGGTTAGATATATGGCAAAAAATTCAAAGCATGTTCTCCGACTCGACAAGAATCTCGAGGACCACTGGGCCTCTTTTAAAAATCCTTTAAATGTCTTTTGATGACCTAGTTTTGCTAAATCATGAAGTTTAATATACTGCATGCCATGTTTCGCATCCGGACAGGTACTTACCCCAGTACTCCCACCTTGGTATCTGAAACAAAGGAAATTTCCGGAATAACCAGTGCAGATCCATAAAATAGAATAATTTTGAGATCTATTGCAAAAAACCGTATCAAAATCCGATGGCTAGCAATGGAGCATCAGTAACTTTAAATTTGATTTTTTTTTCTCAGAGGGGTTGGGGCGTACGTGATATAATATGCATTACACCAAATTTATTCTAACAGCCTACCCATATTCTTTTCCTGTATTTGGGTGATTTTCAACCTTAGACGTTGGCCTCCACCCTAGATATCGCAATCATCAACACACGAGCATACGAACTCCCGGTTGATGTTTGATAAAACATACCCTCTAACCGGTTTGAAGAAATAAAATGATGACAAGACAAGACAAATTCAATATCAAAGACATAATCAAAACAAATAAAACGAAGTTTTTTTTTAAATAAAGCCAAATTTCAAAAGAAATGGAACCGAACTCAATCGATTGCGCTAAAATTGTGCGCGCCACGTTCATTTTTTATACTAAATCGGTGTTAAGTTTACTCATTTACTTGGTTAGGGAAGGTCCATTAATTATGTCACGCAGTAAGGGGGGAGGGGGGGTTTGGGAAAACGTGACGATCCATACAAAAAAATTTGAAGATCCATACAAAAAAACGTGACAAGGGGGGGAAGGGGGTTATAAAAAGTCTTTTTTTGCGTGACGTATTTAATGGACATTCCCTTAGAGGTTACAGACATCAGAAACAGTGCAATCTCCAAGAGGGGGTTGTGAGTTCCGACGTTCCGCCAGTGTTTTCAAACATCGTTTGGTAAACTCTCGGTTTTTTTTTGTCATTTGGGCCAATCTAACATTGAGAGATTCTCTCCGGTCTCGCTCTCTTTCATTAGTTACAACGCCGTTATAAAACATTCAAGTGATCCTTTAGTACAGATCAGTGCTGGTTAGCATCCACTACAAATAGTAGAATAAAAAACAGAAAGGTGATTGGAATATGAATGAAAGAGAAAGTAATTAAAGAGAGCACCCAAGTAAAATAACTTGTTATGTAATAATCAAAAAATCATCTTTAAGACATGATCTCATGTATTTTTCTAGTACTCATAACTTATTTTTGGTATCTTATATGACCAAAACAGCGCAATAAATCGATCTATTTGAAACATCTTTAAGGTCACATAAGAAATTTTTAGATACAGATTTAGGACTGATAATACGTTCTCAAGATGCATTTGAATAACATAATAACTTTCAACATGATGATGTCTTATCTTGGTAGTTTCTAGCATCAAAATAACAAATAGGTTACAATCAAGTAATTTATAAGTAAAAACAATTGCAGAAATACATGAATATGACATGTTAGTTTGAGAAATGTCAAACGAACAGAAGTTAACAATGATTGTTAATGAAGTTTGCAGAAGCAAATAATTTTTCATCTCCATGCGAAGCGCTATGAGTGGACAGTAATTTATATATATAGAACGAATAGGCATAAACAGAAAGTATAGGCACAGAACAGAACAGTATAGGCACAGAACAGAACAGACGAATTGGCTCATATGAATATAACAAATAGTTATGTGTATTCTTATACAGTGGTGCCGTAGTGCGGAGATATTCCATACTAAAAAAGGCAATCATGGTGAAAGCATTCCACCCATTTGAAGAGTTATTTTTCTCCATGTCGTTTCTATTTTATGGGAAAAGCTAGGAGAAACTAGCTCACTTGCTACATACTTAAGTTCTTTTGCCTTTGGTTTCCACGAATACAGAAAGACGGCCTGTGAAAAAAGTGGTAAAAATATATTACTCTTCCCTTGGAAAAGAAGCGTTCACCGTACAGATCAATTTTCGATCTGTCATCCGGCACACATGTAAAAATAGATATTTTTCATCCGTTTGATCATCAACCAAGTTTGATGTCTCTGTATGTAAAATTGTTTCCATCCACTTTTGGAAGTCAACATCATCTTCGGGATATTCGCATTTCATTGCGTTATCTGCTGGCAACTTCTATGATCTTTCCCAACACTTTGCGGTTATGGTCTTTCCCAATCAAGTTATTAGTATTTGATTGCTTTGATTGCACAAAGAAAATCCACGCGTGGAACCACATTAGGGAGTAGCCTACAAAGCATATGAAAGCATTATTGTGACGGCCGATATTGCGATGACCTTATATAAAGAGAGTTAATAACTCTTTTCTCAACTGTTTGCGTAATTAAGTAACTAATTATGGTTTTTGGGAAGCTTATGGAATGTTTTTCCCAAGGTTTTTCTTTGCTGATTTGTGCACCAATAGAATTCACATTTTCATCCTATTTCATCCTATTATCATCACTTTGTTTACCAACATTGCTGACGTAACAGAACAACTCTGTCAATGTCCTTATATCAAATTGTAACACTAGCGCCACCCCATTAGACATGTAACCCGTCACTTGAGGGTAACAATAAGATCTTTTGGTTTTGGGCCAATTTAGTTCAGACCACCAAAGAAAAATTGTATATATATGTGCGTGTGTTTGTTTACTAATTTATTATTAAATGTCTATGTATGAAATAAATGTCTTTAGTCCGTATTTATATGTTTGATTGATTTTTATTTGGTATATAGTAATTTTAAGGTGTAAATAAACAATTATCGTAAATAAAAGATGATATTTGTGTCCAAACTTGTATATATAGATGTGATTGTTTGTTTACCTTTTGGTTGGTGCTCTTGAAGAAATATTATTTATATTATTTAATCAAATATTTATTCACACTATTCATTCAAATATTTATTTACATTATTTATTGAAATATTTATTTACATTATTTATTCAAATTTCTATTATATATAGATGTAATTGTTTGTATACCTCCTGGTCGGTGCTCTTGAAGAAATATTATTTATATTATTTAATCAAATATTTATTCACACCATTCATTCAGATATTTATTTACTTTATTTATTCAGATATATATTTATATGAAATTATTTATTGAATAGAATATATACACTATTTATCAAACTAAATTATGTGTGAAATGAAGAATGTTAAAGAAAACAAGCATTTAGGGTCTAAAATATGTACAGATTTTGCATGCAATCTAGTCTCCTGAAATGATTTGAATGCAAATTTGATTAAAAAGTACAACACCAACCAAAACCCCTCCAATTGTACTAAAAATATCGCATCGAGAAATGCAGCTAAATGTACCGGAACAAAGCTGATGGCAATGGGCATGACGGAACCAACGAAAATATGAGATTAAAGGCCAGAAAACAATAGGGCGGTCTCTTAGTTTATGATCCGGTCCAGAGGAGTGAAGAGTAATTGTGGTAACACCTGGGAATACGCCCGTCCATTGTGTTTCGTAATTCCCCGAGTTTGTGCAAAGTAAAATCAAAAACTTACAAACTAAATTCAATCCCAAAAACCGAGTGAATTAAAACTTACAGCTAAAACACCCCAACACATTAAAAATTCTCCGAACGTTTAAATTTGGTATGGACCTTTGCTCGGCTGCACTACGGGCGATCAGGGAAAAAGGCACCCAAAAAGTGAATAAAAGCCGGCTAGGTCATTATCGTACCGAATCAATCCGAGCGAGCGTACACGGAGAACATCGAAAATGCTGAAAAGCAATATCCCTTTCTACGCTTTATTTCTTTTAAATCACTGCAATGCATAAAAAGTATGCATTGAATCAAAATATTTTATGCATTACAAAACATTTTAGATAATTATTATTTTCCGTGCATATTGCGTTACCGGCGTTTTATACTTTAGGCACTTTAGGAGCTTAGACGATTTTGTGCAAATTTAATATTCTTTTGTCTACTGAAAGCGCGTGCACTTTGCGAAGTCCATTACCCTTTGCCTCAACGCTTTCCTTCCCAGAAGGTTTTTAGTAGTTTTGTGATGCGAGAATTGCTTATTTGGAAGAAGCACTTGAACAATTGTTGTTACGTCGTTGTTGGTAATCGAATTCATTGAAAAACGGTTGTTTTAAACCCAAAAGTATCTCATTGTTTTAGTTCAATAGTTAATTGAATTCTTAAGAACACATGTGGGCAAACCAAATGAGCCGGAGAAATCGCTGAAACGAAAACTGATGATTAAATTGTACGTTGACAAACATGAGAACGTCCATAAAGTTGTGGATCACCTGCGCTACCATGGAAGGAGAGTGTTAAGGGCTTAGACTGAAGCATTCTCAACGGCAGCCATTACATCAACATTTAGAATTGATGTAACTCTGAATCTGAACTAGATATTGAAAATTTAATCGCATCAGTTTGTATGCTTACTAACTAAATTGCGAGAGAGAGAGAGAGAGAGAGAGAGGGGATAAAAGATAGGATAAAATACATGGAGCAGCGATTCACCTTAACAGCACTTCTAACATATCGCAACTATAAAAGCGTTTATTCTATACTCTACTATCTGGTCACTGTTAAAACCTCACTATTTCGCGAACGTCCGGAAACCTAATTCAATACCTCAGCCTACAAACGCGAGAGTACCGTGATATGGTTTAATACAAACACTTGTTGTTCGTTTGGTGTTCCACTACTAACTTTCTTGATCATTTTATTTCCG
This sequence comes from Aedes japonicus, assembly GCA_034211315.2. Classification (NCBI taxonomy): domain Eukaryota; kingdom Metazoa; phylum Arthropoda; class Insecta; order Diptera; family Culicidae; genus Aedes; species Aedes japonicus. Next base: position 166,543 of record JASCZW010000353.1, on the reverse strand, counting down.
ATAGCAGCTAGCTTTTCGATGCATCATCCGATGCCCGAAGACAACCGAACTTTGACATTTAGTTGATATTCGAATGCGCAGGGTTGTGCGCTAGAACATCACACTCACATTGATTGATAATTTTGCCTAATTTTTCTAATTTTAATATGCATTGTAGTGCAAACATTTGATTTATGCATTGGAATGCATGTATATTTATACAAATATGCATTGCAATGCATATATTCAAAGTAAGCATTGGAATGCATAAATTTTATAAATACATTGGAATGCATATATTTGATTTATTCTTATCAATGCATAAACCTGGTTTATTCATTCCAATGACTGGATAGATCGAATATGGTTTTAGCATATAATTTATGCTGTATAGTATATTTGTTTTTCTCCGTGTAGTGCAATAACTTGAACTGTGACGATCGTTAAGGGTCCGAGCCAGGGGGTAAGTCACTCGACCACCTTGTGTTACCACCCTAAAAAACACAATCCGCCACACTTCAAACACACTCGCCATCACATGAAAGATAAATTCATATCTTGCACCACTTACACGAATCGATTGTTTGTTTTTGTTTCCCTCTGGCTTACACAAATGTAATTCAGACGATGCATATGTGAGCATGTATTAAACGTCTGAACCGTGCATGGTTGCCAATAAGCATAAATTTTCGATTGTAGTTTGTGAAAACACAAAAACACCTTCTGCCACCCCAGAAACACATTCGTACACGATCAACACAAACACAACGTGGCAGAGTTACTCACCCCCTGGTCCGAGCTGACGGTTAAATAGTGCGTATTGTGGACAGAAGCGACAAGCACAAGGTGTTAAGGAAAGTCTGTTACCGTCAGCTCGCGGTGTCTTCTCGCTCGGATAGGACCTAAACTGATAGTACGCGTGCGAAAAGTACCACTCCCTGGACCAGCGAAACATTTGCCAACCGCTACACATTGGCAGTAGTGTTACCCGTGGTTCCCTTGCTAAGAACGGGAACGAAACTCAATTGTCACCAAGGCATGGTATATTGATGCCAAGCCCTACCGCCACGAAGAGAATACCCCTCGCTGCTGCCGTCGCATTCACCGAGATCGCCCCTGATATTCCTGATTGCTGCATGTCGACCACCGTTCATCGATCGGCTGCAACGAAAAAGTGTCTCTAATGAGTAGATAATGAGACAATGAAAATTCTCCCCTTGCCTACCCTGCATGGGGTAGTATGGGAAAGGGTTATGCGCCTGATTGGATACTACCGTTCAAACTTATATCTTGTTTTCAAACTTGTATCTTTCAATTTCAAAGCCTGCCGTTGCCCTATACGGAACTATCAATACACTTTCTCTTCATGTCTATTCGTTCTAGCAATAAATTACTGTCCACTCCTAGCACTTCGCATGGAGATGAGAAATTATCTGGTTCTGCAAACTTCATCAAAGATCGTTACTTCCGCGCATGGGAGAATACAAAAAATAACAATCAAAGTGAAAGATTGTTAATATTGTTATGAATGAGAATATTATATTTGTTAATGAGGAGAATATGCACAACTCATAGTAAAAAAATGACAATCGTTTTTGGCCAAATCAATTATTCAATATATATCAGAAATCTAAAGATTGTTAATGCTCACAACGCGGTGGTTTTTGGTTTTACTCTTGCATAATTTATGCGCCGTTCTAAAGATTAAACAAAACAACAGAAAATTCTCATATATTTTGCCAGTTTGCAGCATCTCTGTTGGAATCATCAAAAATCGTCATGGTGGATTAGACACATGGTCTACACTGACCATTGAAATTATCTCTAAAACATAAAAAAAAATGTCTCGATTATCGAGCAAATTTCTTTTTTACTCAAAATGTAACATCTCAAACATCGACAAAAACAAACGCAGCTTTCGATTTTTTTTAGTGATAATTGTAATCAATGCTTCAACCGGCACTGTAATTTTGTCCATAGATATGGCGTGAAGTTGCAGTTGAGTCCAAAATACATCGTGTGAGCAGTCTATTAATATACTCATGATGATCCATTGCAAATTATTTGAGTTAGTTATTCTAACATCATAATAACCATATTAAAGCATCTTGTTAGTGAAATGTCATTTGGCTCCAGAAATTTTAGAGAAAATGACGTTTCTTGTGGTCCGTCACAATTTATCAAAGGTTTTGTTTTTATTTGTCGTCAATCATTTCGTAGACCTTGATACATTTTTGCTTAACATCTAAGAGTTTTAAATTAACTATTGTCTAGTTTTTTTTTGTTTTTTTATTTATTTATTTTCCGTCGTCCTATTTCCTCACATGGTGACAATCACCGACGCCAGGGAAACGACTCCACCACCTGGACCCTACTTAACGACTCATGACTATGAGCCGGGACCAACGGCTTTACTTCCCTTCCACGGCTATCAGGGTCTATCCGGGTGAAATTGAATATTTATTGCGGACTCACTTCCCTAAATTGTACCGATCAATAGAAAAATCACAAAAAAAAAGATGGTGGAAAGGAATGTGCGATCATAAAAAACTATAAATCATAATTTACCATAAGAAAGACTAAATGATGTTTTATTTTTCTTTGTTCCATAATTTAGATATGGGAATAAAATGGGAGGGAGGGAAAAAAGCGCACCTTTCTTTTACTCGGGGTTAGCACCGTCCTGATTGTTCTGCTCAGCGTGGTTGAGGGAATGATTTGGCGTCGCTCCTCCGAGCTCGGTGGAGATTCGGTGTGTCTAGCTCTCCATTGATGCCTCGGATGTGTCAGCAGCATCCACACTACGCTTGCACACTCGATCGGCTCAATCGAAGGCGATTAACGGTTGGCACTTCTACACTACTGAGGTGGTTTGCACTGTCGGATTTTGCCAGATTTTTGAGCAATTTCGTCACTAGGTTATAAGAATTATTTTTATTAATTTTGAACTTTGCACTGTTTGGTGTTTGAGATTTCGTTACCGAATAAGAGATTGATCCATGATCCAAATAAATAAAAAAAAAAATAAAATAAAATAAATAAAAAATAAAAATCTTCATGGGTTGAAACAGGCCGGAAGAAGCTGAAATCAACATTTTAATACAGTTATCACAAAACTGGGATTTCAAAGACTAAATTGTGATACCTTTCTCCATAGTTTGTTCCAAGAGGGGTTTATTCATCATTTTGTATGTGGATGATATTTTGATTTTTGGCAAGAACTTATCTGATATCAAATGGATTAAGGAAAAGCTGTCGGAGCATTTCAATATGAAGGATTTAGGGGAAGTTCAAAGCTTCTTAGGGTTGAAGATCACCAGATCTTGATAAAGATACAATAGAGCTGTCTCAACAAGCTTTTATTGAGAAGAGATTGGATATATTCAGAATGCAGGACTGTAAGGCAATATCTACTCCAATGGATGCGAACTGCAAATGGATAAGATAAGATAAATGTACTGATAAACCATTTATGGAATTGTTGGGTTGTTTAAAATACTTGACATTGAGCCCTGACATAACCATTGCCGTGAGTATTTAAATTCAATTTCAGAGCTCGCCAGGAAACGAACACGGGGCAGGATTGAAGAGGAGCCATCGATATCTTCAAGGAACAAAATCGCGACGCTTGATACACTACCGTGAGAAGATGGCGACGCACTCAAGAGTTACGCGGACGCAGACTTCGCGAGCGATGTTGAAGGGTGGAGGTCAACCTCCGGAAATGCGTTCCTGGTGTATGGGAACATTGTGTTATGGAAGAGCAAACGACAACAACTCGTGACATTGTCATCAACGGAAGCAGAACTGGTGTCCTTATGCGAAGCTTCTAAAGAAGGTGTATGGATGTCGTGTATGTTGCGTGAGATTCGGATCTCGTTCGCCCTGTTCACCATATATGAGGACATCATACCCTACATTAGAATCTCTGAGGAACCAAGAGAGCATCAACGAACCATGGACATATAATAAGAGTGAAAATCAGATTGCAGATATATTTACGAAGCCATTATTGAAATCACGATTCATTAAAATGTGTGAGTTACTAGGAATGATACAGTGAGGGGAAGTAATATAATACAAATTTGTCATTCATCATCATACGGGACATGAATTCCATAGAGAGAAGGAGGGAAAAGGAATGCGCTAACCGCAGAAGTGAGAGCACGCACCGACCGTAAGCCACCGCGTGCATTGTATCGTTGTCATTCTCTAGAGTAGATAGGAGAGCAAGAGCCTAGACCGTAGATGAGGCAGAGCTTAGTTTAGTTTAATTTAGGGACGAATGACCCGAAGGGTTAAAGTCCCTTTCAAAAATAAAAGAAGAAGAAAGTTTACGTTTACCCTTCCGTATCAGTACGTCGTAAAAAACAGGAAGCGCTTAGAGGCTATTTATTGTAAGACAATTTTTATGAATGGCTGATCCGAAAAGCGGGAGAAACTTTCTTTCAGGTTGAAAACCAAAGGTTAATAATTCCTGATTGGGAAGTGGTGACGACCCCCTAGGTTTCTCACTCCTAATCAGAGAAGCTGTCAGCATCTGCTAACATATTCACCGTCTGTTTCGGAAGGGCAATATGCCGCTCACGTTGGTAGGAAACGGTGCCCGTGAAAAAAAAAACCAGAATCATCCGACGTCACCTGCCGCTGGCCATCCGCAACGACGAGGAGCTGAAACAAACTTCTGTCCGGTTAGACCATTTCACAGAATGGTGTCCTGCCAAACAGGAAAACTGTAAAAATTCAATCGCGAACCATGTTCCCTCCGTAAACAACTAAAATCCGTCCTTTTCAGGATTATCAAATGAATAAATCGACTTTATGTTTGATTGAAACTTCTCTTGCGCTCATCAAAATTTTCACTATCTGGTTCGCACTGGTTCAACATGGCGTTCAAGCCGTGGAACTTTTCGCAAAACGAAAATGTACATACTGGTACATAATGTTAGGTTGAATTGTTCGTTGTTATTCGTTCTATGTTCAATGTTCAGTCTGTACAATCTCGAGTTGAAGACGGTATAAATGTCTATTTTGATTTAGGACTTACGTCTCTCTTTACTATTCCTGTATAGGGGCGCCGTTCTAAGATTTCTGAAATCGAAAGCGATACGCAGTTTTGGTGATTTTGAACTATAATATCTCCTCTCTTGCCCCCAGAAATTTCACGAAAAGTATTTCATTCCAAAGGCAGACCATCAAAGCTGAATCCCTGTTGCTAACTTAATTCATTACCTTAGTTTAAACTAATAAAAAGTACTTAACAGGAAAAAGTCTAGACGCACAAAGGTATTGGTCGAAAGTGACATCATATTTGCTCCATACTCTGATTGGTTCATACTGCCACAGTTACCGTGCCAGAGATTATAAAACATTTGGTGCCTTCCAACCAACCATCATTTTTGATTCGGATTCTGAAGGGAACGGTCGATGTTCTCATCATTAGCAGCAGAACGACCACTTCTAGCACAACTAAACAACCATTACCATCGCCGCAGTCGCTGCAAAGCCAGTGGCTTCCTCCAATCCATCGTTTCGGTTTATTCCCTAATCATATCGTTTAAGTTCACCTGGAGCGACAGCATGCGAAAGAAAGACGCTCACCAGCATCGATTATTTCAGAAGGCGTCTATTAGGTCTGCTAGTGAACAATGCTCGGCAGTTTATTTATTTTTTTATTTATTTTTTTATTTACTACGTCTTCAGTTATCATTCCGCATCGAACGCTGAAGTGCTTCGGTCGAGTTTGTTTTTGCACTCCGCACCACAAATCACGCGGTATTTTATTGGAAACAGAGTAGGATAATTATCAACCGCCGAAACCCAGCCGAGCGTTCCTTAAGGGAAGCAGACATTCCCGGCCGAGTCCGACGGATGTTCTGTAAAGTTACCAACCGGTACCCATCATCACCACCAGCATAATCGCAGCAGTGACGGTCATCGCCCCACTCACAGGTGGTCACCAACCGGTGCTTTGTTTAAGAGCAACAGCAGACGGAGCCTCATAGACGACAATAGCCTACACAACAGCAGCGGGCAAGTAGCACATTTGTTTTTGTTCCCTCTCGTCTGTTAGTGGAGTGTGTATTTTCGTCCATATAGTAGAATCGTTTGCATAGGGTGGTTCAAAAAAAAAAACATTTGATTTACCTAATTTATTTTTGTCATTAATTTTTTTTTTTTTTATAATTTTGATTTTTTTTTTGATCAAATTTATTTTTGCATGGATGTTTCTAAGGGGGGCAACTTGCCCCCCAAAGATATTTTTAGGCCGCGCTGTTATCAGCCGTCTTCTGCCTCTCCTTGGGTTGTCTACTATCGGCAGAAAGCGAAATCCCTAGACTTTTTGGGCATTAAACGAAATTTGACGCGTCGTTATCCGGGGACCGAATTTCATCGGGTCAACCGAAACAAACTGCGTGTTACTGCACCTACGTATAAAAATGCAAATGATATTGCTAGTGACGTAGGTTACAATGCCGAGTATAACGTCTACATCCCATCTCGAGATGTGGAGATAGATGGTGTGGTATCTGCAGCGACCCTGACGTGTGAAGACGTTATGGAAGGTATGGGGCGACTTCCTAACTCTGTTTCGTCTACCATTGAAATTTTGGAATGTAAAAATTGCATGCATCATCAATGGTAGATGGAAGAAAGACGTATTTACCGTCGGACTCGCTACAAGTGACCTTCGCCGGATCAGTTCTCCCAAAATTTGTTGAAATTGATAATGTTTTCTTTCCAGTTCGCCTTTTTGTACCAAGGGTATTTAATTGTACCAAGTGCAAACAGTTGGGTCATACGGCTAATTTTTGCGACAACAAGCCCCGTTGTGGCAAATGCAGCCAAAGGCATTTAGAGGATGCTTGCCAACAGGAAGCAACAAAGTGTGCTTACTGTGGCAAAGAGCCTCTCCACGATCTGCACAACTTCCCTTTGTACAAGAAGCGCACTGGTAACGTGAGACGTTCCATACAAGAACGCTCCAAGCAGACGTATGCAGAAATGTTAAAGTCGCAAAACGGAGCGTCTGCATCGTCTGTATCAGCCGCTCAAAATGAAAATCCTTTTTTGATTTTGTCTTCCGACGAACTGGACTCTGACGTAGCCGATGAGAGTGGTTCTCCGGAGGTACACGGCCCCGGTAAAAGGAAGCCAACTTGTTCCCCGGGTGTGCGCCAGAAACAAATAAAAGCCACTCTCAAAAGCTTGCGAAAAAATGGAGGTAGCGGGGGTCCATTTAAAAAACCGAATAAACCGATAATAGCTGATGCATCCGTTCCTAGCTTTAGCTATGCCGCCCGCCGCTACCTAATAACAGTAACCGTAAGAGGTTGCCAAAAACACAAAAAACAAGTACTACGTCTTTTCGCAATTCAAAAAAAAATATCCCGTCCAAGCGAGGTAAGATTAATTTTAGGGATATTGTGGATAATATTTTAAATGCTCTTGGTCTTTCGGATGCTTCACCGCTCCGAGGAATTATCGACCTGCTTATTCCTATAGTTGGAAACTACTTTAAGCAATTGACTGTATCATGGCCCCTCATTGGTGAGTTCACATCTTTCGATGAATAATTCGTCGAGTGAGGTTAAAGATATGATCACCGTATTACAATGGAACTGTCGTAGTCTAATACCTAAATTAGACTCGTTCAAGTATTTGATTCACAATTCTGATTGTGATATATTTGCTCTCTGTGAAACATGGCTTTCTTCTGAAGATGAATTAAACTGCCACGATTTTAACATTATTCGCCTGGACCGAGATGATTCAAATGGTGGCGTCCTTTTGGGGATCAAAAAATGCTACCCATTCTATAAAATCTCACTCCCAATAATCTCAGGCATTGAAATCGTCGCTTGCCAAATAAATGTAAAGAATAAAGATCTTTGCATAGCTTCTGTCTATGTCCCTCCGAGGACATCAATAAACCACCGTCAACTTTGGAGTTCAGTTAATTTACTTCCATCTCCAGTTCTGATTCTGGGCGACCTAAACTCCCACGGTACTGCTTGGGGCGAACAATACGATGACAATAGAGCGGGTATTTTTTATGATTTATGCGACGATTTCAACTTGACCATGTTCAACACTGGGGAAGCGACACGAATAGCAAAACCTCCTACCAGGGACAGTCGACTTGACATATCTTTGTGCTCTAATTCACTATCATTAGATTGCCTGTGGAAGGTAATCAATGATCCCCATGGTAGTGATCACTTACCAATTATTATCTCAATCACAACTAGTTTAAAAAAAACAGAGCAGTCAACCCATGTCCCTTATGACCTCACGAGGCATATTGATTGGCAACATTTTGCATCGGCGGTAACCCTTGGTATTGATTCTACCGATCCTCTTCCACCATTAGAAGAGTATCGTTTCCTTTCCGAACTGATGTACAAAAGTGCATTAGAATCTCAGAAACGACGTGTTCCAAGTGCATCCCTCAAAAGAAGACCCGCCACCCCTGGATGGGATGACGAATGCACTAAGTTGTATCTTGAGAAATCCGATGCGTTTAAAGATTATCGTAGACATGAAAAATGTGAGCTTTTTGAAAAGTACCTTAAGCTTGAAAAAAAAGCTTAAAAACTTACTCAAAGCAAAAAAACGCAATTATTGGCGTTCGTTTGTAGAGGGACTATCTAGAGAAACCTCGATGACAACACTTTGGAAAAAGGCTCGTTACATGCGAAACCGCTCATCCTCCAATGCGAGTGAAGAATACTCCATGCAGTGGATATTCGACTTCGCTAAAAAGGTTTGTCCAGACTCTGTCCCTGTGGGGAGAATAAATGACTACCTCGCCCGCATACACCATCTACTAGAATACCTTCGTCGAGCTGCCTGCTGCCAACATCATCGAACCAAACAAAAAACGAGCAGCGGCCGTGTGTGTGGAAATTTCTTTATTCATTCGAACTTTGTACGTTAACCGAAATACAAGTTTCCTTCTGCTACGCCTCATATCTTTTTCTTTTTTATCCGATTCCTTTTTTTCGCTCCGGTTATTCGCTTCGGTCATTGTGTTTCCTGCGCGGTTGTTGCCCACAGTTTATGGGCCCAGATCGGAGTTAGTGGAAAAGTGCGGAAAACGCTAATTAATTTCGGATTGATCGACGTGCTGGTGCGAGTTGTTTCACGTACGGCTCACACGTGATTTAAAAAGATGGCGGACAGTGCGAATTTTTCGTTTCCGAAGCTAGGCCAAAATAATTGGGCTTCGTGGAAGCAGCGCATAGAGTGGCTGCTTGAAAAAGAAGACCTCTGGGAAGTAATAAGTGTGGCTAAGCCAGAACCGGTAACAGAGGAGTGGAAAATTCGTGACCATAAAGCTCGTGCGAATATTGGTCTCTTCTTAGAGGAGAGCCAATTCAAGTTTGTGAAAAACACGGACAGTGCTCGTGGAATGTGGAACGCTCTGAAAGAGCACCACGATAAAGCATCGATGTCAACAATCGTGCATTATTTGAACCTGTTGTGTAGTGCGCAAATGAACGACGGTGAAAACATGGAAACGCATTTGAATAGCATGGAAGAGCTATTTGACAAACTTTGTGCGGCTGGTCAAAATTTGGAAGAATCTTTGCAAATTGCTATGATTTTCCGGAGTGTGCCAACGTCTTACCGCAGTCTGGTGCAGAGCCTCCAGAGTCGGGCAGATGCGGATTGGACTGTAACGTTGGTGAAGACACGGCTGCTGGATGAGTTTCATCAGCGTCGTGAACGTAGTGAATCACTGCCACAAGATGTTAAGGCGATGAAATTGAATACCAGTGAAAGTGAAGAGCCGGTATGTTTTTTCTGTCGCAAACCGGGGCAAAAAGTGGCTGTCGCAAAAGAATGCAAGTGGATCCGGAAAGAAACCAAAGAAGCCAAGAGATGACAATCCTAGAGCAAAGCAAGCTAAAAGTGACAACAGTGCGGTGTGTTTCGTTGCCGGAGAAAAACTACTGAACAACTGGGTTATCGACAGTGGAGCGACACGTCACATGACAAGTGACCGCTCGTTTTTCGTGGAATTAAATCCAAGTGGTGATTCGAAAGTCACACTGGCTGACGGGAAGAACACAAAAGTGCGCGGTATGGGCAAAGGTGTTCTATACGGAGAAAATGGACGTGGTAAACGAGTTGAAATTACATTGAATGAAGTACTATTTGTGCCGGAACTCGACGGTGGACTGATTTCCGTAAGCCAGCTGGCTGTGAAAGGATTCGCGACAGTGTTCGGTGCTTCTGGATGTGACATCAAGAATCAAGCCGGTGATACAGTTGTTGTTGGTGACAAAATCAGTGGCCTTTATCGGCTGCGTTTGCAGGAGCGATCGTTGCGTGCTAGCTGCGAGCACCACGAGCGGTGTCAGCACACATGGCATCGCCGTATGGGCCACCGGGATCCGGAGGTAATCCGAAAGCTTGAGAGAGAAAATCTGGTAAGTGGATTTAATCTAAATGACTGTGGTGTACGTATCACCTATGAGTGCTGTTTGAAGGGAAAGCTGGCGCGTAAGCCATTCCCAAGAGTGACGGAGAGAAAGGCGGACAGACCGTTAGATTTGATCCACACAGACCTGTGTGGACCAATGGAGACGAGGACACCATCAGGAAACCGTTACGTTATGACAGCCATCGACGATTACAGCCGATTCACAGTCGTTTATCTGCTGAAAAGCAAGGACGAAGCAGCGGAGAAAATAAAAGAGTTCATTCGTTGGGTTGAGAACATTTTCGGAAGAAAGCCTCTATCGATTCGCTCCGATGGTGGGGGGGAATATGTCAACCGGGAATTAAACGATTTCTACAGGTTGGAGGGTATCAAGGCTCAGTATACCATGCCTTACTCACCCCAACAGAACGGGATAGCCGATCGCAAAAATCGTTCTTTGCAAGAGATGGCTATTTGCATGCTGGCTGACGCCGGTATGGACAAATTGTACTGGGGGGAGGCCGTGATGACAGCAGCATACCTGCAAAACCGGTTGCCCTCACGAGTGATCAACAAGACCCCGTACGAGCTGTAGAGCGGACAAAAGCCTGATATCGCTCACTTGAAAATATTTGGATGCGACGCTTATGTGCAGATTCCGGAGACAAAACGTTCTAAGCTGGACCAGAAATCAGTGAAGTTAACCTTTGTTGGCTATTGTCAGGATCGTAAAGGCTATCGGTTCCTCGATCGTTCCAATAACAGAGTAACCGTCAGCAGGGATGCCAAGTTCCTTGAGCTTGGAGATGGGTCAGAGCAACCTATTAATCTGCAGAACAGTGCCTTGGATGACGACGTAACCGACGAGATTGATATTCCTATTAGTTCCGAGGACGGTGAAGATTCAGAGCTGGTGTAAGGGGGTTCAATTGAAGATGTGTCAGGTGAATCCGACGGATGGGACGATGCCAATAAGGACGTGATGGATAATACTGACGATGAAGCGGCGGAGTCGGTTTCTCGGCGACAAGATCGTCGGACAAGGGGGGTTCTTCCGAAGAGGTTTGATGATTATGTCGTTGGCATGGTGAAGTCGACGGATGAGGAACCGCAAGATTATCGTAGAGCGCTGAAGATTCCGGAATGGAAGGAAGCCATGGACTCCGAAATGGATTCACATGATAGGAATACTACATGGAAACTTGTCGGACTCCCAGAAGGAAAGAAAACCATTGGTTCACGGTGGGTTTTCAAACTGAAACGGAATGAGAACGGCGACGTTGTGAAACATAAGGCGCGTCTGGTCGCGCAGGGATTCAACCAAAGATACGGAGTTGACTATTTGGACGTGTTTGCACCGGTTACCCGACATGAAACTTTTCGAGCGTTGCTGGCAGTGGCAGGCAAGCGCGGATTCGTTCTTCAACACTTGGATGTTCGAACTGCCTATTTGCACGGAACCGTTGAAGAAGAGATTTATATGCGTCAACCTCCAGGATACATTGTTAGCGGTAAGGAGGAGAAGGTTTGAAGGATTAGGAAAAGTATATACGGTCTCAAACAGTCAGCGCGTTGCTGGAACCGTGCACTCCACGCAGTGTTGACAAAGCTGGGTTTCAAACAGTGTCAGTCTGACAGTTACCTCTACGTACGCGATATCGATGATGGTTTGATTCTACTACTCGTCTACGTAGATGATACTTTGATCGCTTGCCTGAACGATGCAGACGCAATGAAGGTTTACGAAGCGTTGCGGAAGGATTTGGATATCTCCGACCTAGGTACAGCAAAACATTTTCTGGGATACGAGATAATCCACGAAGCAGGATTTTACAGTCTTCGATTGACCTGTTTCATCGAGTCACTGGTTGAGAAATTCGGTCTCAGTGAATGCAAGCCATGTAAGACGCCAATGGAACCGGGATACCTGAAGTCAAACGGTAACAGCAAGTCGTTCGAAGACATAACCAGATACAGGAGCCTAGTAGGTGCTCTTCTCTATATCGCCGTCAACGGTCGGCCGGACGTAGCGGCCAGCGTGTCGTTGCTTGGTCGCAGGGTCAGCGGACCAAGTGAAATGGATTGGAAGGCTGCGAAAAGAGTCGTTAGGTACCTTAAAGGTACGAAGGAGCTCAAGCTTTTTTTCGGACCAGGCAATGGATGGTCATTGGTTGCCTATTCGGATGCGGACTGGGCAGGTGACCAAGATAGTAGAAAGACTACTACAGGATTCGTTGTGTTCTTCGGTAGCGGTCCTGAAGCTTGGGTCAGTCGCCGACAAACCAGCGTAAGCTTGTCGTCAATGGAGGCAGAATACCTCGCATTGAGCGAGACATGCCAGGAGCTTATCTGGCTTATACGTTTGATGGCTGATCTCGGCGAGCCTCAACAGGGTGCAACGATAGTTCACGAGGACAACCAGAGTTGTCTCAGCTTCGTAAATTTGGAGAAAACCAACAAGCGGTCTAAACACATAGACACCAAATAGCACTTCATCAAGGACCTGTGCGATCGTGGTGAAGTGAAGCTAGTCTACTGCCCTTCGGAGAAGATGACCGCAGATGTGATCACAAAGCCCTTGGGTACTGCAAAGTTCAAGGTTTTTTTGGAGTGCTTGGGTTTATCGAGCAAGTGATGGCTCGGTATACATTAAGGAGGAGTGTGGGGAGAATAAATGACTACCTCGCCCGCATACACCATCTACTAGAATACCTTCGTCGAGCTGCCTGCTGCCAACATCATCGAACCAAACAAAAAACGAGCAGCGGCCGTGTGTGTGGAAATTTCTTTATTCATTCGAACTTTGTACGTTAACCGAAATACAAGTTTCCTTTTGCTACGCCTCATATCTTTTTCTTTTTTATCCGATTCCTTTTTTTCGCTCCGGTTATTCACTTCGGTCATTGTGGTTCCTGCGCGGTTGTTGCCCACAGTCCCAACACAACCGTATTTACGGGATTCCACCCGAAGTAACGGTTTTCTGGACGAACCATTCACAATGTTGGAATTTTCAATGGCACTTCTTTCATCGAACAACTCTGCTCCGGGAAGCGATATGATTAAATTCAACCTTCTGAAAAATCTCCCCGATATCGCTAAAAGACGATTACTTAACACTCTCATGGAATTAAACATAGTTCCAACCGAATGGAGACAGGTTAAAGTAAAAGCTATTCAAAAGCCTGGGAAACCAGCGTCTGATTACAATTCATACCGTCCGATCTCTATACTATCATGTTTAAGGAAATTGTTAGAAAAAATGATCCTATCAAGACTTGACCGTTGGGTTGAATCAAACAACCTGCTATCAAATACGCAATTTGGTTTCCGAAAGAGAAAAGGAACAAATGATTGTTTGGCGTTGCTTTCATCTGATATACAACTGGCCTTTGCACAAAAGGAGCAATTGGCTTCAGTATTTCTGGACATTAAGGGCGCATTTGATTCAGTTTCCATAGATATACTGGCAGATAGCCTGCACAGTAGTGGGTTAACAGGAATTTTAAATAATTTGTTGTATGATTTACTGTCAGAAAAACAAATGACCTTCAATCTAGGCCAACTGACAACTTCCAGAATTAGCTACATGGGCTTTCCCCAAGGCTCATGTATAAGTCCCTTACTTTATAATTTTTATGTTAAAGATATTGATAACTGCTTGGAAAATAGATGCACGCTAAGACAACTTGCAGACGACGCTGTGATCTCCTTAAGAGGTCCGCGTGCGGAAGTCTTGCAAAGACCATTGCAAAATTCCCTAAATAATCTGTCCATCTGGGCCAGAAATTTGGGGATCGAGTTTTCACCGCAAAAAACTGAATCGGTAGTGTTTACTAGAAAGCGGTTCCCAGCCCAACTGCGTCTCAAACTGTTGGGAAGAGACATTACCCAATCTTTGTCCTTCAAATACCTTGGAGTCATGTTTGATTCAAAATGCACTTGGGGCACTCACATTGCGTATTTAAAACAGAAATGTCAACCAAGGATCAATTTTCTAAGATCAATTTCCGGAACATTGTGACCTCATTAAGCTCTACAAAACAACTATTCTTTCAGTTCTCGAATACGGCTCTTTTTGCTTCCTCTCGGCAAAAAACATCCACCTCATTAAATTGGAACGCGTTCAATATCGTTGTTTACGTATTGCCCTTGGCTGTATGCATTCAACGCATAATATGAGCCTGGAGGTTCTGGCGGGAGTAAAACCCTTACAGAACCGCTTCTGGGAGCTCTCATCTAGAATACTGATCAAGTGTGGAATCAGTAACAACCTTGTGATTGAAAACTTCGAAGAAATGCTCGAATTGAGTACCCAGTCTTGATTTTTGCGAATCTATATTAACTATATGTCATCCATTATTAGTCTTCCATGCTATAGTTCTCCTAGTGTACGCTTCCCTTATCACAGTTCCTCCATTGATTATGATCTCTCCATGAAACAGGCCATTCAAGAAGTTCCAGATCAACTTCGGCCTATTATAATTCCCCATATTTTTATTGAAAAGTACCGACATGTCAATTGCAATAGTAGATTTTTCACTGATGGGTCGCGCATTGATGGATCCACTGGTTTCGGTGTTCACAATGAATACTCATCCGCCTTCCGGAAACTTCAGGAACCTTGTTCCGTATATGTTGCTGAGCTGGCAGCAATCAATTTCGCATTGGGGATAATTTCCGGCATGCCCATAGACCATTATTTCATCTTCTCAGATAGTCTCAGTTCTATTGAAGCCCTGCAGTCGATGAAAACAGTGAGGCACTCATCTTACTTCCTTGCACAAATAAGGGAGCAGATGTGTGCGTTGGTCGAAAGATCATTTAAGATTACCTTTGTATGGGTCCCCTCACATTGCTCAATTCCAGGCAATGAGATGGCGGACTCTCTAACAAAGGTGGGCGCACAAGAAGGCGAGATTTTTGAAAGAAGAATTTCACATGATAAATTTTTCCCATTAGTACGTCAGAGTTCTCTTCAAAGTTGGCAAAACGATTGGACAAGTAATTCTCTTGGGCGGTGGTTACATTCCATTATTCCAAATGTTTCGTCGAGATCGTGGTTAAAAGGTCTGGATGTAAGTCGCGGTTTCATTCGTGTGATGCCAAGACTTATGTCCAACCACTACTCGCTAGACGCACATCTCTACAGAATTAACCTCGTCGATAGCAATTTATGTAGGTGCGGAACCGGTTATGATGACATCGCTCACGCAGTTTGGCATTGCCCGGATAATGATGCCTCCAGAGCACGACTATTGGATACCCTAGTGGCCCGAGGTAGACAACCCTTCCGCGAGATAAGAGATGTTTTGGGAATACGTGATCTTCCCTACATGCAAGCAATTTACGAATTCCTTTGTTTGTCTGATCTAAGAGTGTAACGTCATCACCCTCCTTCCTTCCACTCTAGTAAATTCCCAACCATTGTGTCCCAGTTATACTATCCTTTTGTTTCCGTGCGTTTCCACCCATCTGCGGCTTAGTTCCTGAAAGGGACTACAGGGTTCGAGGATTTGGTAGATGTCGCAACCAAAAGCAGTAAATAATGGCTTAAATAAGTTACCTACATAGCCCTTTTCCAAACGATTATGTGACCCATTAACCTCGAGGTAGTCACAAGTAATTGGCATCCCTCTTTTACTAATAACAAAAAGTAAAATGTGTTGTACAACAATATTGAAAATCGGCTCCGTAAAGTGTTACACACGCCTGAGCCTAACAAAAAAACGAACTGATTAAAAAAAAAAATACGTCTTCAGTTATGTTGCACAGACTAAACCTATCTTAAATCTAAGTCATTTGCCTAATACTAGTTTTAAAACGGTCTCTACTTATACTAAAATCGAACGTTTCAGCACCATTCAACAAATTAACACACTTTTCAAGCGGGTGATTTTGTCCAAACACCGTCCGGTGTCTAGCAATCCAAAATAACGATCGTTGTCGAGACCAACGCGCAGGAACGAAGAAGTTTACCGGCTGCAAAAGGTCTGGGCAGCCAATTCGGTTGCTTAGTAAATCGAACGCGAACATTTTCTGTAAGTAGATACGCTGCTGGCGCAGCGATTCCAATCTCATTAATTGGCGTCGATGTTCATACGGGGGCAGCCTAACCGGATCGTTCCATGGTAATCGCCGTAAAGCGAAACGTACGAAGCAACGTTGTATTCTTTCTATACGACTAATTTGAGTTTCGTAGTTTTGATTTGAACAGCATATTCCAGAACACTTCGAACGAGCGAACAATAAAGTGCTTTCAATGCATACACATCACGGAACTCAGATGCATTTCGACGTATGAATCCAAGCATGGCAAAAGCCTTAGCAGTGGTTGCAGTGATGTGTTCGTTAAAGCTCAGCTTGCAGTCCATTACTATTCCCAAGTCTTTAATGAAGATACACGGTCCAATTTGATGCCGTTTACTCCTTAATCGTATATCAGTTGCCTATGAGATTTACTAAAACTTATCACTTTACATTTTATCGCGTTCATCTCCATTCCGTTTGAAACACACCAACTCGCTATTCTGTAAAGCTGCACAATCAACCAGTGACCTGATCCTCCGGTAAATTTTAAGATCGTCGGCATACATAAGGTGATGCGAATTCAGACGGTGGCTCAAGTCGTTGACGAACAGAATAAAGATCAAGGGACCGAGGTGGCTACCTTGAGGCACGCCGGAAGGTGTTGCAAAACAGCTTGACTTAATGGAGCTAAGCTTCACGTAGGCGGATCTGTCTATTAAGTATGACCGTATCCACATGATGAGCCAATTAGGAAATCCTAGTTTCTCGAGCTTTTTCATTGACAATTCGTGAGGTACTTTATCAAACGCCTTGGAAAAGTCTACGTAAATACTGTCAACTTGGCAGCGCTTTTCCAAACTGGAGTTTAGTGCGCTGACATATGCCATTAGGTTTGTAGCAGTAGAGCGATTTTTCACGAAGCCATGCTGATATTGCGAGATGATGGGCTTAGCAGCAGAATACATTCTATCGTGAATCAACAGTTCAAGCGTCTTGGCTAAGCAGCAAAGAATCGAAATGGGTCGGTAATTCTTAACATCATGGATGTTTCCAGCTTTGTGAATGGGAGAGACCGCAAACAACTTCCATACATCCGGGAAAGTAGTCTCCGATATTGACAGGTTGAATAGCAAACACACAGGGGTTGCAAGTAGCTCAGCACATCGACGAATAAAAACGGGATGTAGCCTATCTGACCCAGGACCTTTCGAAGGGTCAACAGTTCTCAGAACACTACTGACATATGCTACGGTGAAGGTTGGACACGGAAATTGTATATCGTATGATGGCAAGTGGTTCAAGACCTCCGGAGAACTCGGCGGAGAGTCAGCATCGTAGACTGATTTGAAGAAATCGGCAAAAAGTTGGACTGAACCTTCGACGTCTCGAAATTTCTGCCGGGATCGATTGTGTGCCTTTTCTGCTTTTAACAAAGTGCCAGAAAGAGGAGGGATCCACCTTAACCTCGTCTTGGATTCGGAAAATATACTCACGAAAAGAAGAAAATACACATTCGGCGTATTCAGCCTCGAGCCTGCGAAGAATTGAGCTGTTTTCAGCAGTTCGATGACGCAGAAACCGGCGGCGAGCTTTACGAAGAACGTTACGCCGATGTCGAAGCTCGGTATTCCACCATGGTTGTTTGTTCGAGCGGCGAGGATAACGTCTGCGGAGAGGACAGTGTCTGCATATGGTTCTGAAAATCACGCCGTAGAATGTGGCAACCGCAGCGTTGACGTTGGCACCGTGAAAAATTTCGTCCCAGTTCAGTGAACGTAGATCTTCAAAAACTGAATCGTAGTCGCATCGGTTAAAATCGAAGTCGAGGTCTTCCGTAGTTGCATGAATACTATCCAAGGAACGTCGTGTGTTCACGTATAAGACGAACGGCTAGTGGTGACGGTCCAGGGGTAAAATCGATAATGGTGCTTCAAACAACTCAATTTCATTACTGTTGCTTACGAAGGCCAAGTCTAGGAGTCTTCCGTTGATATTGCGCACATCACAAATCTGCTGCAATCCACTAGCAGTCATGTTTTTGGTGAACACAAGCTCCTGTTCAGTTGATGCATTGGTTGGTAGGTACGAGTCCAAGTCTTCGTCGAAGGACCAGAATAGATGAGGCAGATTGTAGTCACCAACAATCATCACAGAATTGCGGCAACCCGCTTTATTAATTATTTGCTGCACACAGTCCGAATGTGCGACGTATCTGCCGGGATCACTATTGGGCCTCAAGTAAATTCCACATACATAGACAGATCTAGTCGGAAGAGACAGTTTCACAGCTATTTGTTCGAGCGAGTCACATAGGTCAAGTTGCACAGGAGCACTTAGAATAGTGTTTTTTACGGCAATGAGGGTTCCACCTCCTCGTTGTGGATGACTCGTAGCGTTACTTCGGTCACATCGGTAAATATTATAATGAGATGACAACTCAAAATTGCTCACGTCGTTCCGCAGCCACGTTTCCGTCAGTACGATGACGTCGTAGTCACTAGAGGCGGTCGCCAAGAAAAACTCGTTTGTCTTGGTGCGCATCCCACCGACGTTCTGATAGTATACTGATAACGGTACGGTTGTTTCCCTTGGTTCCGATGAAATAGGGACCGGTGTCAGTGCAGTGGAGGGAGACGAGAGGTCAGACACAGATGGGCGAGAGATAGCGTGGGCAGCAGCTTCAGGAGTATTAGGGATAGGCAATTCATCCAGAACTAATGCTGAAGGGTGGGTACTTTTTTCGGTGTGTCGAGTAGGACGGTAGGATCGGGAGACAACGCTTTCGGCTTCCAAAAAAACTGCCTCTTGCTTCCAAGGTCTTCAAACGCACGAAAACGAATTCCTCTAGGCCATGTTTAAGTAGCAAGTGCAATAGGTTTCAGATCCAACGGCATACCAATTTTGTATGAGACGAACGTAAGCGATCTAATATCTCTGCCACGTGGAACAAGTTTAACCACTCGCAGATTGGTAGTTTTCAACTTGAACTCTGCAAGTTCGGTAACTTTGCTCTCCGGAACCTCTGGCAAAATACCTGACAAGTACAACCAGAATTTGTCTGAATCTTGTTCGCAGTACCAGAGACGACCAGATTTGTATCTGCAGCGCACGTACCGATGCCACACATAGCCTTAGCTGGACGACGAGAAGCAATATCTTCGTCAGCGTCGTTTTCACGCAGTCGTTTGGTTCCTGTTGAAGGTGCAAGCGGTGTGCGGTAGTAGGATGCGGGTGTACGGGGTACAGAATTAATCAGAGTTTTGAAATTAGAGCGGATTTCGTTTCTGATTTCTGTCAGCACACTATCACGAATTTCGACTTTCATCGATTCGATCACGGATTCGCTTGCCTTGTTAACTGATACCAACAAGTTTGCGAAACGCGCCTTGGACAGTAGATTTTTGCAAGCATTGCACATCCATACGGATTTGCGGATTTGCGGATGCGGATTTGCCATAATCGCTTTGAAAGCATCTTCAGCAATCCCAGAGCATCGCATGCAAACTGTCGATGAACAAAATCCACCGCATTTAACTGGGTCGCCGATGATGAGATTCGCACACTTTTCACATACATTCGTCATTCCGAACAGAATTACAACACTGCACAAGTACCGCTAGTTACCGATAGGTGGCTGATGCTGGTCCAGCAGGGTGATGCAACAATACCAGACGTGAGTGAGAAGTGAATAGATGGTTTACCTCACGTGGTCAGCAGTTAAACAATACGAGTGTTTACGGAAAACGTTAACAAAAGCACACCAAAACGAATGAAGATCGGTTCACTATACCTTTCTAATGTACGGACGATCTGATGATGCTGATGAAAAATTCCAGGCCGTGTCGGCTGTCCTTTGTCAACTCTGGGTAATGGGTGGTTTTTCGGATGTATCGGAGTAATAAGACAGGACGGAGAATGGGCGTATATTATCCAGGCGATAAACAAGCTGTCGATGCTTAGTTTGTTTTGATGTTACAGGATGAGGGGTGACACATCGGCAATGAGATGACTGCGGTGAGAGTATGCTGGGCTTGTTGACGATGGTGTGCGTGGAATGTATAGCTTGAGCAGTTGGTACAGGTGGCGAGCGGCGAGGTGGGGAAAATAGCAGTTGGAGGTAATGGCGGGGCGGGCTAAAACATCCACTCTCGAGCCGGCTCCGATTTACTAGTTAAATCACAATCCTACCTGGCCAAAATTGACGATGATTTTATATGCAGACGGTTGATTGGTGGACGCAGAGCGAAATTTGCGTTGAGCGGGGGTTTGATGATGTGAAGGCAGATAATAATCCGGAAAAGTTGCGGAGCGAAAACAAAACACAACACAATACTAGGTAGCAGTGGTGCCAAAAAAAAAAGTAGCAGCAGTAGTAAGACCAACACTACTACAAAAGCTGCAACAAACAGCATCGTTGCGGTTATTCCGCAGCGGAACGGGGCAATAGCAATAAATTATTCCACCCTAACAATTGCGTCTCGTCAAAAATAATGGCATCTTCGAATTACCAAACATTATTTCAGTCCATGCGTTCAACTCGTTCGGACGGGTTTCGACAGGTTCGATGGCGCATTGATCTCGCGTAACCTGATACATGGACTTTTCAAAATGGTCCTTTTCAGGACCACCAACTTTCGAAAAAGAGTTGAGCAGAATTATGTGATAAAATGGGACATAATCGATAAACGGCCCTTTGCAGGGCCACAACCCATGTTTCACAAGAGCTAACGTTCAATTTCTTTCCCGTGATTTGGAATTTGAACTCGATTATTTAATCTACATACATACTTTTAGCAGTAGACCGCAACGGCTTACAAGCCGGCCAATTAAAATTTTATGTATCAATTTAAATCGCGAATATGAGCACACGTGCGTGCACGCCTTGTAGCGTGATCACAAATTGATTGACGACATTCCCGCTGGACCTAGACGCAAATAGGAATTTCAAAAAAAAACTACACAAACATAGGGATTGTATACGTATAATGGACCCTGTGCGTATAATGGACACCCTGCCACATTTTTGCAATTATTTCGTTATTATCGTATTTAACCTAAGCATTGTCAGTTAAAACACATAGTATCAACACTAAAACAAAGGTGAGAATATGATTCCTCACAAATTTCACACATAAAACATCATTATTTATAATTTTTACCTGAGCAATGCATGCTATAGCTGTATACAGTGATTTGTAAGAATTTTCGTTACAGGAGAGAAAAAAGGAAACTGATCATGTAAATAAATTGTAGATAATAAAAAGGCACCTTTCAACACGTTAATACCTAGTATTTATATTCAATTTAACTATGCAGATATAAAAACAATGAAAAATTGTAAAAAATTTAATATAAAATGTATATATAATAAATATTAAAATTAATAATAAATGTATATATATTTCCAACCCCTCATTTCTTTTTGTAAATAAGCCAACTGAACTTATTTTATGCTCATCGTCTAAAGTGGATGTTGTTGATCAAAATGGGAAAAAATAATAAATGTAAGCATACTTACACGGAATCTGAAGTGAAACAGTGAATTCGAGCGATTCAAAGCCATGTTCCGATAAAACAGGCGTTTAAGCAATATAAAATTACACGCTCTACCGTGAAGTATTGTCTCGGGAAAAGCTGGTCTGGAAGAGCTAGGAGAGGTCTATCAAATGGCTCGTCTACCAAACGCAACGTCTACCAAAAAAGGGCTACCGAACGTAACGCAAAGTCTTCCAATACAAAGTGATCAGATTGGATGAATTTGGTGGCATTTTAGAGATGGCATGTAGGGCCAGCACTCGCTTTCGACCCATTTGTACAAACCTTACAAGTTTTGTACTATAGGTCGAAGACTGGAACAAAATTCATGTAAGTGCTTTTGCCTTTATAGAAGCTTTTAGTCATTGCCTTGTACGCCTCTTTTATAATGGTTGTGTAGAAACGTATTTCATAAGGAATGAGGAATATTCAAGAATTGAAAATAGTGTATACAGATAATCTGGATGATCTCTCCCAGCCGCATCGTGAAGGTTCGTATGCAGCATCATCTAATGAAGTAATCAATCTGAGGAAAAACGAGCTGAACGCATAAAGAACGCAGAATTGAAGAAGTTGTCTACGATCACAAAATTGGAGCAGAAATTGTCACGTTTGAAGAACAATAGCCAGACCGGCGGTGTTTTGAAGAATTGTTGAATTTTCAAATATGACTAAATGTTCATGGTTGACCTTATACATGCTGTATACATGCTTAAATAATGAAATAATAAATAATTTGTTATACACACTTCAATTTTTTTACAGAAATCTGTACAGTTTTACCGAATTCCAACAGCTGAACGTTCGGCAATCCGATTTTACGGATTTCGGTGAAATTTTACAGATATCTGTAAAAAAACTACCGGATATCGGTTAACATTTTACCGAAATCCGTAAAATCGGATTACCGAACGTTCAGCTGTTGAGAATTCGGTAAAATTTTACAGATTTCTGTAAAATAATCTGAGTGTGTATGTCTGTTTTGTATTCCACATAAAAAAATGTTGTATACGCACGCATGTTACAACTTATTCAACTAGGGTAAATGTACCGAATTTAACCAACTTTTTTCATATCCGGGGAAAGTGCCACATAAGACTGATTTGTTCACACATAAACAGAGCCCACTGAAAAACACATATTTGACAAATGAAAAGTATAAGTGGTGTTATGTACACATAGGAAGTATGAGTGGTTAAAAATAGCTATCATTTGTTGGTCACATTGCAAAAAATTATGTGTCGGACACAAATATATTATCATTACTTTTCTATCAGTGTACTGAAACGAATATATTCTGGTCATGTGTGTATTTTGTTCACTTTGCTGAAAAATACATTATATACGGTGTTCGGTTCCTTAGTGCCAATATATTCAGATGCGATAGGGGATGATATTTGAAGAAAAAAAAAAGTTACACTCATATGGAGAAAGCTCATAGTCTACGGAGTTATTGAACTTTTACTTTTTTGGTACGTGTTAGTCTTAAATTGGCTGTAACTCAATATGATATTTAGCAAGATTATATTTCCTGCATTCGAAATCTAAGAAAGTTTTCTACTTAAAATTTGCATTTAAATGTTGAGTTGTTGTAGTTTAGTGTCTTAGGGATAAAAATGTTTTAAACTTCTATTTTTTTAAGGTTTTTTTTCATGTTTTTAGAAAAAAAAAACAGTAGTGGTTGATAGAACAAAAATATGGCTTTAAACGTGTTCTTCATCTCTCTCTTTGACACAAACTTTCTATCATGCTTAGTTTTTTTTTTAATTTAAATGCCACATGATGTGCCTGCATTCAACCCAACCGTGGTAATGTCTGCGCAGGACACACAGCACACTTGATTACCACGCTGCTTGGTGTCCAAGGAGAAGTATGTAATAGCTCATATGTTTTCAAAACAGTACCACACGGCTTCCGGAAAACAACTATGTTTTATTCCAGAAGAGGTATCAGATAGTCATCTCTGCTACGGTTACGCCAATTGTTTGGCATCGGCAGTCCAAATAGAATCTTGCTAAATAACATAATTTTGAGTTACATCCAATTTAAGACTACCATGTACAAAAAAAAAAAAGTTCAAGAATTCCGTAAAATATGAGATTTGGCGATCTGCGTAGAACATTTTTTTCCTCAAATATCCCTCCCCTATCGTCTCTGAAAATATGAGGAACTGCATCTCAGATTGTAATAGTTTTATATAATACCTAGATTGTAGCTAGACAGATTTCAACACAGGTGTTGTTACACAACGGATGCGTTTAGAATGTTTTCTATTTGAAGGTGGTTATAATATATATAAGTCCAAAATTTATGCGTTACCCTATTTGTCTACGAGATAACAAATTGGTTTAGCAGCGTCAGATCAATCATTTTAATCAAATTAGGTAATACACGTATTTTGGACCCGGGCCTATAATGCGCATTATAGACCCGGGTCCAAAATAAGCAAATGGGTCCAAAAAAGGCACATTATGATCAGCGCAAATTATCGCTGTTTACCAGGAAAACATTGCCTCAAAAATAGAGTTTACCATAATTTTGTGTAAATGACTAGTTATTTTCATCAAATGTGGGATTGGTGTACAAATAGTTAATAAAATTCTTATGGAATACACGGTGTTCAATAAGTTCGAATACAAGTTTTCATCATTGCGTAGGTATGCGCCATGTACATATTCTGCATTGGTATTGGTGTCAGCTTTAGCTTCATTCATACGCTACCGAATGTGCGCGGTGTTGACATTCTGTTAGTTGTTGTTCGTTTGTTACGCGCGATGAAAGAGTATCGGGACTTCGTAATTAAGCGTTTTTTGAACGGTGAGCGACCCGGCGATATATTCCGGCTGCTGAAATCGCATGGGGTCAAGCGGAACTTTGTCTACACGACCATCAGGCGATACCGGGAGACGTCCTCTACCAATGACCGTGCGAGATCCGGTCGGCCGCGTTCAGCGAGGACGCCACGGGTCATCAAGATCGTGAGGGAGCGAATTCGGCGCAAAAAGAACCGCTCAATCCGGAAAACGGCTGCAGATCTCAACGTTTCCATTGGAACCGCTCACACCATACTCACCAAGGACCTTGGTTTCAGGCCTTACAAAAAACGTAAGGTCCATGGCGTTTCGGAGGCTACCAGCAAAAAGCGGTTGGATCGAGCTAAGAGGATCCTCTCTCGGCACGCTGGTCAGGAGTTTGTTTTTTCGGACGAGAAACTGTTCGTGCTGCAGCAGCCGCACAATGTGCAAAATGACCGGGTGTGGGCGCCATCGAGGGACAGCATTCCTGAATCCAATATAAACATCCCTCGGTTCCAAAGTGCCGCGTCGGTGATGGTTTGGGGGCAGTATGCAAACGTGGTAAGCTACCCTTGGTGTTTATTGAAAAAAACGTCAAAATCAACGCGGCGTACTACAAAACTGAGGTTTTGGAAAAGGTTGTTGCCCCCAGTCTCCGAAGCCTCTACGGCGATGAGCACTACGTGTTCCAGCAGGACGGTGCACCAGCCCATACGGCAAATGTGGTTCAAGCCTGGTGTCGGGACAATTTAACCGACTTTCTGGACAAAACTTTGTGGCCTCCCAGCTCCCCGGACTTGAATCCTCTCGACTTTTTTGTTTGGTCCTATATGATGGCGAAGCTGAACGAATACAAGGTCAGCACTTTGGATCATTTCAAGACGGTAATTCTCAAAATCTGGGACGAAATGCCCATGCAGTCCGTGCGTGCCGCCTGCGACGCGTTCGAGAAACGTTTGAAGCTCGTTAAGGAGTACAAAGGGGGGGTCATTCCAAGAGAAATGTTGTAAACGTTCCTTGTAAACATAGCTTTCAATAACATAAATCCAAAAAATAAAAAAAACATGTTTTCATTTTTTTAACAAATTTTGAAAGTGTATCCGAACTTATTGAACACCGTGTACATCGAAAATGTTCAAAGCTTCTACTAAGGGGTCCATTACTAGCATATAAACCCTACTTTTTTTTCGGGTAAAAAAATATATTGTCGTCCTGAAAAGAACGGCTTTTGTTTTGATGTTCAGACCTGGAAAAAAATATGTTTTCATTGTGGTGTATTTGAACAGTTGAACCACCTGGATGTTTGACAAAACACCGGGCAACAGTTGTTCAGTGTTCCATTTTCGAGGTTGCAGATGACTGGAATGATGCTGGTTTTCTGTGTGTCACGAGCGGCGTTTCTTGCCTATTCAAGTTCTTTCTACCACTGGCTGCTAGATGGCTTAAACAATTTTAGTTTTCCCTTCGTTTTCCCTTAAGCATTGCGTATAATTTCTTACACGGCTCGGAAATTTAACTGGTCCCCAGCATGTCAAATATAAATTTCACAAATGGCTTCCGGCACGAAATTTTTTGGGATTTTTGCTCTTATCAACTATAAGTTTTTTTGACTGCCATTTTATTGACTCAAGTATTTAAACTTTTACAAATAAAAGTTGGATATACTTGTGCACATCTATCGGTGATAAAATTTTTTAAAGAACGTTTTGATTTTCAAGCATGATATTCCGAATGCACATTCTCTGCATTCCAATTAGTATGAAAAGTTATTCTGTTAGCGTTGCGATTTGCGTTGAATAGAGTTTTACGGTTTTACTTCTAGTAACAAATAAGTTTTAGGAATCTGTGGAAATGAGAATCGTTTTAATGCCAACAGTATGCGCAAATATAGGAAGCGCGTTAAGATCGGCTATACGGAAAATCCTCCGAAACAACCACGTATCGATGCCAAGAGAGCTCGTTTTTTTCGGTCGGGATAAAAGCAGCCAGAGGTGACGCGTTGCCAATTTCTGGTTGGGAAGCTGGAAAAGAACTTTCAACTTTCGAGGCCGTATCATCATTTTAACCTAACGGCCCTTTTAAGGGCGATCAAATGCTTTCTAAAGAGTGTACAATAGAATTTTCTAACATACTTACTATCTAATGCTGGTCTAACGATCCCACGATATTTTGATCAAACTACGCCTTACGGCAAGGGTAAGGGTCAAATGAAAATTTGAAAATAACTGAAATAGCTATTAGCGTTCAATAATAGCTTTATCATGTCTCGATAGATTTTCGAGATTTTTGCTTCAATCAGTTGGAGTTCCGCTACTGTCAACTGTCATGAATATCATTAATTATCGATTTTGAATCTCCAAATAGATCCTAAATAATCTATAATACGATAGCACAACTGTTTCCTATCATTGTACCAACTTTCAAACCATAGTTCCTTTCCAGGGCCGCCAAATAATTTTCAAGAAGCGAATCATAGAATGTTACAACATACTTACACATCATATATTTACACCAAAGAAGTTCTACGGCAGCTGTGTAACTGACATAACTCACCCTTTAGTTTTTTATCGTAGTATTACGTGTTACCAAACACCCAGGCCGTCCTGCAGCCCAAAAAGATCAAGAAGAAAATGTTAATCATGAACCATGTTCCCTCCGTAAACGAATCCGTCCTTTTCAAGACGACCAAATCCTTGAAGAGCCTCGTCCCGAAGAAAATGGCCACAAGTTTTAATTAGTATCCATATATAAATCTCTATTCGCCATATAACACTAGCAAGCACGTTGGACATTCAATAAACGAAATATTAACAGTTAATTCGATCAGAATTACAACACGGCAGACCGACCATATGTACACATACTCAGTGTAGGGGGTAGGTTTTTGTGCATAGGTACATAACGGATTAGTGGCAGATAATATATTAGGTTAGTTGTTGGTAGTTATCAAATGTGAGCTCTTATTTTGCTGGCCAATATTTATTAACTCTAATTGTTTTGCAGTTTCAGAAGCAAGTGTGTCCATTTCTCAACTCTTATTGGATTGGGTTTTCAGGCCCATACAAGGGCCGTTTTTCTGTTGCCTGACTTGAGAAGATGCGAATTTGACCCCCGAAACCCCCGTCGCTCTTATCAAAACTAATAATTTCATTTCCGCGCTGGTATCTGGCGGAACAACTTAGGCCCGTTCTCCACTCCTGTCATGTAATAGTACCAAATGCCATTATATAAAACGGGCCCGGATTGGCGAGCAGCTATCTGTGATACATATCAGCTCTAAGCTGCAGCACACGCTACTATCTAGCAGCAGGAGTATGACAATAAGAAGAGCAGGATCATTTACGTCACCTGCAGCTAGCCATCCACAACGACGACGAGCTGAACAAACTTTTCTCCGGTGTGACTCTCATATAGTGGTGCCCTGCCAAACGTCATGCAGCCCAAGAAGATTGAGAAGACAATCTCCGTAAACAACTAAAATGTATGGTAAAGCAGAAGTCGTATGCCAAAAATAAACCCAAAAGGAGCGGGAATAGTTTCTCTCCCATGTAGGGGATTTGGGAGTAAAAAGTAGACAGTTCGTTAGAACTATTAAAAAAAAAGCTATCGGTAGTATTATGAGCACGATCAAGTGCAGAGATTTTTGCCAGTCAAGGTGGTGTATTCGATCACGCCTTGACCTACCCCGCATGGGGATGCTTGGCAAAAGTCTGTGTTTCCTGTTTCGGAATACTACCTCAAAATGCCCTCCGCTCAATTTCAAACTACTTCTATTCAATTTTCACAGCCTGCCGTGAGCTAACGGAACTATCAATACTTTCTCTTCACAACTTTGTTCTAGCAAAAAAATTCTGTCTACTCCTAGAGCCTCATGGTGATGAGAAATTATTAACTTCTCAAAAACAACATCATCACAGATCGTTACCCCGCGTATGGGAGAATACAAGGAAAGAACAATATCAAGTGAACTAAAATCCGTCCTTTCTAGGACGATCAAATCAATTTACCGACTGAAGAGTATATTTGATTGAAATTTTTCTTGAGTTGATCGAAATTTTTATTACCACGGACCAGTTCAATATGGCGTAGCTTAAAAGGCCGCGTCCCGGAGAAAACGGCCAAAGCAAACGCCCACGTCATCTTCATGATCAAGTTGTTAGCGGTGTCACCCGTCGTTCATTCGATTGCCATGAAGTTAGGGTTCGATTCCCGCTCCAGCGAAAACTTCCATACTGGTCCGCTGGGTTAGGTTGAGCTTTTCGGAGTAGTTCGCTCTATGTTCAACGTAAACGTAAACACAGGATCCATTTAACACCTACAACCACGTTGGACATTAAACAAACAAAATTTATTAACAGTTAATTCGACCCGAACTGCAGTTTATATAAATTTTCGTGAAGAATCAATAGTAAAGCCTCACACTAATAGCATAGAATTTCATGGTTCCTTAGACTGGATAGAATAAAGTAGAAATCTATTAATTCGATTACATCAATTTGTTCACATCAACAAGAAACTACGTCAACTTTACAGTTATGTCACTGACATAACTCACCCTTTCGTTTTTTCCCTTGCCTTCTTTGTTTTTCGTGCATACTCTCGCGAAAAACTGGCGTATTTGTAAATTGTAACTGTTAAAAAGGGAAACGAATAGAGCCTGAATCCTTTTTTTGCAACTGTTTTTGCTAGCATAATTTTGTGATGTTTCACGAGGGCCATATTTCATATTACCTAGAACCCTGTACTAGGTTTTACGCAAAAAGAAACAGGTTCACCGAAAACAATAGTCGGAGATTGCTTCTTTTTCACTTGCCTTCATTTATTTCACTCATGCATATTATTGTGGAAAACCATGTAATTGAACGAACAGCTGAAGTTTCGACGGAAAGTATCTATTCAATAATGTTTCATTTCACTTGAAAGATTCCATTGCGCATGCAGTTAAGCAACTGAAGGGGAAACAAAGAGGGCATTCACAAGATATTTTCGCAATCATATTCACTTGTGAAATATTGTGTCTTTTTTACATTACTGCTATAATTCATTTTTCGTCGACCTATACTAGCCTTTAGTTTTACATGTATTTTGATATTGTGATACTGTGAACAAGTTCAAGGGCTGTTTTGTTCCCATGTATGTATATTGCGCTCGTACCGGAATCACCCCCTTGTATATTACAAGATGTATCAGTCATGTTGTTACTATCGGTAAAATACTGGCACAAGAATACTGCTTAGAATTTAAATGGCACTAAAAATGCGTAGCATAAATAATTCCACCTGGCTTCAAATTGTTATGCTGTGCACTAGTAAGTGTTACCCGATCAAAGTTCACAATGGTACTGGTAGTGAACTATGAATAAGCATCACGAAGTGATCTATATTTTTCTAGGGTAAAATAATTAAAAGGCATTTGATGAAGAACATTGCATGTTCTTCATTATATTTACCGTCAAACGGTGTGACTTGCTACACTTGCGTTGATATGCAGTTTTAATGCACTCAAAGTGGAAATACACCTTACCATCAACAATTGTCAGTGTGCATTGCTTCCACTTTATTAATTGTAAGTGGCTACAGTTCCGGTGTTATAATTACCTCTTGTGTTTTTCTGACATATTTGGTGCACTCCATCTGTCTACATTTAAATATCTGAAACTGTAAGCTCCTGAGAGTATAAAGGAATAATTCTCCAATATCAGTAACCTCACAGTGGCACTCAGGATAGAATTCAGCAAAAATGAAGGAAATAATAAATTCTGCTGCGTTGGGGTTACTTGCAACTGAAAGCTCCTGAAAGTATAAAGGATTAATTTTACAATATCAGTAACCTCACAGTGGCACTCAGGATATAGTTCAGAAAAAAAATGGAAATAAATTTTTTTGCTGCGTTGGGGTTACTTGCAACCGTTGGTATACAATTATTTAAAACATTTAAAACTGTTCGTTTAAATTTATGCGTTATTACTAACAATGATGTATGTAACTTCATTCATTTCCATTAAAAATCATGCCAATGATCTTCAAAAATCCACACAATCAATCTGTAAGATGAGATTTCATAAAGTTGATCATTTTACTATAGTAAACTAAAAAAAATAATAATATAAAGTAAAGAATATAAATACTGTCAAATATTAAACACTTTATGCTTAACTTGAACACATACAATCCTTATATTGATGTTCAGTAATCTGTTTACAATTTTTAAATTTTTTGGAGTAACATATATATTGTAATAAACTAGTAACTATAAATTGTAATAAACAGTTCGAATTAATTTACTTATGTATTTTGTAAAGAGTGAAATGTCATTGCCATCTCAATTGTTAAGTAAAAAGTAATCTTTACGCGGGCAGAAATTTGAAATACAACCCCGTCAATATGATGTCACCAATTTTACAATAATTTTAACGAGTCATCAATAAAGAGCCGCTCTGCATATTTAGATTTTCTTATAGAAATCTGTAAAATTTTACCGAATTCTCAACAGCTGAACGTTCGGTAATCCGATTTAACGGATTTCGGTGAAATTTTACAGTTATCTATCTACACGCAAAGAAATCACTCTGCTTGGAATCAAAAAAATATTTTGTTGGTATTCAATGCAAGGTTTCTATATGTTTGAATTCATAAAAAGTTCCAAATCAATTCAAAATTTCATTCAAATTCAACCAATAGAATTATTTAAATTTATCACTGCTGTGTGATATTAATTTAACTAATATTTAATTTATAACTATCACATTTATTTTTACTTAAGTGATTAACTTATTGTTTGAACAAAATATTTTTTCACCCTCAGAAGCACTCTGTTTTGAACCAACAAACTGATTTGTTGCATTTCAAAACAAGGTTTCTATTTGTTTCAATTCATAAAAAAGTTCCGAATCAAATCAAAATTTCATTCAAATCAACCCAATAAAATTGATTAAATAACCACCGCTGTGTGATAATAAATTAAATAATATTTGATTTTTAACAATCAAATTTATTTTTTAACTCAAATGATAAATTTATTATATACACCAAATATTTCTTCACCCTAAGAAATCAATCTGTTCTGAATCAACAACATGATTCGTTGTTTTCAATAAAAGGTTTCTACTTGTTTCAATGCAAGAAACAGTTCCAAATCAATTCAAAATTTCATCAAACGAGTAAGTTATTTAAGGTAATAACAATCACATTAGTTTAAACTAAAGTGGTTAATTTATTGTTTTAACAAAATACTTATACGAGCGCAAGTTTTATACTGTATCTGCCTCTGCTTTTCTATAATGTAAGTTTAAACATACTCAATCATAATTTTTAAAGCAGATTATCAATGAGTTATTCTCTTTTCAAATAACTGGCTGTCCGAATCGCGTTGACATGATGTAGCCCATGTCCATGTCATAAGGCTAAGAAAAAATCTTAGCATGAAGTTTTATTCCAAATAAATGGTTATGTTTTATTAGTTCATCAATGTTTATTATTTCAGCAAATGCGTTTAGTTGGCTTAAGAAAATATTTTGTTTGGAACAATAAAACACGATGTTCAATTCTTTAAAGCATGAAGTTTTATTTCAACTCAAAGGTTTCCTTGAATTAGTTCATGATTGATAGTTATTTCAAGAAATGCGTTTAGTTGATCTAACAAAACATTTTGTTTTGAGCAATAAAACAGGATGTTCAATTCTATAAAACAAGCAGTTTCATTTCAACTCGAAGACTGTCTGGCTGAGCCTTATAGAATTGAAAACTACTGAACCGATCGGCATGGAATTCAGCAAAATTTAACAAAACTTTTGTGTTGAAATAAAACTTCATACTTTATAGAATTGAACATAGTGTTTTATTTCTCAAAACAAAATGTATTGTTAAACCAACTAAACGCATTTGTTGAAATAATGAAAAATGATGAAGTTATACTAGAAAACCATTTAATTGAAATAAAACTTCATGATATATAGAATTGAACATCGGGGTTTATTATTTCAATACAAAATGTTATCTTAAACCAACTAAACGCATTTGTTGAAATAATAAACATTGATGAACTAATCCAACAAAACCATTTAATTGAAATAAAACTGCATGCTTTATTGAACTGAAATTCGTGTTTTATAGTTCAAAAGCAGCAGAGAAGCAGTCATAACGGCAGCTTATTTGCAAAATCGTCTCAACTATACGATCCTTATGCCCTACTTCCAACATCTGGTATACTGATACCGATTAACTGATTTTCCAGTTATCTGCAAAGTGAATAACTCGTTGATAATTTGTTTTACAAATTATAATTGATTATATTTAAACCTACTTAGATTAGCAGAGGCAGCAACTTGCCATGTCGGCAGCACTGAGACACTTTTGAACAATAACAATATGGCGCTATGAAATGTGCGCTCATAAAAATGTTTTGCGCTCATACACATGTTTTAACCAATTTTAACGAAGGTTAAAATAAATGTAATATAAACCAGGTATTATTTAAACACGCAAAGAAATCACTCTGCTTTGAATCAACAAAATATTTTTTTGATATTCAAAACAAAGTTTGTATTTGTTTCAATTCTTAAAAAAGTTCCAAATCAATTCAAAATTTTATTCAAATTCAACCAATAAAATTATTTAAAGTAATCACCGCTGCATGTTTTATTTCTTTTATTCGTTTAAATAATATTTAATTTATAACAATCATACCTATTCCAAACGTCGTTTTAAACTAAAATGGTTAATTTATTGTTTTAATAAAATATATGTATGAGAGCACATTTCATAGCTGCCATATTACTGCCGCTGCCTCGGTTTTTCTAGTGTATTTATAAACATGTTAATTTAAAACAGATTATTCTCTTTGCAGATAACTGGAAAAACAGCACAACTTGGAAGGCGATTGAGAAAATAAGCTGCCATTATGACTGCCCTCCGCAATAGTTCTTCCCGAGTCCTGCATACAACCACACGCAAAGAAATCACTCTGCTTTGAATCAACAAAATATTTTGTTGGTATTCAAAACAAAGTTTCTATTTGTTTCAATTCATGAAAAAGTTTCAAATCAATTTAAAATTTCATTCAAATTAAACCAATAAAATTATTTAAAGTAATCACAGTTGTGTGATTCAGAACAATCACATTTGTTTTTAAACTCAAATTATTAATTTATTGCTTGAACAAAGTATTTTGTCACCCTAAGAAATCACTCTGTTTTGAATCAA
Organism: Aedes japonicus; assembly: GCA_034211315.2. Taxonomy (NCBI): domain Eukaryota; kingdom Metazoa; phylum Arthropoda; class Insecta; order Diptera; family Culicidae; genus Aedes; species Aedes japonicus. Next base: position 132,575 of record JASCZW010000353.1, on the reverse strand, counting down.
CAAAATATTTTGTTGGTATTCAATGCAAGCTTTCTGTTTGTTTTAATTCATAAAAAAGTTCCAAATTGATTAAAAATTTCATTCAAGTCAAACCAGTAAAATTAGTCAAAGTAATCACTGCTGTGTGATATTAATTTAAATAATGTTTGATTTATAACAACCACATTTATCGTTTAACTCAAATGTTTAATTTATTGTTTGAACAAAATATTTTTTCACGGTTAGAAATCACTCTGTTTTGAATCAACAAAATGATTTGTTGCTTTTCAATACAAGATTTCTATTTGTTTCAATTCATAAAAAAGTTCTAAATCAATTCAAATTTTCATTCAAATCAAACCAATAAAGTTAATTAAAGTAATCACTACTGTGTGATATTAATTTAAATAATATTTGATTTATAATAATCGCATTTATTTTTAAACTCAATCGATTAATTTATTGTTATAAAATCGAAATATTTTTCACCCTATAATCCCCCTGTTTCGAATCAACAAAATATTTTGCTGCTATTCAATACATGGTTTTTATTTGTTTCAATTCTTAAAAAATCCAAATCTATTCAAAATTCAATTGAAATCAAACGAATCAAATTATTTAAAGTAGTCACCGCTGTGTGATATTCGTCTAAATAATATTTGATTTATAAAAATATCTTATTTTAAACATCATTTAAACTAAAATGGTTAATTTATTGTATTAATAAATTATTTGTATGAGTGCACATTTCATAGCAGCCATATTGCTGTCTCTGCCTCGGTTTTTCTAAGGTAAGTTTAAACAGTATAATTTGTAAAACAGATTATCAACTAATTATTCTCTTTGTAGATAGCTGGAAAAACTTCCGACTGAAGACGATTTTGAAAATAAGCTGCCATTATGACGACCTTTCCCTAACTGTTCTTCCCGAGTCCTGCATCCAACCACATGCACAAGGCCATTTCCTGCCATGTCCGATTCATGCTTTCCAACACGCCGGTCGGCTGGGGGAATATAGCGCGGTAATTATTTTAAAACAATAAAACACGATTCTCAGTATTATAAAGCATGAAGTTTTATTTCAATCAAATGGTTTTATTGTATTAGTTCTTCGATGTTTATTATTTCAACAAATGCGTTTAGTTTATTTAACAAAATATTTTGTTTTGAACAATAAAACACGATGTTCAATTCTATAAAGCATGAAGTTTTATTTCAATTCAATGGGTTTCTTGAATTATTTCATCATTGATAATTATTTCAACAAATGTGTTTAGTTGGCATAACAAAACATTTTGTTTTGAGCAATAAAACACGATGTTCAATTCTATAAAACATGAAGTTTTATTTCAACTCAAAGTTTTTGTTAAATTAGTTCATCAGTTTTATTGGTCCATATATAAACCAAAATTTTAGTTGAATTGATTCCTATTTTGAATTGGTATAACTACGTATTTTTTTGCGTGTAATCAGGTTCCTATCGTGAAGCCTAAAGCAACGATTTCAAAGCTAGTTCGAATGAATATTACGTAGATTAGCAAGCTTTTCCCTGGTTCGTTCCATCTGTTCACGGTGAACTACTGGAGTAGTGTTTTATCACAAGCCTGGCAGAAGAAGCAGCTTATTCGATGGCGGTTGTTGTTGGGTATATCCTGGTCGAGTATAACGTTGCGCTCGATTGCTGTTGAATCGAATCGATTCATTTTGATTACGAATCGTTAAGCTGACTTCGACAGGATTGAACATTTAAACAGTACGCAGAACATTGTACGCTTTCGTGATCGTATCGTTGATTTGTCCTGTCCATGAGCAGCCCGAGATTAACCACCTTGTCAGTCAATGCAATGGGTTGTCCACAAAATTTGATGTCAATTTCGGGGATGATTTGTCCAGATTTGCAGATGATTATGCCATGGGTTTCCTTTGGATTTGGAAAGAGGTTGTTTACGATTGCCCTGCGTTCGATTGCAACCAAGTTTTCGGTGATTCTATATACCAGCCTATCCACATCGTCAATTGGAAATTATTATAGATTTATATTTTAATAGATTATGTTTAAACTTACATAAGAAAAACTATCGAAGCCAGAGGCATAGGCAGCAACTTGCCATGTCGGCAACCCTGAGAAACAATAATAATATGGCTGCTCGGCTTACAGTATGAAATGTGCGCTCATAAAATATTTTGTTAAAACAATAAACTAACCATTTGACTTTAAAAATATTTGATTGTTACACATCGAGTATTATTTATATTAACATCACACAGCAGTGATTACTTTAAATAATTAATTGGTTTCATTTGAATGACATTTTGAATTGATGTGGAACTTTTTTATGATTTGAAACAAATACAAAACTTGTATTGAAAAGCAACAAAATATTTTGTTGATTCAAAGCAGAGTGATTTCTTTGCGTGTTTAGTATACTGTTATGAAAATTTATATTTTGGTGTTTTCGGGCGGAGAAGGTTCTTTTGATGGTTCGAAGCTCCCCTACAGTCTAGAAGGGGGGAGGCGCCATACAAATGAAAAACAAATTTCTGCAAAACCCGCGTACAAATCAAATAAATGGATTCAAATTGGGCATGTCGGTGTTCTTAGGCACGATTTTTTTTTTCTTAGGTGGCACAAGACCCCATCCCTCTGGAAGGGAAGGGAGGCTCTCAAACAAATGAAATAGAAATTTGAACAAACCATGAGAATTATCCACGCAACTAAAACGCAAAATGTGTATTGCCGGGTACACACTTAGAAAATTTTACAGTATTCGGTAATTTTTTACTGAACTTTCAACAGCTGAACAGTTCAGTAATCCGACTTAACGGATTTCGGTAAAATTTGACAAGTTCCTGTAATTTTTTTACCGGAACACGGTTGTTTGCGAAAACCCATTAATGGGTAAAAATAACACCCATTTTCAAATAGCATTCCCGTCTGTCACAAAATGGGGGAATTTTCAATCATGCAATGGGTAAAAAAACACCCATTGGAGGAAACCTAATACAATAAAAAAACGGGTATATTTTAACACATTAATGGGTGAAAAAAAGTTCTAAAACTATGCGTATCCGGTGCATCGTTGGTGGAAAGTGCCGCTTGTTTCACTTTTTTTTAACTTTAAAAAACATAAAATAATATTTGGAAATATACACTCGCTGAACATCAAGTAAGACAAATGATATTTTTTGTAAATAAGTAACCTTATGTTTCAAAATAATGCTTCCAGATCATCGATTGTTATTACTTGCGATAACAATCGCTTTATGTGCACGGATACATTCGTCGTTTTCATAGCTTTACTAGAAAAGGCATGAATAAAAACAAGAAAAAGTGATTTAGTTTTTATTTTGTTGCATTCATTGATTAGGTACCATGAATTTTTTCATTGAAAACGACCGTGAATACTAAAAAATTCCACCGAAATCCGGTAAATCGGAAAACCGAACGTTCAGCTGTTGAAAGTTCGGTAAAAAATTACCGAATACTGTAATATTTTATGCAAGAGAAAATTACTTTCAAACTGACGGGGTACGGCTTCGTTTGAAGATAAATGTTTTGTCTATGAAATCCCAAGAACCCAAAAGGCTGTAATAGCATGTATATATAGGGCATATGCATTACGTCTACTGCATAATTGAAGTTGGAATAAAGCTGAAAAGGGCCCCACTAAGATCGAACTAATGCTATATATTCTGTAATGCCATAATACATTGCTAAAGTGGCATTATTGCATTGGTAATACATCACTACATTCTTGAGCTAATCTAACGCTTCATTACTTGACAACTGTTGAATTGATGCGATCCCGCGTTACCGATGCTGATTTTGTGTTGAATAAGTGCAATAATAAAATGCTTGTGATGCTTCTACACACACTTAGATTTTTTTTACAGAAATCTGTAAAGTTTTACCGAACTCTCAAGTGCTGAACGTTCGGTAATCCGATTTTACGAATTTCGGTGAAATTTTACAGATATCTGTAAAAAATTTACAGGATTTTGGTAAAATTTCACCGAAATCCATAAAATCGGATTACCGAACGTTCAGCTGTTGAGAATTCGGTAAAACTTTACAGATTTCTGTAAAATAATCTGATTGTGCACAAAAAGAGCCGCCGGTAGATACTATCGATCCAAGGGATAAATTAAAAACACAAACCTGCGTTTTTTTGCAGAAATTACACACCTTACACACTCAGATTATTTTACAGAAATCTGTAAAGTTTTACCGAATTCTCAAGTGCTGAACGTTCGGTAATCCGATTTTACGGATTTCAGTGCAATTTTACCGAGATCCGGTAAATTTTTTACAGATATCTGTAAAATTTCACCGATATCCGTAAAATCGGATTACCGAACGTTCAGCTGTTGAGAATTCTGTAAAACTTTACAGATTTCTGTTAAAAAATCTAAGTGTGTAGTAAACGAAAATATATTAACCATTTTCATTCAGCAAAAAAAAACATAAACGTGCCAGTTCTATCAATTTTTCATTCATTTAGTTATATGCGTAAAGCCCAGTATCGACCTTATAAGTAAAGAGGTTACGGAATTTTGTTCAATATTACCAAGCGGAATTTTGACAATTGATCTGCATTGAACAAAATGTCACCTTCACTTACGGAATAATCGAGTGGAATATTTTTATTTATTTATTTACTACGTCTTCAGTTATGCTGCACAGACTGAACCTATCTTAAATCTAAGTCATTTGCCTAGTACTAGTTTTAAAACGGTCTCTACTTATACTAAAATCGAACGTTTCAACACCATTCAACAAATTAAAACACTTTTCAAGCGGGTGATTTTGTCCAAACACCGTCCGGTGTCTAGCAGTCCAAAATATCGATCGTTGTCGGGACCGACGTGCAGGAACGAAGAAGTTGACCTGCTGCAAAATATCTGGGCAGTCGATTCGGTTGCTTAGTAAATCGAACGTGAACATTTTCTGTAAGTAGATACGCCGCTGGCGCAGCGATTCCAATCTCATTAATTGGCGTCGATGTTCATACGGCGGCAGCCTAACCGGATCGTTCCATGGTAATCGCCGTAAAGCAAAACGTACGAAGCAACGTTGTATTCTTTCTATACGAATAATTTGAGTTTCGTGATGAGGTGCCCAGATTTGAAAAGCATATTCAAGAACACTTCGAACGAGTGAACAATAAAGTGCTTTCAATGCATACACATCACGGAACTCAGATGCATTTCGGCGTATAAATCCAAGCATGGCAAAAGCCTTAGCAGTGGTTGCAGTGATGTGTTCGTTGAAACTCAGCTTGCAGTCCATTACTATTCCCAAGTCTTTAATTGAAGATACACGGTCCAATTTGATGCCGTTTACTCCTTAATCGTATATCAGTTACCTCTGAGATTTACTGAAACTTATCACCTTACATTTCATCGCATTCATCTCCATTCCGTTTGAAACACACCAACTCGCTATGCTGTAAAGCTGCACAATCAAAAAGTGACCTGATCCTCCGGTAAATTTTAAGATCGTCGGCATACATAAGGTGATGCGAATTCAGACGGTGGCTCAAGTCGTTGACGAACAGAATAAAGATCAAGGGACCGAGGTGGCTACATTGAGGCACGCCGGAAGGTGTTGCAAAACAGCTTGACTTAATGGAGCTAAGCTTCACGTAGGCGGATCTGTCTAGTAAGTATGACCGTAACCACATGATGAGCCAATTAGGAAATCCTAGTTTCTCGAGCTTTTTCATTGACAATTCGTGAGGTACTTTATCAAACGCCTTGGAAAAGTCTACGTAAATACTGTCAACTTGGCAGCGCTTTTCCAAACTGGAGTTTAGTGCGCTGACATATGCCATTAGGTTAGTAGCAGTAGAGCGATTCTTCACGAAGCCATGCTGATATTGCGAGATGATGGGCAGAATACATTCTATCGTGAATCATCAGTTCAAACGTCTTGGCTAAGCAACAAAGAATCGAAATGGGTCGGTAATTCTTAACATCATGGATGTTTCCAGCTTTGTGAATGGGAGAGACCGCAGACAACCTCCATACATTCGGAAAAGTAGTCTCCGATAGCGACAGGTTGAATAGCAAACACACAGGGGGTGCAAGTAGCTCAGCACATCGACGAATAAAAACGGGATGTAGCCTATCTGACCCAGGACCTTTCGAAGGGTCAACAGTTCTCAGTGCACTACTGACATATGCTACGGTGAAGGTTGGACACGGAAATTGTATATCGTATGATGGCAAGTGATTCAATACCTCCGGAGAACTCGGCGGAGAGTCAGCATCGTAGATCGATTTGAAGAAATCGGCGAAAAGTTGGACTGAACCTTCGAGGTCTCAACTGGTTGAGCCATCGAAAGAAATTTCCACCGGGATCGATTGTGTGTCTTTTCTGCTTTTAACAAAGCGCCAGAAAGAGGAAGGATCCACCTTAATCTCGTCTTGGATTCGGAAAATATACTCACGAAAAGAAGAAGCAGCAGCAGCAGTTCGATGACGCAGAAACCGGCGGCGAGCTTTACGAAGAACGTTACGCTGATGTCGAAGCTCAGTATTTCACCATGGTTGTTTGTTCGAGCGGCGAGGATAACGTCTGCGGAGAGGACAGTGTCTGCATATGGTTCTGAAAATCACACCGTAGAATGTGGTGACCGCAGCGTTGACGTTGGCACCGTAAAAAAATTCCTCCCAGTTCAGTGAACGTAGATCTTCAAAAACTGAATCGTAGTCGCAATCGAAGTCAAGGTCTTCCGTAGTTGCGTGAATACTATCCAAAGAACGTCGTGTGTTCACGCGTAAGACGAACGGCTTGTGGTTTTCCGAAAGTAAAAGTGACAGGTCACATTAGTTTTCGAAAGAAATTTCTTTCGAACACGATACCGACCTTAACAAGGCACGAACCGGGTTCAGCTAGCCTGTAAAAAAATTTACCGTACTGCGGTAAAGGTTTGCCGAAATTCTTTAAACGTTCAACTCTTAATAATTCGTTAAAATTTTACAGATTTCTGAAAAAAAATCTAAGTGTGTGTGTATGTAGTCACTATCCCTTCTAACACCTAACGATGCTTGAAATACCTACATTTGTAGTATGAATAAAAACATAGTTAAAAGATAAACACACTCAGATTATTTTACAGAAATCTGTAAAGTTTTACCGTATCCTCAACAGCTGAACGTTCGGTAATCCGATTTTTCGGATTTCGGTAAAATTTGATCGAACTCCGGTAATTTTTTTACAGATATCTGTAAAATTTCACCGAATTTCGTAGAATCGGATTACCGAACGTTCAGCTGTTGAGAATTCGGTAAAACTTTACAGATTTCTGTAAAAAAATCTTAGTGTGTATGTATTGTAACTCTCAGCTTCGGATTTTTCAGAGATATACCGGATGGATTAGGTGAACAAACTCTCTGCTAATTGCTTTTTATAGTTGTTCACTGAAAACGTTGGCTCACAAGATATTTAATATTTGTCAATAATCAGCAGGAGAGCTTTCTGTGCCGTTTTAACAAAATTGGGCATCATCCATTGGTGGACATCCTTTAACGATCAATTTAAAGTCATTCGTTTGGAAAGACGTTTCCCACACCTCGAAGTCTTTACCAGCATCTTAACGCTTAGTTCAGTTTACCCAAAATAGGGAACGTCCATTAATTATGTCACGCAAAGGTGACTTTTTATACCCCCCCCCCCCCTTGTCACGTTTTTTGTATGGACCTTCAAATGTTTTTGTATGGATTGTCACGTTTTCCCAAACCCCCCCTCCCACCTTACTGTGTGACATAATTAATGGACCTACCCTAAGGGTGTAGAAAAGTGACTTTTTAAAAACCTCTCCCTTGTCATGCTTTTTGTATGGACCTTCATATTTTGTTTGTATGGATTTTCACGTTTTCCCAAATTTGTTTCGTAGATCCATTTTTTACGAAAATTGAGTAACATATCCGTGAGAGAAAAAGAGATACTATACAATTGTACACAAAAAATTGTGTACAATGAAACGGGAGTGTGGAATAGTTTCAGCTTTCCCTTCGTCGAATACCTTCAGTCTTGTGTAAAATTTCAAACACGGCGTCTAATGCCCGGGACAGACAAACAACGTACAGCCAACAACCAATATGCAACTAGCGATTTGAAATTGGTTCACTGTTGTAGAACCCCTTGCTCCGAAGTACACCTTGTAGCCAGCACCTGAGTATACATACTTGCGCCTTTGATTTGATTTGCTGTGTTATTTTGACATTTTCATTATTAGGGGCGCATTCTTAAGCATGGGACCGATGTGCTAGTACTGACTGAGCCAAGAAAACAAATCGTGTTTGTTCGGGACCTACTGGTCTTAGAGTTAGTCTATGGTACAGCGTTGTACGAACTGTCAAATACTTTAATCCAGTACCTAAAAACACGTACTAGACTAAAGAAGTACAACCACGGACTAATTTGGGTCCACGGTACAACGCTGCACGCTGTATGTCTGTCCCAGGCATAACTCTTTAGGCTTGCCCACAATAGGTACGTTTGCGTTCCATTGACGTAAATTTGACAGAAAACCTACATGGAAGAAACAAAGTACTTAAAATTGAGTATTTTAAAACTTATCATTAAGTAACTGTTGCTGAACTGGAGAGATGGGTGAATTTGAATCTGCACATTAGGTAAAAATTACTCAATGGGTAAGTACTTCATTGGCAACTCATTTCTGAGTAAAAAGGGAAGCCGTTTGCTTATTTTTATTATTTGACGTACATCAGATTCAAAAACCGAAAAACAATAAATATGTTACGGTACTTAACTAGCTGTTATTTATAAAAATTAAATAATTAAGAAATTAAGAAAATAAAAAAAAGATATTAAGAAATGAACAATATCAATAAAGTTATAAAGAAAATTTATGTTTGTATTCTATCATCATGAGAAAAGCACTTTATTTTAAATGGTTTATAACATTTGCTAACTAATCTTGCGGTAAAGTGCTCATTTTTTTATTTTTACAAGTTCTATTGCATAAGGTTAAATTTACTTACCATAACCTTTGGGTACAGTTACTCAAATTTGAGTACTATCCCGAATAGAAAATTATCATTAGCTGTATGATCATAACTATACATTTTCCATTCATGTTGTAATCACCATTATACGTATCATCCGTGTACAATGCAGGTGCAATGTAAGAAACAATTCAAACTTTAAAAAACCATAAATAGGGTATTCTATATATGATAATGATTTCAGAAACAAGGAATTAACAGTGCCGTATAGTATATCCCTTGCTCATTCATTGTATATAACGAGGAGATATAACGAAGAATATATATGAATTATGGTAACGATAAACAAAAAAACAGGAAACTGTTTTATCAATACGTAATTTTTAGTTAATTATCACAAAATGTATGACTCATGTTATAATACTGATCATTATAATATGTATTTGTAAGGGAGCGGTTTTATAAGTCTACGTATCCTCATTTTCGATTATAGAAAAATAACAATCGTTATGAGCTCTGTTTTTATGTTTTACATTGGAGTTACTATGAAAGACTGCAGTGAACATGAAATGGTTAAAATACCCTTTTCTTAAAATTTCAAATGGGTCGTTCTCATGGACGAGTATACGATGAATGCGATCGCAAGGAAGCTATGGTGCAAATCCCACAAAGACTGGACAGCGCATCAATGGCAGCAGGTCGTGTGGTCTGATGAATCATCGTTCACACTTTTTCCAACAACTGGACGAGTATACGTTTGGCGCTCACCGGAAGAGGCTTATGATAAAGAGTGTCTTCATCCTACCGTCAAGCATGGCGGTGGCTCAGTAATGGTGTGGGGTTCTATATCTTGGCATGGACTTGGTCCTATTATGGCACTTGAGGGAAAAGTGAAGGCTGCCGATTATCAAATTATTTTGCAAGACAAGATATTTGGCCATATGATGACAAATCCTGAATATAACATCTTATTTCCTGGAGGGGATGGAACCTTTTGAGATTATAACGCCCCGATTCACAGAACGAAGATCTTCAATACGTGGTTCGAAGCACATGCTGATGATTTTGATCACCTGCCCTGGCCTGAACAATCGCCGGACCTCAATATAATTGAGCCGCTATGGTCGACTCTCGAAGCAAGGGTGAGAAACGTTTTTACCCCTTCGTCATCGTTAACTTTATGAATCCAGGCTGTTCTGGCGGCAGACGGAGGCCCCACTCGCTATTAATAAAATAAATCGTCTTTATGAAAAAAAAAATTCTAACGCATTTCCGAAATAAACTCATAATGGATAACCAAACTTAAGCCGCTGCGGCTTTTGCTGTATACAGAAGTCATCTCCATTCTACTCGATCCATGGCCGTGCGCCGCCAGCCTCGAAGTCTGCGAAGGGTCCGCAGGTCGTCTTCCACTTGGTCGATCACCGTGGCTACTGCGCGCGTTTTCTTCTTGTACCGGCAGGATCGTTATCGAGAACCATCTTAACCCTGTCGTCCGACATTCTGGCTACATGCCGGACACACCGCAACCGCCAAAATTTCACCGTGTGGACGATGGGTGCTTCTCCTAACAGTTGCAGTTCTCCTAACACCATCCCATGAGAACAAAAGAAGCAGACAAAACAATCCATAGTTCTGACCGTGACCACTGAAAAGAAAGTGCACTCACAATCATGCGAATTCTATAACGAAAATCATAAGGCAAAATAAATATACACAATTTATATACTATACACAGAAAAAAATCTTGTAGTAAAAACTACCACGCCTATCTTTAAAACTACCTTGAAATTTCAGTCAAATTTACTACGTTTATAGTAAAACCGCAGACAGACGTTCAAGCTCGAACAAAAGAATTCAAATTTGTTGTGTAAAATTTCATCTTGCACAGTAGCGCCACCTTGTGAACTAATTGCTACATTAATACTAACAGTTTGACTGGCAACCCATTTTTCCCTTACCAATCAAAACAAATCTGTGGCGCCATCTATTAGCTTATTGCTACTTGATATCTCGAGGGACGCCATGTTTTTACACAGCTTAATGAGATGAAGTCGAACGTCTGTCTGCGGTAAAACCTTCAACGCTTGTGGTATATTTGACAGACCTTATATTAATATCAACCGCACCATGGTTGATCTAATCGCAGGCATGGTAAAATTAAACGCATTTATAGTCAGGTGAAAATTGTTGGTGTTTGCGCTCAATTTAACCCTTGAAATGGTAGGTTCTACTGCGGTTTTTTTTTGCGTGTATACATATATATATACACACATAAAAAATTAAATACACGCAGGAGTAAAATTATCTACAACCAAAGTTCTTCGTTTGATTTGAAAGTGCCGTCTCCGTTTGATAGAAAACAAAATTAGGTTTACCTGTAAAATTTGTCCGATATTGTTCTCATTTATGTTTGCTTAGTGAAGGGATTTGTCGAGGATTTTAAGGTAAGACTCGGAGGTTTATTTTACTTGGAAATTGCTTTCGAAGTTCAAGGGTTTAAGCCTTATAATAATACGCCCTGACAAATAACTCCTTCCACCGATTAAACCAGCTCGCCGGACAATCTAATAAGTTATCTCGAACCTCTCACCGGCAGCAAATTGTATCCAAACTACGAATACGTCCGAACAAACCCCGTTGACAAACGGTCGATCGTCCAACGATTTGCTCTTTTAGTCCGATTTCTAGGCACCGTCAGGTGTGACGAGGCAACCACCACGACAACGACGGAGGACACCAGGTTCGACACTCCTCCGGCCGAAACAGAAGCGAAGACGCCTTCGATGTTCGAACTGAAAACCACCGGCGTCAGTGACTACTTTAAAGCCTGATTTTTTCAAGGCAATTGTGTGAACCGTCGTGCAGTATGAGTTTATTAATTTGTTTTATATGTTGTGTTTGGGAATGCTGTTTACAAAACGAAAAAATAATGTTATATGAAAAACATCCGACTTTTATTAAAAATCAAATAAGTTGCAGGCAAACAGCTGTCTTGTCAAAATTTATGATTCATATAAAAGAACAAACAATTTATGTAAAACTTTTTTTTTATTTCAATCTTAAAACATCTTTCTTTTATTAGAATTGCAAAACATTTTCTAGTTGAAAGTTCATTTTGGTATGAAGATAATTTGCTTTCAATTTCAACGATGCCACGGTTTCAATTTGACAGTTCTACAATTCGTTTTTAAAGTTTCAACTTTTAAATGAACCAAGCAGAAAAATTTTGATTTGACATTTTGAATAGATAAAATATAGATATATATACAGTGATTCCACGGGAAAAGAATAGAGTTGAAAAAAAGTGTCCGATTTTGCTCAAAATCGCTTGGTATGTTTTTCATCGAAAATATTAAGACCCGTATTTTTAATTTTAAAAAAAGGGGTGACCATGTATGATATAGGGTTACCAGAAAAATCGACATTTTTCAAAAAAATTTATTCTAAAAAAATCATATCTTCTGAACCGCTGGATCGATTTTTAATATTTTTTTATAAATAAAATGATTATTACTTTTTGTTATTATTAAAAATACTTGTTAAAATAATTAGTGTACTCAAATTTGATGAAATGGTCAATATATTTGTTTTTTATTATTTTCGAAATGTTGGACCACAACGACTCTTTTTTTTTATAAAAATTCAAACATTTTTACATAACATATAAAAAAATCTCAAATGTTCATCGAGCCGTTTTTGAGTTAAATTTTTTGAAAATTTCAAGTTTTTTGCCAATACACACATGGAATGAGCATCATTTTCCATCACTTCAAAATAACTGCGGGAATCATTTCATTGCAGTTATCAAACTTATTCCTAATAAATTCATGATAACCATGTTTACAAATCTAGTTTTATTTGTGAAGTATTGTACCCATCATAAGTAGGATTAATTCAAAATATGTGTTAAGTTTACTCAGTCGTGGTTTACGCTACAACTCAAATTCGGCATGAGTGCCCCTGCAATCCTTATGAGCACTCATGCTGAATTTGGACGCTAACGGACCATTGTGGCTCCAGTTATAGCGTAAACCATGGCTGAGTAAACCCTAGCAATGTTGGTCTCTGCTTTTAAACAATTTGAGGCTGATTTATAGTTCTTACATTTAATGGAATCAGAATTTGACCAGCCTCCCCTACTTATGATGAGTACAATACTTCACAAATAAAACTAGATTTGTAAACATAGTTATCATGAATTTATTAGGAATAAGTTTGATAACTTCAATGAAATGATTCCCGCAGTTATTATGAAGTTATGGAAAATGATGCTTATTCCATGTGTGTATAGGCAAAAAACTTGCCTATAAATTTTCAAAAAAATTATCTCAAAAACGGCTCAATGAACATTTGAGATTTTTTGATATGTTATGTAAAAATGTTTGAATTTGTATAAAAACAATATAAAATTAAATAGTTGTTGTGGTCCAACAATTCGCAAATCATAAAAAACAAATATATTGACCATTTTAGCAAATTTGAGTACACTAATTATTTCAACAAGTATTTTTTATAAAAACAAAGAGTAATAATTTTTCTATTCATAAAAAAATATTAAAAATCGATCCAGCGGTTCAGAAGTTATAATTTAATACAAATAAAAAATTTCGATTTTTCTGGTAACCCTATATCATACATGGTCACCCCTTTAAAAAAATAAAAAAATACGGGTCTCAATATTTTCGATGAAAAACATACCAAGCGATTTTGAGCAAAACCGGACAACTTTTTTTTTTCAGCTCTATTCTTTTCCCGTGGAATTGCTGTATATATATATATATATATATATATATATATATATATATATATATTATATATATATATATATATATATATATATATATATATATATATATATAAATATATGTATATATCTATATATATATATGATATATATATATATATATATATATATATATATATATATATATATATATATATATATATATATAGCTATATATATATATATATATATATATATATATATATATATATATAATAGTATATACATATATATATATATATGTTATATATATAAATCTGTCTTGAGTATGTTCTAATGTTTTTTATTTTTCATTAAGGTGACCATGTTCGATATAGGGTTACCAGAAAAATCGACATTTATCGAAATTTTTAATTTAAAAAATATTATTGCTTTTGAACCACTGAATCGATTTGCAATGATTTTTTATGAATAGAAAGCTTGTTACTTTCAATTTTTACTAGAAATATTGGTTAAAATAATTAATGTACTCAAATTTGCTAAAATGTTCAAAATATTCGATTTTTATGATTTTTGAAATGTTGGACCACAACGACTATTTATTTTTATATTTTTCTATAAAATATTTAACATTTTTACATAGCATATCAAAAAATTAGAAATGTTCATTGAACCGTTTTTGAGTTACTTATTTTTGAAAATTTCAAGTTTTTTGCCCATACAAACATGGAATGAGCATCATTTTCCATAACTTCAAAATAACTGCGGGAATCATTTCATTGCAGTTATCAAACTTATTCCTAATAAATTCATGATAATCAAGTTTACAAATCTAGTTTTATTTGTGAAGTCATGTACTTATCAAGAGTAGGGGAGGCTGGTCCAATTCTGACCCCATTGAATGTAAGAACTAAAAATCAGCCTCAAATTGTTTAAAAGCAGAAAAGAGACCAACATTGCTAGGGTTTACTCAGCCACTGAAACCTTACTGAAGAAACGTTTAATATAATGAAGCACGAATTCAATATATGTTTCTACGGTAGTTCGATACCCCTTCTCTCTCTGTAAGGGAGCGGGGGAGGGGTGGCTCCCATACAAATGAAACACGAATTTCTGCATAACACGAGAACTAACAAGCATATGGAAACAAACTTGGCATGTGGAGGTTTTTGGAGGAGAGAAATGTTTCTATGGTAGTTTAAGACCCCTCCGCCCTCTGAAGGGAGAAGGGGTTTCCATACAAATGCAACACACATTTATACATAACTCGAGAACTAATCAAGAAAATGGAATCACCTTTGGCAGATGGACGTTTTTGAAGGCTATAAATATTTCTAAAGTGATTCGAGACTCCTCCCCTTTTTGGTTCTCATACAAATGAAACACAAATTTCTGAATAACTCGAGAACTTATCACGTTACTGGAACCAAATTTGGCATGTGGATGTTTTTGAAGGCAAGAAATGTTTTTATTGTGATTGTGACTTGAAACCCCGTCTTTGTGAAAAGGAGGCTCCCATACAAATGAAACACAGATTTCTGCATAACTCGAGAACTAATCAAGCATATGAAACCAAGTTGGCAGGTGGAGGTTTTTGAAGAAGAGAAATATTTCTATGGTGGTTTGAGCTCTCTCCACCTTCTGTTAGGGGAGACTCCCATACAAATGAAACACAATTTTACGCATAACTCGGGAACCAATGAAATAAATTAAACCAAATTTGGCATATTGAGGTTTTTAGAGGCAAGAAATGTTTCTTTTGCAGTTCAAGACCTCACCCCTTTTTTAAGGGGCCCATACAAATTAAATAAGAATTTCTGCATAACTCAAGAACTAATCTTGCAATGGGCAGGTGACCAACTGTATTCCAAGCTGAAATTCAAGCAATTCTGGAATGTTCTGCTATATGCCTGCGTAGAAACTATAGACATTCAAATATATGTATTATGTCAGACAGTCAAGCAGCTCTAAATGCTTTAAAGTCAGCAACATGCACATCTAAGCATGTTTGGGAATGTGTTCAATCACTTCAAAAATTGTCTTGTCGTAATCAAGTCAATCTATACTGGGTTCCTGGTCACTGCAGAATTAGTGGAAATGAACGAGCCGATACACTAGCAAGACTCGTCTCTTCAGTTCGAAGGACCTGAGCCCTTTTGTAGTTTATCTGCCTCTTCTCTTAGAATGGAGCTAAAAGCCTGGGAATATTCAAAAGTGAATGAAAACTGGAACAACACTTTTTCAGCTAGGCAATCAAAGCGGTTCATTTCTCCAAATATTTCTCTGACTCGCAAAATACTTTATCTTTCTAAAAAAGATCTAAGCACATATACTGGTCTTTTAACAGGCCATTGTCCGATCCGCTATCACTTGAAGGTGATTGGAAAACTTCAAGATGATTCATGTCGCTTTTGTGGCATGGAAAAAGAAGACTCGGAACATTTATTATGCCACTGTCCGGCAATTTTCATTGAAAAAAAATCAGTTCTTCGACAAAGGGCTAATAGAACCCCTTGATATTTGGAGAACAAATCCTAGTACAGTAGTGCAATTCATTCGAAGTGTAATGCCATGCTGGGATAATGCTCTACCCAAGTAACTACAAGCATTATATCATAACACTAATTCGACCGACTATGAGCAACAGTAATACCATATCACATTTTTTCAACAACTCCCATGCTATGTAGCATTACCTATACATTAAACATGTTATGATGCATTACTATATTTCTACAAACAGCTTAATGTTAAATACGCATTATATGATCCATTAATGCATTGTCTCAATAAATGCTTCATTGCTAGCTAAAAAGTAGCATTGGTGCAATATCATCTGGATGACGTTTTCCAATTTCACTTTGGAAATGAGAAACATATGCTCGAGCAGAGCTGCCTGTCAGATTCAGAATCGTCATCTTCATTCTCCTTAACCAGAAAGTTTGATTCTTCAAATTTCAGCAAATAGTATGGATGCATTATCGGGAGCCGCGGGTTTTTCTGGTTGTTTATATTCAGAGGACGGAGCTGTTTTTTTTAACGAGGAATCTTTATTCTCATATCATTTTCATTAATGATCCAGTTTTAACCTGCACCGGGCATCAAAATTGTGTCAGCTTGTTGTGTGATGAACGGCGGTGGGTATGATTTCATTTGAAGCTCGTATCGGGTTGAGGTTTGCACTGATTAAAGGTTAGGGTATCGCAGTCTCAATGGCGGGTTTAGCAAGAAAAATCTAAAAATAGCTGCATGAATGTTTTTATAGAACGACAAAGAGGGTATGTCTAGGGTGTGCTTCCTTAATATTATGCAGTTGTCTTAGATAATTCCGTTGCTCTTATGGCTAAGAGCGTTAACACAACCGGCATTCATCGATCAGTCGTGAGAAGCCTTGGTTCGAATCCCGATGTAGGAAACACAATTTGAGCTTATTAAAAATATATTCCATCATTGTTACGCGCGCAGCCTGCCATAAAATAAAATAATATCCCCACAATAAAACGTAACAGAAAAAATGAATTCATCTAGAAGAAAATTAAATACATTTTCGATGTTTCTTTTTCCAAAATACCCCAAGCTCTATATATGCTTTTAAAATGCAATAAAACATTTCAATAGAAGCAGTAATTCAACTGCTGGAAAAGTAACTATGCCCCAAATATACTTATTTTCGGGCTTCAATAAAGCATGTGCGCTAGCTTTAATTTGACAGGAGTGGGGCCCTTTTCGACTTTAGTTCTACTTTAAGGACGCAATTAAGATTAGATTGCTTTATACCAAAAACTTATATCGTAATATAATGCATAATTGATGTATCTATATAGAGCTTCATGGTTACTTGGGTAAGTCAAGCGTTGACGACCACTTCTAACAATAGTGGTACGTCGCCTGGACAGAGCTAAAAAAAGGGGATATATCACAATAGATCTAAAATTAGGTCGCGTGATGAAAATACCCGACCAGGGAAAAAAAAATCTAGCAAATGAAACTACATTTAGCATATGGGGATGTTTGGAGGTAGGATTTCTATAAATATAAAAATGAATGTCTGTCTGTATGTCTGTCTGACCCTTATAGACTCAAAAAGTTCTGAACCGATCACAGTGAAAATGTGTATAGTGATGCATTACCAATGCAATAATGCTACTTAAGCAATGTCTTATGGCATTACAAAAGGTATAGCATTAGTTTGGTCTTAGTGGGGCCCTAGACGTAACCCAACAAACATCGGTGTTGAATTAGAGCTTGTTCAAGCATATTTGGAGAAGCTTTTCAGCTGTTTCTTCTAGAATAGCTGAATAGCTTCTCCAAATTTGTTTGAACAAGCTCTAATTCAACACCGATGTTTGTTGGGAATACATATGCCCTATATATGCATGCTATTACAGCGTCGTGCCATAGAAACCACAAGCATTATATTATTGCACTTATTCAACTCTAAATCAACATCGGTAATGCGGGATCGCATCAATTCAACAGTTATCAAGTAATGAAGCGTTAGATTAGCTTATGAATGTAGTGATGCAATACCAGCAATACCATTGCAATAATGCTACTTTAAAATAGAAATTTATTAATTCTATGACATCAATTTCTTTAGTTTTTTCCCTTCTTTGATAACAAAATCAGATACGTTGTTTTGAATAAGTTGTCGAGATTTAATCTAATTTTTCCCCTTTGCTTGACTATAGTAGCAGCTAGAGCCGTATACTCGGCAACGTTCTTCAAGGTGGCTGTTATTTGAATCGAGATATTCCATCAGATACTGTAATTTTTTTACTGAAATGTGTAAAACTTTACCAAATTCTCAGTAGCAAAACATTCGGTAATTTGATTTGAGGGATTGCGAGGAAATTAGAATCAGTAATGTGTAAAAAATTTACAGGATTTCGGTAAAATTTTACCGGTATCCGTTAAATCAGATTACCGAACGTTCAGCTGTTGAGAATTCGGTAAAATTTTACTGATGCCTGTAAAAAAAATCTGAGTTTGTATATTTCCATTTATGAGTACGAACACTCATTAAACGATTGAACTCATTATATTATGGTTTCAGTTGAAAATCGAATTTATCGCCGTACAGCGCATTACTTCCGACATTAGGTATAACGTACAGAACGAGAGAAAAATCGATTGTCGCTAGTCGATATATTCGGGTTTCAACTGAAACTATAAAAAAGTAAGAAGAACCTTTTTATTTTATGTTACTAGAAAAAGATCGGAAAAAAATGTGTAAAAAGCCACCCTGTTTGACGGTGCTCCATTGAGCTGGGGTACACTTATCTTCATTCCTTTATTTTCATAAATACACAAAAAAGACATACCTAGGGGGAGTTATTTTCGAGCTTCATTTATGTGCTGTAAATATTTATCAGCAAACATGCTGCAATAATAGCACTCATAAAATGGATAAATTCTGGAGTAATTTTGTAACAGGACCCATTTACTAAAATTCTAATTGCGAAAAAAGTATAGGCCGAAGGATGCGAATCACGTCCATCCAAAGAAAGTTGTGTTTGATTTATAAATCGCTTATTATTTTTTCAGTGAACTATCTTTGTTCTGAATTTTGAGAAGTAATATTCGCAAGACATGTAGTGAAGGTGGTGTTATATTGGTGCCCGGCAAAGGTGCTACCCAACAAACATTGAATGATGCCAAACGGCTTATTTAACCAAATGTTGGCTTCTTCGGTTATACCTTTGCGTAAACATTCTTAATAAGACATTTGCCGTTCTGAACCATGAAAAGTTAACAAAATAATTTTATTAAATCGAAAACTTTTGACGATTATGGATGTAATGTCGGTCTATAAGCACCATATTGAGTCTGTTCGTGGATGCAAAATCGTCTCATCATAAAGGAATGTTGTTCAAAAGAATCATTGTTAAGTTTATTTTTATTATCTCTTTAGGCATCTCATTTAAAGTTATTTTCGCTATATCCACCACCAAATTTAACAAAGTAAATTATAATAAAACTACTTTATCACATCTTAATGATTTATACATATGATCAACCGGCTTTTCCATTTCAAAACATTGAAATTCCTAGTATAGAGCGTTTCCAGATGAAATCAGCCGGAAAAAGTCAAAATCTTGCACGACCCTCTCCGATTTGGATGAAACTTTGCACATGCCTTCGGAATTGGTGATGATGGATTTTCCGCGGGTTCAGGGAATTTTTTGACCCAAGACATTTTTTTCAAAAGGGCGTATGTGTTTTGTCATGCGTATATTTCAAAAAAATCATAACTCGAGAACCGTTGGTTGTAATAAAATTGCGTCTGAGAAGAAGTTGTAGTTAATTAATTTGACATTATGAAAAAAATATGTACACTGTAAAAAAAAAAATTTCTTCAAAAAAATCAAAAATTAAACTTAAAAATCAATTAGCAAATCTGTCCAACGTACGATTTTTATAAAAAAAAATTCCAAAAAGACTTTAAGCCATAAGAAGAAGAATAGAAGTTGTTTTACGATAAAGCAACTTAAGATAAAAAAGTTCTTAGAAGTAAGAAAAATTCAAGTTTTTTCTAATTTGTTGTTTTTGGCATAAATAAACATATTTTAATAATATAAAACGATTTTTCTAGTGATTTTAAACAAAAATGCTATTGGTGAGCAACATTCTATATGTACCCGTTTTCGAGATAATTTGAAAGTAATGTCGAAAAAATGGCTTTTTCCATGAAAATATCCCTTTTTCAAAAGTTAGTCGTGATTGTCCATCTTCAAAAGTATTTTTTTCAAATTGTTCATAACATTTTCAACAACTATCCTTTTGACATCAAGAAGATTGAACATCTTCTTAATTAACGAAATTAACGAATCTTAATTACCAAATAAAAATTTTGAGTTTTTTTTTGTTCATACATGATCTATTTATTTTTTCTACTATTTAAAAAAAAATTGTATTTACATTTTTACAAACACTATTTCCTAACATTCCTATAAATATTATGAAAACTCAGTATTTCGTCAGTTGAAAATATTTTCGCAGCGATTTTGTTATCTGCAACTGGAATGAAGGAGTGATATTTCTGTGTACCAGAAATCATTTTTGTTTGCTGATAACTACCACCCCATTCTGCAGCTTCTTCTTGTGAAACGTAGCAAAATGACATTTTTGTGAAATTTTCTTGATTTATCTTAAAAGCCCAATCATACAAAGTTTTCGCACTTGTTATTGGATGTTCATGTTGTTTGGCCAAGCTTGCTCTTGTTGCCATTCGTTTTAATGTGCCGCCAATTGCATCACATGGTCCCTTACCATGTGAAGTTACGAAAAAATGCCACTCAGAATCAATGTTGTAGGGTATGTGTCCCTTGACTCAGCCTAGTATGCAACAATCGATTACTTTTTTTATCATAACTCATAAAGTATTTGAACTGGTAGCAAAATTTAACTAGCTATACACTTGCCAAGGTATGTTTAATAAACCATCTCGTTGTATGTATCACGAAAAGTTACACAACGCATTTTATAAAGTCAGAAACTTTCAAGGGATATGGATGTAATGTCGGTTTATAGACATCAAATTGGGTCTAATCATGGATGCAAGTTCGTCCTATTCGATAGATTTGTTATTGAATGTTGGCTATGTACGTTTTTCTCCGATTTTCTGATTCAAGGTGTTCCCAGCTGTATTCGCTCTACCCAACAAATAATTTTACTAACAATCAAACTGTACTTAAACTGCAAAGAAACACTTAAGTGATTTTAACATATGATTTAGCGGTCATTCGGCAATCAAAACATTATAATTCACTCTACACAGATTTTGTTACATTAGTTTGTGTTAAGATGAGCCAAATGAAAAACATTCAACCGAAACTCAGACATTTGTATTGTAAATGTTACCGTTTACAACATTTTTACTACGCTTTCCATACAACAGGCCATAATTGGGAACATAGAAAAAAATATGTCCCTAACATTGGGTCTATGGTTTTCATGTTAAATCATTGTTATTTTACCCACGTGACCTGTTAGTTTGTAACGTGTAACTATTGTCTGTACATTTTGGCTGCATTATTCGGTTTATAGGTTCAATTTCGTCAAATTTAGATCATTCGAAGTGCATGTAGATAATCTGTTCAGCTTAACCAGTAAAGTTATGGTGTCTGAAAAGTGAAGGAAATCGAAAATTACGTGGAAGTGAACTATTATTAATTGATTAATAATGTCTCAATTGCTTTGAAATAGATCGGTCATCTTGATAGCAACATGATTTTGTTGATTATCGCCGAAATAATGACATATTTGGTACATAGGCCGAATCAAGGAGCTAGGCTAACATTACATCCCGTTACCCTATTTTTCTTTAAACTTGCAGAGGCTTGCAAATTTTTTTCTATTTTTGTATTGGGAAACAGCCTCCTTCAGACATAAAAATGGCCTTTTTTATATTCATAAGTTGATTTAAATACGTTAGTAATGACTGACACCATATAATAAATAACAAACGGATGAACTGTAGCCTGATCATTGATCCAATGATGACTTTGAACAGCATCCTGAAGTACAAATGAACAATTCTCTGCAAAATCGCAAATAATAACTACTTCTTCTTCTTTTAATGAAGACTTTTTATCTTTTAAAAATTTACATTGCTTTGTTATTATAATATCATGAGTTAATAGTTTTTCTAATTTCTCGCTAAAATATTCAACAAATTCATCGACAGGTTTTAATAGCGTTTCTAAATTACATCTATCAGTTGTAATTCATTGTTCAAACGATATCTCAGACAAGTTATGTTTCTCAAGTTCTTTTAAAAATCTTATCTCAAATTCTAACAGCGTGGGACAATTTACGCATTAACGGAGGTAACAATATTTGGATCTTGATGATGAATTACACAAAAACTTCTCAAAATGTTGATTACAATCAGTGTTGAATGAATATTTTTTTAAACTGTGAAGCATTACATCAATATTTTCGTGAATTGCGCAAACACAAGCGTTGTGAGAACCTGAAGCATTTAGCAATTTACAATATTTTGGTCGTAATGCTGCAAAAGTACTAAATCCAATTTTATGTTCACTGTGAATCGAGTGAAAGTTTCTCTAAGTGATGAAAGTAAATAACCGTTTTTGAATTTGTTGACGCTTACCATTAGTGTTAACAGAGACATAATCTCTTTGTCCCGGCATGGCTCTGCTGATGTCGTCCTCGTCAAAAAATTGTATCACTTGATTCTTTATATCCGGATTCAAACGATTCCCCGATCTGTCGTTGGGGGTAGTCAATACTCCATTTTCGGCTGCCAATTCTTTTGCTTGTAATGCAAGGTATTTGTTTGTTTCAAATTTGCTCGTTATCTGCTGAATCGTCCACGAATTAGGCAAAACTGTTAATATACGTATTTTATCTATTCTCGAACAATCTGGTTATATGAATTTTTCTTTCAATTTGGAAATCATTTCATCATATTCCACAACCTTTGTTTTCAATGTAGCTAACTCTTCTTCTTCATCTTGTGGTGGTAAGCTGAATAGATATTTTCTAATACCTGCTACAATTTCGGCAAATTTTTGCCGACGGTATTTATCGTTTTTAAATTCTCTAATGGATATCGGAGACGCATTTATTCCTGCAATTCCATTATTGAATAACTCAATGTTGTGTATCCTGAAATAATCCGGTAGGTCACTGTCCTGAGAAGATGCCGAGGTAATTGAAGCTGCCGATGGTATTTCCTCCAAATCGTTCCGTGATGTGGTTGGTGCTTCGTCATGTCCACCGTTTTCTGGTTGCTCCACTCTTTCGACAGGATTACGACGATACGAATATAACCGACATGAATCACAAATTCTTAATGACGTGTCCAAATGGACCGTACACTACATGGATAAAAGTTTTTCAATTAACTAATGTAATGTAATCCTTTTTATACGTACTAGGTACGCACTTTAGGTACTATTTTGAAATATTGGTATGTGCAGGGGTATGCATGTAAATAATATTTCTTGTCAACACCAAAGGGAATGCATGAATAGTTATAAATGGGCGTAACAATTGTATTCTTACTGGTATAAACAGTTCAACTAATTAAATACATTATGTTTCTACCTGAACAAAATACGCTTGTACACTAACATGAATACTAATTATTTTTGTTTCGGGTTAGGTTTTCATAATAAACTGTAAGTAAAAGCTGCAAATTTTGTCGTGTTACCTACAGTAAATATCAGGAATCAATCCTAGAGGGTTTGAGCTGTTTAGTGGAATACCTGTAACTAGAAATTAGAAGAAGAATTAGTATCTTCCATTTAATTCCAACTACCTTTGCTTATCTTCGACAGATACGCGTATTTCGTCTACAATGTGCAGACTTCTTCAGTGTCTCGAGTTATAACTCACCCTAATTTTATGAAAGTTCATAAAATTTGCAAGCAAAAAGTACTTCGGTAACATTTTTCTAAGATGCACCGTTTAGAAGATATTACTGATTTAATATTGATTTTTTTGATAACTTAATAAGTTTTGGCCCTTTTCGGATGTACTCCGTGTTTTTTCAGTTTCAAAAGTATTATTTTCGGAAACATTGGAAAATTTTGAGTTAAAATGACACTAACAGCTTAAAGATTCGAGTGAAATTCTCTGCCTTAAAAGTATTTTGAAAAACAAGTTACAAAATCCCACTATCAGGAACAATGATTTCTTCAAGTGATTTTTGGTGCGTTGTGCTGAAAACGTGCTAACAAGTATTAGATACAGGTAATTAGATACCAGTTAGCTGTACTACGTACAGTTGGTGATTGTCCACCATAGTCCACTAGTCCACCATGGCCACGCTGGCCATAACGAGGCTAGCTCCGTCGATGACCGTTTCTTAATAATAAACAAAAAGAACGCAGTCTTAGTCACCTTCCATCAAACTAATCGGCTGCCGACTGATACCTCAATCAACAACCGCCGCACTCTTTATTCATTCCAGGTATATACAATTTACAATCTTCTTCAATAACAATATACCTATGCCAGCAAATCTACCTCGCTCCAACTCTCCAAACTCGTACCTGAAGGTTCGACGATACCTGAGCGTTCAACTCCACCTATCTTCCAACAGTCTTTACCCAGTATTCTATGATTTCTACCTGTGAGCTGTATAATAATGTCTGACTCGGTTCTGAATTAATCCAGTATCTACCAAACAGTAAATGCAGAAAGGTTGCTAGTAGCATAGTGATTATAGTAATTTCAGCTCATAATCTAGTGTTGTTTGATAACATAATAATTGTAAAGGAAAGTGTAACACGTTTTGGTGCAAAGGTAAGTTTTAAATACACATTTTAATTATATGTTTTGTGATATTTTCGTACAAAACTAACAATTGGAAAATATTGTCTATGTTACAAATTACAAAATGAGTAAAATAAAATGTATTCGCCCATTCAAAGACATTCAGTATTCGAAAGAGCTGCGATATCTCACGGATGCACAGTGGTCGGAGATGGTCAAATCACGAACTTAATTGTATAGCGCCTTTAATATTAACTTTATCCAAAAAGTGTCTGTAGACGAATTGTTCACATATGTGTTGCGCATAGCTTGGTATCTTTAAAAAAAATTCATCGCCTACTATGAAAAAAATAAAAAAACTAACTTATTTTCCTTTATAGATAGAACGATATTATCTTGGGCTAAGTTGTAGATCTACTCAAAATATGAAACTTTGTTCAAAACAAAAAAAATCTACATCAAGTAGTTTTAGAGATATAAGTCATTTTTGGTGACAACCCCTTTAAAATTAGTTTTTCTTCCCTAACTTATCATATATACATTTTTTATGCAAACTATGATTTGAACTAATGTGCACAACGTAAAATCACATGTTTTGGTGAAGGAAACATGTACATCAATGCATTTGTTGAAAAGTTAGAGCACTTTTTAACTTCATTTTACCGCAATTTTGACTGTATATAAGGAAGAAGGTGGCAAACCGGGAACCAAGAAAAGTTATTTTTACTAAAGTTTAGACTGGTTTCTTCAAACTATTGAAGGTTTGATTAGCGCCAATTCATAAATGGCTAAGTACGATCACGTTGAATGATTGCACGTTTTTGACTTTTTTCTATACTGGAATGAGCAAGTTACCTAAATTTTGCAATGCTGCTTGCACATTTGAATTATGATCAAATATAGTCATAATCAGTGAAAAAATGTTTTTGGGGTATTCAAAGGTGTTTGTATGGGAAATTGTGTGGAAGTGTATTTCATTTCGTTTGGAGTCGTTTTCTTTTATTCGACAAATAACACAATTGTTTTGCTACTGCGTATTTCAAAACAATACAATACAGTAACTGTTCGTTAACTGGGTGCTATTTAACTGGGCGTTCGCTAAAAAACAAGTAAATAAGTTTCGTAGAGGATTAAAAAATTGCTAAAATGTACGAAATTGAGTCGCAATTCCATAAAAACAAAGTCAAACATTCTGCACAATGGGGTGCAGAATAAGCTACATCGCTATAACGCATAAGACATAAAAACATTATTTAATGTATGTATTGTGCAATGCTGTATCTAAACCGAATTCTGATCGAACGCCCCCTCGAAATTTATTTACATCTGAAATGACAACCCAGATAACGAGCAGCATCCGCTAACTGGGCTATTCAGTTGGCCCAGTTAGCGAACTGTTGCTGTATATTGTACATTAATTGAATCATAACGTCAACATATCAATAATTTTTATTTATCATCTGTATCGTTTTCACTGTACAAAAAATCTAGCTTATACTTTGCATTTTCGGAAAACTCCTTGTCCTTTTTTGGGGACTTTGCCCTCAAACTGGCAATAAGTGGGTCTGAAGAAACCAATACTCCAAGAATGAGATCACCGTTTGTAATAGTTCGTGATGTTTTCCGGGTGTGTTCTAGCCTGAACCTTTTTGTTACTTTATTAAGCGACTTTTGCGCTTCTTCAGATAATTGTCCGATAGGAACACTAAAATGAAGAATTACATCGGCACCGTGCATCAATATTTTATGGACAGTAGCGGGCAAATAAAACCAAGGATATGCGGATACCAACAACCGAGCAGTTTCTAGACAATAGTTTTTGAACTTGAACGAATTAATTTCCCTTGAAGAAGAAATAACCTGTAATATTGATGAGCACCGTTTGATTGCCTCCTCGTCCATACCCAAAATCTCTGCAGAAACTTCATTATTCTCAAAAAACCGTCACGCTATGTTCCCGTCATTTTTGTTTGAATTGCTGCTGGATAATTTGCTTGCGGTCCTTAACTTTTTCTAAGTCAGGTCCCCTGCAACGCCATTTTTTCACTTCCAACTTACAGCCCACGCGAAGAAAATATTCAAAAGATCGGTAAAAGTTATTAGATATAGGATTGATTGTAGAGTTTTGAAATAAAATGTTGGACCCAGTTTCAGCCCTGACTGGAGCGATGAAGCAGATGTTTGCGTCCGTTTTGGTACTATCTTCATCATCAGCAAACTTTTGTTTATATTGACTGTGGCCGGTACTTCCATTTCATTGTGAGGATAGCGTTCATTAGGTCTGAGTCCGAATAATCGTCTAATGGAGTTGCTTCCAAAATCCGCTGGGCAGTGTGATCTAGAAGCGCTTGTAGCTGAATTTCAGCTACAGTTTCCTCGATCTAGAAAAAGTAGGTTTTCTTAGCAGTTAGAACTCTGTCATAGCTGGGGTAAGGGTCACAGTTTCGGGTCCTGGCTTGTGTTCACAATTGATTATAATCATATTTACTCAGGCTCAAGTTAATAGTTCACACACACACAGCAACCGCATCAAGCGCACTGTATAGAACAATAGCTTTGGGTTTTATCTTGTTAATATGATGAGGCACATCATAAGGACTGAATTCCGCTTCCTGTAACAATGATTGTGTAACACTTTTTCGCCCAGCATTGTTGAATTTAATTTGAGCAGCATATAGCAATTCTTCTGTGTCGTAATTTGTACAAAGGTCCATCGTTTTCCTTCGCTTAACGATTTAAGAACTATTCTTAAAAGAAAGTGGTTTATGTCACGCTCCGTGCTTGAACCTGAGCTGGATGGCAACTGCTCCAACATATGGAGTGGCAATTCAAACGATTCATCCATAAAACGTACATATGCCGCCAACCCTTTGCTCGGCGTCCTATTATGATTTAACCACATTTCATCGAACCGTTTGCTCAAGTATTCTTCAACTTCCTTTGCAACTTCGGGCATAGTGTTTTATGCGAACGAATAATAAAGTTGTATATTTCAAGACTTTTGATCGATAAATCTCCCTTGACTTTCCGCCAAATCGAGAATATTTCCCGTTTTACAACTGGAACCAGAAAAACTCCAAAATTTTCCATCAGAGGTTTAAAAAATATAAAAATGGACCTGTATTAAGAATGTTATTTTCTAATACAAGCCTACCTGCGTTAGCTGAAGCCATTTTGATTGAAAGCTCAGCTGTTTTCGTATGATTTGACAAACACACTACGTATTAATCGCGCACGAACTGAATATATTCTGAAATAACTATAACAAAAGGCTGCCTACTTATTGTAACTACTAGTTTCATTGTAAAAATGTAAACATAGGAGCAGGACTACTTGATCGACATGTTTGGGCCTGTTCATAAACCACGTGTACTCATTTTTGAGACAACCACCGCCCCCTCGTAGACTTTTCTCCATACAATTTATTGAAATTTTGTATGGAGTGTAGACTTTGACCAACACCCCCTCCCACCAGAAAAGTCAACGTGGTCTATGAATAGCCCCTTTCATATTTCTCCCTACAAACCTCTGAAGCTGCTTTGCAAAATTAAGGTGACATGCTCGTTCTTGTATAGAAAAAGTCAAAAACATGCAATCATTCAACGTGATCGTACTTAGCCATTTATGAATTGGCGCTAATCAAACCTTCAATAGTTTGTAGAACAAAGTCTAAACTTTAGTAAAAATAACTTTTCTTGGTTCCCGGTTTGCCACCTTCTTCCTTATATACAGTCAAAATTGCGGTAAAATGAAGTTAAAAAGTGCTCTAACTTTTCAACAAATGCATTGATGTACATGTTTCCTTCACCAAAACATGTGATTTTACGTTGTGCACATTAGTTCAAATCATAGTTTGCATAAAAAATGTATATATGATAAGTTAGGGAAGAAAAACTAATTTTAAAGGGGTTGTCACCATAAATGACTTATATCTTCAAAACTACTTGATGTAGATTTTTTTTGTTTTGAACAAAGTTTCATATTTTGAGTAGATCTACAACTTAGCCCAAGATAATATCGTTCTATCTATAAAGGAAAATAAGTTAGTTTTTTTATTTTTTTCATAGTAGGCGATGAATTTTTTTTAAAGATACCAAGCTATGCGCAACACATATGTGAACAATTCGTCTACAGACACTTTTTGGATAAAGTTAATATTAAAGGCGCTATACAATTAAGTTCGTGATTTGACCATCTCCGACCACTGTGGGATGGTATCATCCAAAAACTAAAATCAATTGGATTTTCCAAGGTATCCACACTGAACGCCAAGGATTTTCGTATTTGTTCGTCTTGCCGTCTACATATTGATTCAAGAGCTCACCTCACCTAAAACGAAGAACAAAGCGTAGCCGGCGGCTCAAGGATACCAACTGTTCAGACCATACCTGATGTACCTGATTCGCAAACCTATGAAAGTTTGGTCACGATGCCATCAGCGTCAACGCTAAGCACAATTCAATCAAATGAAGACTTCACGATGCCTGTAGACGTCGAAATATTCAACCGAGGAATAGCAGCTATTTGTGTTTCGCCTATAGATTTAGGTAAGGTTAAAAATCCTGAAAAAAAGTGCGCTGAAATCGTCGAAGGTGTACGAAGAAATCTTTTTAAATTAGACGCTAAAACAGAAAAAGCAAACGAGTTTGATGAAGTCATAGAAAATATGAAAATGAAATTTTTAAATTCAGCCACAAGGCAAGAAAAACTATTAATTTTATCATTGTTACCAAAATCATGGTCAGTACAAAAAATTGTAGACGAATTTGAAACGAGTAGAAATATGGCATCAGATGCAAGAAAGGAAAGAGATCATGTATTTGATTCATCTCAAGGTTCAAGCTCTGGAAAAGCTTTGAGTAATGAAACAAAAGAACTGTAAATTAGAAGAAAAATTAGTTACAAGTATTCCACTAAACAGCTCAAACCCTCTAGGATTCAAAAGAACTGGTTTTGAATTTTTTTGAGGACGATGATATAAGCCGTGCAATGCCAGGCCAAAGAGATTTTGTTAGCGTAAAGACAGGCAATAAGAGATTAGCTGTTCAGAAAAGATTGTTAATGATGACATTGAGAGAAGCTTTTAATCGCTTTAATGAAATGTACGTCAATGTAAAAATAGGGTTTTCATCATTTGCAAGCCTCCGGCCAAGGCAATGTAAACTATTGACTATCACAGGAACACATAATGTTTGCGTTTGCACTACGCATGAAAATGTCAATTTAATTCTACATAGCTTAAAAAAATACAATGTCTTGAATGATCTAAAAACATTAACGAATAGATTACTTTGCGAAAATAAGACAACTCATTGCCATCTACGAAGATGTAAAAACTGCCCAGATACCTCAGTTTTAGAAGACAGTTTATTGAAACAACTGGAAGAAAACTTTGTTGAAAAGCTTTCATTCGAACAATGGGTTACCACTGACAGATGTGATTTAGAAACTATTGTAAAGCAAACCGATGAGTTTGTTTCATTTTTCAGCTCAAAATTAGAAAGTTTGATTCCGCATGAATTTGTAAAAACCGAACAATCCAATTTTTTGAAAACTACAAAACAAAACTTGCAAGATGGTGAATTTTTAGCTATTTGTGACTTTTCTGAAAATTACAGCTTCATTTTGCAGGATGAAGTTCAATCACACCATTGGAACGTGCAACATGCCACAATCCATCCTTTCGTAATATATTAAACTGAAAATATGCAAATTAAACATTTTAGCTTCATTATAATTTCTGAAGAACTAAGACATGATTCAGTCGCTGTTAATTTGTTTATTGATAAAATGATAAACTTTTTACAAATTGATCAAAATAAAAACACAAAAAAAATTATTTTATGTCAGATGGTGCTGCTTCACAGTATAAAAACCGAAAAAACTTTTCTAGCCTTTGTAAATTTAAGTCAAAGTATGGTATTGACGCTGAATGGCATTTCTTCGCAACATCGCACGGAAAAGGTCCATGCGATGCTATTGGAGGTACGATAAAACGCATGGCTACCAGAGCAAGTTTAGCCAAAGAACGCGAACACCCGATAAAGACTGCAAGAGAGTTGTTTAATTGGGCAAACAAACGAAAAGAAGAAGAACTTACAAAGTTGTCATTTTGTTATTCTACTACAGAAGAATACGAAAATATGTCTTTGCAGATAAATAATCAATATAATAATGCAAAAACAATTCAAGGAACTCAAAAATTCCACTCATTTCTTCCTCTATCAGAAAATACAATAAAGGCAAAGCTTTATTCAAACTGTCCTGACAATGATGCCAAAATATTCGATATTGTTAAGAAAGTTGTGTAAACAATAATTTTATAAAAATAAACTGATGATATCCAACATATAATGTTATTTTTTATTGCGCACAATCACCATCCCTGAAAAATAAGCTTAATTCGCTCTTTTGAATCTTGCTAATTGAGGAGCTTGCATTTGCAGTTCTCAAAAAGGTGTATCTCGAAATCGAGTTGTCTCATCGGTTTGATGTCTGGGACAATGTTCGGCAATAGAGAGAAAATATGCACAGTATAAACACATCCAGGTTAAATGGATTAAACTGTTAGGCGATATGCAAGAGTTGAATGCACATTTTCAACACAATACACCAAAAATAACTGGAAGAAATCATTGTTCCTGATAAAGGGATTTTGTAACTTGTTTTTCAAAATACTTTTAAGGCAGAGAATTTCACTCGAATCTTTAAGCTGTTAGTGTCATTTTAACTCAAAATTTTCCAATCTTTCCGAAAATAATACTTTTGAAACTTAAAAAGCACGGAATACATCCGAAAAGGGCCAAAACTTATTAAGTTATCAAAAAATCAATATTGAACCAGTAATATCTTCTAAACGGTGCATCTCAGAAAAATGTTACTGAAGTGTTTTTAGCTTGCAAATTTTATGAACTTTCATAAAATTAGGGTGACAAACTTTTTTGACTTTTCCTAATAGCTTTTTTGAAAATTGTAATTTTTTTTTAATTTTTTTTTTCATTGTAACCTATTTTTCTCCAGAACAACTCACTGTGCACTAGATAGCATTTTCAATCAGCTATAACATTAGAATAATTAAAAAATTATTGACAGGTCACTTTTAAGGGAAAATCTATATTTTAGTTCAAAACACAAAAACCAAACTTTTTTTTACCGTGCATATTTTCTCCAACAATTGCTCCAACAATTGTCTAAAACTTCGCCGAAGACATCAAACCAATCGGACAAACCGTTTCCGAGATACAATTTTTTGAAGATATCATGTGCATTTTTCATAGGCCCTTCTCATAAGTATGGCTAGATTCAAAATGGCGAACCAAGTATGCAAAACGGCGTTTTTCTTCCCCAAAAACGTGTATGCAAGGTTTCATGCAAATCAAAAAATATGAAAATTACTCGTTGCTGAAATGATATGGAACCGCTCTACTAATGAAATCAAATGAACATTATTGTTTATTATATTTTATGTATTTTATTTGACTGAATTTGGTGATAACAAAATTTATTGAAGTTTTGCAATAAATTAATTTCCTTGACTTTTATGTAAAATGTTATTCATGAATATAGGGGGAAAATCTTGCTGCACGTGAGGCTTACTTTTATTGAAAATATTGTTAACCTGTTGAAACTTTTATTTAGCCATTCTTTTCTACAAATATTTTAATTAATCGATCATAGTGATGCTGCAATGCAGGACTCGTGGAAAATAAATTTTTAATATTTTAAGGATCAAACCATTTGAATAAAATTCGACGGTAACTATCCGAAATATACTGCTTGTAAAAACAGTGTGTTCCCATCTGCATCCACTCATTAGAGACAGAGCTCCGATTATTTTTTTAAAACGCTTCTAAATATTCCCTTGGAAATTTTATCTAAGTTTCCTTTGCATTTCTTAAAACAGTTGACGAAAATATTGAATAAATCTACAGTACAAAATTGTCATATTTGATATTCTCTATGTCAGCACTCAGGAGGATGGATTGAGCTGAAATTTTGATAATAGCTCAGAAGTAACCTGAATTTTAAACTGTGTTTAAACTATGCTTCAAATTAGAGACTACCCAAGTAACCACAAGCATTATATTGTTGCACTTATTCAACCCAAAATCAACATCGGTAATGCGGGATCGCATCAATTCAACAGTTGTCAAGTAATGAAGCGTTAGATTAGTTTAATAATGTAGTGAGGCATTACCAATGCAATAATGCTACTTTAGCAATGTCTTATGGCATTACAAAAGATTTAGCATTAGTTCGATCTTAGTGGGGCCCTTTTCAGCTTTAATCCAACTTCAATGATGCACTAGACGTAATACATACGCCCTATATATGCACGCTATTACAGCCTCGTGGTTACTTGGGTATATCCCATCATTGTTACGCGCAGATGCCATAAAATAAAATAAAATAATATCCCCACAATAAAACGTAACAGAAAAAATGAATTCATCTAGAAGAAAATTAAATATATTTTTGATGTTTCTTTTTCCAAAATACCCCTAGCTCTATATATGCTTTTTAAAATGCAATAAAACATTTCAGTAAAAGCAGTAATTCAACTGCTGAAAAAGTAACTATGCCCTAAATATACTTATTTTCGGGCTTCAATAAAGCATGTGCGCTAGCTTTAATTTGACAGGAGTGGGGCCCTTTTCGACTTTAGTTCTACTTTAAGGACGCAAGTAAGATTAGATTGCTTTATACCAAAAACTTATATCGTAATATAATGCATAATTGATGTATCTATATAGAGCTTCATGGTTACTTGGGATGTGATCCACTATCATTAAATTTTAAAATCATATCTTTTCTTTGACAAAATAGTTTATTTCATAAGAATGAACCATTTTGCTGAAGAATTCATTCTAGTAGAACATTTCAATTTTAAAATATTTTAAATAAAGAGATAGGTAGGTATACGCTAATATATCAGAGATTTGATTTTTCCATAACAAAAAAACATAATCGTTGAAAAGGTTCCATGTTTTTCCATTTTTTTAGTTTATTTTGATAGTTATTTCTTAAAAAAATTATTGGCACCCCTGATCAGGGGTTATTTGGAAAACCATACACGCAAAAAAAAAAGCCGCAGTAGAAACTACCATTTCGAGGGTTAAATTAAGCGCAATCACCAACAATTTTCAGCTGACTATAAATGCGTTTGATTTTACCATGCCTGTGATTAGATCAACCATGGTGCGGTTGATATCAATATGTGGATTGTCAAATATACCACAAACGTTGAAGATTTTACCGTACACGTAGTAAATTTGACTGAAATTTCATGGTAGTTTTAAAGATAGGCGTAGTCGGGTAAAATGGTAGTTTCTACTACAAGATTTCTTTCTATGTACCCCACATGCAAAAAAAGCGCAGAAGAAACAACCATTTCGAGGGTTAAATTAAACGCAAACACCAAAACCTTTCAGCTGACTATAAATACGTTTGATTTTTCCATGACTGCGATTAGATCAACCATGGTGTGGTTGAAATCAATAGGAGAAGGTTTTACCATAAACGTAGTGAATTTCACTGAAATTACGAGGTAGTTTTAAAGATAGTCATAGTCGGATAAAATGGTAGGTTGTACTATAAGATTTTTTTTCTGTACAGGTATTTTCAGACTTTTCTGCAAGGAGCCACTTTAAGCTAATATCAGCATATCAAAACACTTAATTTGAAAATATCACTTATTATACGAAAACCATAGGGCCGATATTATATTGACAACATATTTACACTGTACCAAGAAAAAATATTAAAATTATTAAAAACATCACATAGCTTCACACAGATCGTATACCCATTTATATTATGTGTATCCATTGAATGTCATGTGAAAAACACATAAATAGTATTGATACCCAATAATATTCATCTGACAAAACGATACATTTTATGTGAACGAAGGTTATGTGTGCTGTCAGATGAACTGCTGGCGGATTTAGGCTTCTCGAAGGAATCACTGGAAGTTTTGCAGCACATTTTTCTTAAAACCATGTAAGCTGATGCGAACACATAGCTGAAACGTCAAGACCATTGTTCAAATCTTTAGTTTAATTCTAGGGTTTTTTTTTCATTAGGGCGAATCTACAATTGAGAGACTCTCTCCGGGCTCGCTCTCTTTCATTCATATTCCATTCAGTGTTACGTTTTTCATTCAACTATTTGTAGAGTATGCTAGCCAGCACTGTTGTGTTTCAATCTGTACTAAAAAATGCCTCGTAAGTTTTATAATGGTGCTGTAATGAATGAAAGAGAGCGAGCCCGGAGAGAATCTCTCAATTGTAGATTCGCCCTAATGAAAAAAAACCCTAGAATTGTGTTATTATTTACCTCAAATGACATGTAAATATTATAAAACCTCAAAATAAATTCATTTCAAAATAATTAGAACATCACATGAAATTTATTAACGATGTAAATCATTCTTATTGGAATTTCAAATGAATTACATAAACCAATACTAATAACTCACACATTTCACATTAAAGGTATGTGACTATTCCAATGAATATAATATGAACTATTGCTTGACAGTTTGATTGTTTTTCACATAAAAGCTATGTGAAAAGCTACATGGGAAATAACTATATGTGTTTTCAGATAAATTTTACATGATTTATCGGTTCAGTGTACTTCCCTACTGTTCTATCAAAACACCAAGAATTCAGATTCCATTCATCTAACTTTGATAATTCTGAAACAATTGAAAGCAACGCAAGTGTTCTTTTCAACTAGCTACTCCAGCAGCTTTATCGGAAAGCGATAGTAACACGGTCCAACGTCCCATTCGCTTCCAAAAACGGTCATTCTATGAAATGTTCATGTGGTTGGAATACAGTCGTAGCAATGATAAAGTGCTCTGCTATCATGCCTCATGTTTTGTGCAAAGGCTTTGTGAAAACAAAATAAAAAAATTATTTGCACAATTTTATATAAGTGGAGAAAACTAGGCGAGAAAATATAAGCTCATGACGATACTGCATTGCATAAGACGGGAAATAAAATCTAAAATATATTCAAAATTCAACCTAAACGAACATTGAAATCATAAAATCTCCACGTGTTTTGTGTAAGATGTAATGAATTTAATTGATTTCATCCAAAAAATGTTGACGGTCGGTAGTTTTTCCCCGTTTTTTTGTTTTTTTGTGCTTCGCCCCCGCACCCGAAGGAAGAGTTAATAGCAGCTTAGTTGTGTTTGTTAGTGATGTTAGTATTGTGCCACGCGGACATAAATGATTAAATTAGAGTATTTTTCCGCTTTGTCGCGAGTGACTTGATAATTATACGCAGTTTAGAAGTCGATATAGAGTCGCCACATAGCGGGGGATTTTGATTATTGGCAGTGTGCGGAGAGAGAAAAATGAAAACCAGTGCAATGTAGAAAACGGCCATTTGCTGGTCAGTAGCAAAAAACGAAGCTAACGCGCATGCGCTCTTGAGTGACTGGCATATAATTCCAGATGCACTCACTCAACACATGGTGTACAGATAAAGAGCTGTGAAGTTTTTTTTCACAGAACAATGATTGTGATTTTTCACGTTAAATTTTATCTCGGAAGTGGTTTTTACATGTGATTTTCATTGTGCGCGAAGAACTTATTGTATTCGGACTATTCCTTTCGAAAAGAATGATGTGAAAATATTTGCCGAATAGCAGAGTGCTACTTCTGTAGAGACATATATGCATCCTTTAGCATCACAGGGAAGCCGTCCACATGAAGACTGAAGATCAGCAACAACATTCCGTGAGATCCTTCTGAATTTGAACGATACTGCAAAATACGTGCCGTCATCAAAACAATAAGATTTGATGCTGGAAGTGTATGCACAGTACCTATATCCATTTGATGTTTGTACTGTGTTTATGCGGGGCTTGTTGCAAGTAAAGGTGACCTCGGAATGGACGTGAGTAACCAGGCATTCTGAAATGGGTCATTGGAACCCAACAGAGCTATCACCTTCGAATTCGCGGGCTAAAAATGTTTGTCGAGTCGACAACAGTTCATTTAACTGCAAACATTTTTTTCTCCATAAAATCACTGCCGGACGGTGGGCCTTGGATTGTATATACACACAATACACACATGACGATACTGCATTGCATAAGGAATGGTTCGAAAATTATTTACTTCACAAGCAA
The DNA here is from genome assembly GCA_034211315.2 of Aedes japonicus. Classification (NCBI taxonomy): domain Eukaryota; kingdom Metazoa; phylum Arthropoda; class Insecta; order Diptera; family Culicidae; genus Aedes; species Aedes japonicus. Next base: position 95,493 of record JASCZW010000353.1, on the reverse strand, counting down.
TCGCTGCCATCAAATGTTCAAGAAAAGCTTTCAATGGTAATTGAAGAGCAAAAGCATCAGAATAGAGAATATGTTAAGAAGCTGATCGGTATTGCCTTGTGTTTAGCATGGCATGGCTTACCATTTCGGGGTTACCGAGAGGACGAACATTCCACAAACCATGGAAATTTTCTGGAGTTGACTGACCTGTTCACTAAGTATGGTGTTCAATTCTTAGCCCAGTTGACTAAAAGAACTAACTACTGCAGCCCAAAAATACAAAATGAAATCCTGTGCATTGCAGTTGATTGTACAATTGATGAAATTGTAGCAGAAGTACGCTCTTGTGGCATTGTCGTCGGACATCAGGAGAAAAGGTTCAACAGCTTGCCGTTTGCTGAGTCAGCTGACTCGTTATCGCGTTTAGATAAGGCAAATGGGCAAGAGTTTATAGATATTATTTAGATGCTCTAAATATAAAACAACAAGGAAGCCTTGCGAGCGGAATTGAAAGTTAATATTACAACCTATATAGAATGGGTTGCTCCAGGTGTTAATTTTCATTCCCATAAGCTCAGCTGGATACGAGCGGAGCTTCTCAACCATGGGACGCATAAAAACTTGACTGAGAAGTATCATGACGCAGAACCGATTTTCAAATTTGGCAATTTTAAGCATTGGGAGCGGAGTTGCAAATGAATCAGTGTCAACCAACACATATATTTACCACACTCGATTCTCTTAAGGCATCATGAGTTCTGCTTGTTCTTGAATTCATGACTGCAGTTAACGGATCTGGGCACGGATTTTTTCCGTAAATAATCGAAAAACAATCTTCGGGCAGGCCCCCTCCAGGCTAACTGTCTAGCTCCGCCAATGTATTCGACCCTCTAGGACTTGAAGAACCGGTTGTTACAACAGCAAAAATTTTCATGCAAGCGATTTGGGCACTGGTAGACGACGACGGTAAACCATGGAGCTGTGATAAGCTATTTCCCCTAGCATTCAAGACTCGTTGGGAATCGTACCAGTTCCAACTGCCTTCCCTGAACGAGCTTCGGGTGCAGCGTTGTGTAATTTATCCGTCACCAACATCACTGCAAATACACGTCTTCACCGACGCCTCCGAGCACGCATATGGTGCGTGTGTCTACCTTCGATCAACAAACATCTCTGGCTGCATAAGGGTAGTACTCCTGACTTCGAAATCGAAAATCGCTCCACTCAAGAAACAAAGCATCCCACGGCTTGAACTTTGCGGTGAACTCATCGGTGCACAACTCGATGAAAAGGTTATAGCATCACTCCAGCTGAAAGCAGATACATTCTTCTGGGTTGATTCCACCGTGGTTCTTTGATGGCTTAAGTCTCCTCCGTCTACATGGACAACAATCGTGGCGAACCGAGTCTCCAAGGTACAGCTTGCCACCGAAAACTGTTCATGGAACCACGTCGCCGGAATACAGAATCCAACGGACCTCATCTCTAGAGGAACGGCAGCGGACAAACTCATCCAAAGCGAACTCTGGTGGAACGGTCCTGAATGGATACAACGTGAACCTACCGAATGGCCAACAGCTCAATCCAATCCTGCCGATCCCGAAGAAGCTCTACGAGAAACCAAAAAGTCACTCGGCATTGCAGCTCCATTCGCAGAAGAACCCTCATTCATCGATGAGCACGTCGGGAAGCTCTCCAATTACGCACGTATGCTACGGATCACGGCATACGGTCTTCGATTTCTGCAAAACTGTCGGCCTAAAACCACTCAGCGTCAAGCCACTACCTTTCACACCACGGAGGAAACCATCAAAGCGGAATCCACACTAATCGAGCTAGTTCAGTAACAATGTTTCGGTAGCGAACGTAACCAACTACTACAGCAAAATACTGTGTCAGTGAAATCTCGTCTTCGATGGTTCCATCCCTTTCTCGACGACAATCAACTTCTTCGTATCGGCGAACGACTTGACAACTCGCAACTCTCGTTCGACAACAAGTATCCCGTTATCCTACCATCATCACATGCTTTCTCATTGCTACTGATCAGATCCTTTCATCTTCGACATCTTCACGCAGCGCCACAACTTCTACTCACGTTGCTTCGTCTCCGGTATTGGACCATAGGGGTCAGAGATCTCGTCAAGCGGATCGTCCACAATTGCGTCGTTTGCTTCCGGAACCGTCCTAAAATTAAAGAGCAGTTTATGGCGGAGTTACCTGCTTCTCGTGTCACTACAACACGACCGTTCACCGTAACCGGAATCGACTACTGGGCCCCATCCAAATCCAACCACTTAACCGACGAGCAGCACCGAGAAAAGCGTATGTAGCCGTTTTCGTTTGCTTCTGCAGAAAAGCCGTACATCTTGAACTGGTGGCTGACTTGAGCACACCCAAGTTCATTCATGCCTTGCGAAGATTCGTCTCCCAGCGAGGCCTCTGTGCCGACATCCATAGCGACAACGGGCGAAAATTTGTAGGAGCTGCCAATGAACTATGTCACCTACTCAGAAGCAACGAACACAAAGCTGCAGTCACTGAAGAATGCACCAAAAACGGGATCAGATGGCATTTCAACCCGCCGACAGCATCTCATTTCGGTGGATTGTGGGAAGCTGCAATCTCATCGGCGCAGAAACATTTTGTTCGAGTGCTGAGACCTCACACTTTGGCCTTCGACGACACAGAAACTCTGCTCACTCAAATCGAATGCTGCTTAAACTCCAGACCCCTGGTTCAAGTCAGGGACGATCCAAGCGATTTTGAGGCGTTGACTCCTGGACACTTTCTGCGCCTTGAAATCAGTGCTAGACTGCGACTATTCGGCAACTCCGTTCAACCGTCTTCGAACCTGCCAGCAGACTCAGAAGATCTTCCAAAATTAATGGAGGGCACACCGAATACCTGGCCTCTCTCCAACCCCGGGTAAAGTGGATATCTCCTTCTACCACCATCGCAACTGCACGACGGGTCATCATTAAAGATGCAAATTTTCCTCCGATGTGTTGGAAAACGGCTCGAATCATCGATGTACACCCTGGTGCCGATGGAATCGTACGTGTCGTCACTTTGCAAACACCGCACGGAAAACTCACTCGACAAGTTTCCAAAATTTGCTTGCTGCCGATCGCATCATCATCGCACGAAAATCACTTATCTCCATTTGTCAACAAACGATGATCCACCAACCAGCCATCAATAATCGACGATCCAACTCAAACTCCAGCGAAGAAAACCTGCACATGAAAACAACATAAACAATCAACCAGCGCCACTGTTCTGGACTCCGACAACGAGATGACGTTTATCACCAAAACATTGATCACCGAAAGACAAGACTACTCAACAGGCGGACAGGACAGAACACGGAAATTCAAAACTACCCAAGGAAAGGAACAACGAGATTAAGGCATCGCAACGGAAATTGTTCAGAAACGCTTTCTGAAGGGGCCAGAATGTTCGTGCATCAACCAAAGTTCGCACGAATGCTCACCTGAGATATCAACTGGTCACAGCACATCGTCATTTATACGTCAACCAACGCATCGAATCCATCATCGACCCCTCGAACAGTGATAGGTCGACCGACTCCGACAACCGTCGGATGACGTTAACAGCCTTTCGAAAATGGCAACATGGCGAAAAACAAACTTCCTTGCAACTTCAACTATAAAAGCTCAATGCGTCGTCGGTATGGCCTCTTGTTTTTATGGAACATAATCGGTGTGAACGTGTGAACGGTGTGAACCAGTGCAGTACAGATTATTTAATTTTCAAGAAGAATTGTGAGTTATGAAATAATCAGAGAATTAATATGAACAATAAAGCGATGAACTAATGTAATTGATTAAGCTAATTAAAGTAGTTAATAAATAGAAGAAGAAACGAGAAGGTGTGAAATAAATTGAACTTACCTGGAACCGAAACTTGTGGAAGAAACCTACTTACCTGCGCTCGTGAACGTTACTCACCTGCTGCTCGTCCTTGTGCTACCAACACAACTCAAGATCAAGATTCCACGGTAACTCTCGATGTTGTTTATGCTGCCACTTTTGTAAATGGCAGTAATAGCAGCTGTTTTCCAAGCCCTTGGAAAATGCCTTCACTCAAAAAAACAATGCACCTTATATTTAAGTGCAATCACTTATAGATTTGGGCAAAGGGCAAAGTTATTGCTCTGTATTGGTGCTGCACATAATTTTTATTAAATGTGGTCAAATACTATTCATGACCCATAGAGTAATTGAAGATATGTACAATTAATATATAGTCTTTAAATGCAACAGCTGAATAGATATTAATTATAGTGTACATGAATTGCATTAACTTGTCCTAGCAAAATTCAAATGAGTTTTTTAATACGTTTAATGTGCAAAGGTACATCTATTTTATTTTTCATAAAAAGGTTAGTATTGGATTTTTTGTATTTTTTCATGTAATTAAACAAAATGTGTGAATTGAAGAGGTTTTATTTATATAAAATATAAAATATTTTCGTTTGTTTCACTTATATAAAATAACACTATTTGTTTCACTTACATAGTATCACGCGGTTTCATAGTAGTACATTCTATCATGTTCAGCAGCTCTTGAGCAGTGGGGATGAAAAAATGCTGGGCAGATCTGAAATATTCAAAATAAACACTGTTAAAATGGCAAAGAAGAACATCTATAGTAATTTATTACCTTCAAAAAGTTCAATGAATTCCGCTGGCAAACCAAGAACCTCAACCACCACAGGGTAAACTTCTTTTTGCTTCTCAATTTTGCATTTTTTTTTTCTTCTATCTCGGCAAGCAACTGATTGCTTTTCGCGCCCGGTTATTTATTTCGTTTTAAGTGTGAAGAAGGATAGAATTGGGCCAAGTGAAAACACACTTCAATGACATTTTTCGTTCCATTGAAAATTATGTGCGGACCATATCAGTCTCATTGGAAACGAACCTGTGTATTAAGTGACGGGTGTTGAAAATTATGTGCGGCAAATGAAAATCATACTGGCTCGCATGATTTCAATTCGATGCAAAAATTGACCGATTTAATGGGGGTAAATTGGGGGTACCGGGGATCAATTAAAAAAAAACCGGTAATAGCTGATGCATCCGTTCCTAGCTGTAGCTATACCGCCAGCCACTGCCTAATATCAGTAACCGTAAGAGATTGCCAAAAACGCAAAAAACAAGTACTACGTCTTCTCGCAATTCTAAGAATATCCCGTCCAAGCGAGGTAAGATTAATTTTATGGACATTGTGGATAACATTTTACATGCTCTTGGTCTTTCGGATGCTTCACCGCTTCGAGGGATTATTGACCTGCTTATTCCTAAAGTTGGAAACTACTTCAAGCAATTGACTGTATCATGGCCCCTCATTGGTGAATTCATATCTTTCGACGAATAATTCGTCGAGTGAGGTTCAAGATATGATCACCGTATTACAGTGGAACTGTCGTAGTCTAATACCTAAATTAGACTCGTTTAAGTATTTCATTCACAATTCTGATATGTTTGCTCTCTGTGAAACATGGCTTTCTTCTGAAGATGAATTAAATTTTCACGATTTTAACATTATTCGCCTGGACCGAGATGATTCATATGGTGGCGTCCTTTTTGGGATCAAAAAATGCTACCCCTTCTATAAAATCTCACTCCCAATAATCTCAGGCATTGAAATCGTCGCTTGCCAAATAAATGTAAAGAATAAATATCTTTGCATAGTTACTGTCTATGTCCCTCCGAGGACATCAATAAACCGCCGTCAACTTTGGAGTTCAATTACTTTACTTCCATCTCCAGTTCTTATTCTGGGCAATCTGAACTCCCACTTTACTGCTTGGGGCGAACAATACGATGACAACAGAGCGGGTATTTTCTATGACTTATGCGACGATTTCAACTTGACCATCTTGAGCACTGGGGAAGCGACACGAATAGCAAAACCTCCTGCCAGGGAGAGTCGACTTGACATATCTTTGTGCTCTAATTCACTATCATCAGATTGTCTGTGGAAGGTAATGAATGATCCCCATGGTAGTGACCACTTACCAATTATTATCTCAATCACTAATAGTTTTCAAAAAACAGACCAGTCAATCAATGTTGCTTATGACCTCACGAAGCATATTGATTGGCAACATTTTACATCGGCGGTAATCCTTGGTATTGATTCTACCGATCCTCTTCCACCATTAGAAGAGTATCGTTTCCTTTCCGAACTGATGTACAAAAGTGCATTAGAATCTCAGAAACGACGTGTTCCAAATGCATACCTCAAAAGAAGACCCGCCACCCCTGGATGGGATGACGAATGCACTAAGTTGTATCTTGAGAAATCCGATGCGGTATCGTAGAGACGAAACATGTGAGCTTTTTGATAAGTACCTATAGCTTGAAAAAAAGCTTAAAAACTTACTCAAAGCAAAGAAACGCAATTATTGGCGTTCGTTTGTAGAGGGACTATCTAGAGAAACCTCGATGACAACGCTTTGAAGAAAGGCTCGTTACATGCGAAACCGCTCATCCTCCAATGAGAGTGAAGAATACTCCATGCAGTGGATATTCGACTTCGCTAAAAAGGTTTGTCCAGACTCTGTCCCAACACAACCGAATTTACGGGATTCCACCCGAAGTAACGGTTTTCTGGACGAACCATTCACAATATTGGAATTTTCAATGGCACTTCTTTCATCTAACAACTCTGCTCCGGGAAGCGATATGATTAAATTCAACCTTCTGAAAAATCTCCCCGATATCGCTAAAAGACGATTACTTAACCTCTGCAACACTCTCCTGAAATTAAACATAGTTCCACCCGAATGGAGACAGATTAAAGTAATAGCTATTCAAAAGCCTGGGAAACCAGTGTCTGATTACAATTCTTACCGTCCGATCTCTATGCTATCATGTTTAAGGAAATTGTTAGAAAAAATGATCCTATGAAGACTTGACCGTTGGGTTGAATCAAACAACCTGCTATCAAATACGCAATTTGGTTTCCGAAAGAGCAAAGGAACAAATGATATACAACTGGCCTTTGCACACAAGGAGCAATTGGCTTCAGTGTTTCTGGATATTAAAGGCGCATTCGATTCAGTTTCCATAGATATGTAGCATCACCATCACCTCTGCAACATCCACGCAACATTTTCTGTATTGCTTGATACACACGAAAAATGCGCCAAAGCGCCTTTTATTCCGAACAGAATAGTTTCCGTTTTCTTTTATATTTAAATATTATTGACCATGCTTCCTTTTGAATTAAATGAATTAATTGTTTGGCAATCTATAAAAGCAAACCTAGTCGATGGAATAAAGTTAGTTTTATAGTCGAAATCAAACGCGCACTTCTTCATTCGTAACCCACAAGACAATCAACTTATAGTTGTCCCATAATTGGTGACCCCGTGTTCGCGAAATGACGGAGAACAAGCAATTATCCGGATCCAGCGGTCTACATGAGCATGATTTTGCAAATGTGGAAACGATCAACTTGCCACGTCTCAACCCGCCGGCAATGTCTGCATTGGATATCGAGTCGTACTTTTTATCGCTAGAATTCTGGTTTGCTGCTTCTGGACTAGGCAATCAACATGACGCGAAAAAGTACAACATTGACATGGCACAGGTACCACCGGAGAAGTTAACGGAGCTACGATCTATCATAGACGCCACCCCGGCTTCCGACCGATATCCGTACATCAAGAAAAAGTTAATAGATCACTTTGCCGACAGCCAACAGAAACGTTTGCAACGAGTGCTTTCCGATATGCCACTAGGAGACATGAAACCCAGCCAGCTCTACAATGAGATGGTACGCGTAGCAGGCAGTTCGTTAAGTGAACTAGTGCTCTTAGACTTGTGGGCATCCAGACTACCACCCCACGCTCAAGCGGCTGTAATTGCATCTAAAGGCGATGCTTAAGAAAAGGCTACCATCGCCGACGCGATCATTGATGCAATGGGTTTTCGCAACGTCAACACCATCGGTTCTACTTCAACAGTGCCAGCCACCATGCCTGAAACATCTAGCGAATGCAGTATGGAAGCTCTTCACCATGAAATCTTGCAATTAAACCGGAAATTTGAAAAAATGTTCCGGCCACAAAGAAGCTGGCAGGATCAATCCCGTTCTCGCAGCAGAACCAGAAGAGATCAACACACTGAAGTCCAATCGCCATACGACATGTGCTGGTACCATCGAACATTTGGAAGAGATGCGCGCCGGTGCAGAAAGCCGTGTACTTTCGGGCAATCATCAAAATCAAATCAACAATGACTATAAATTAGAAGAAAAATTAGTAATCTCCATTTAATTCCAACTACCTTTGCTTATCTTCGACAGATACGCGTATTTCGTCTACAATGTGCAGACTTCTTCAGTGTCTCGTACTAATAACTCGACTGACCCGACTGAACCCAGTCGAGTTATTAGTACGAGACACTGAAGAAGTCTGCACATTGTAGACGAAATACGCGTATCTGTCGAAGATAAGCAAAGGTAGTTGGAATTAAATGGAGATTACTAATTTGTCTTCTAATTTATAGTAACAAGTATTCCACTAAACAGCTCAAACCCTCTAGGATTCAACAATGACGCCAACCGCGAGATCATATGTTCAAAAAAAGAGAACCTTCCGACACAGCCACGATTTTTCGCCTCAAAATAGCTGATAAAATTACCAATCGAAGTTTCCTCATCGATACTGGTGCTGATGTATCGGTCATCCCGAGAGATTCAAAATCATCCCGCATCAAACCAACCACTGTAAGACTGTTCGCCGCCAACGGATCTCCAATAAAGGTCTACGGAGAAGCATTATTAAAAGTCAGCCTCGGCCTTCGACGTGAATTTTTATGGACTTTCCTCATAGCAGACGTAACAACAGGGATCATCGGCGCAGATTACATCTGCCACTATGACCGATTGATTGATCTGAAGCGCCATCGTTTAATAGATAATACCACGATGCTTGAGACAATAGCGATGATAAAAAAAAACCAACGAGAACTACATTAAAACGTTTAGTCGAACATCGCCATATTCCGAGCTGCTATCAGAATACCCATCCATCACGCAGATATCCCCTCCTGGCACCGTGAGTAAATGCTCAATAGCACACCGGATCGAAACAACAGGTCAACCAACGTTTGCTCGCCCGCGACGGCTTGCTCCAGACAAATTTGTAGCTGCTCGCACGGAGTTCGAAAACTTGATGAAACTGGGAATTTGCCAGCCATCGTCCAGCAGCTGGGCAAGTCCACTACACATGGTGAAAAAACCGGATGGCACCTGGCGGCCTTGCGGAGATTACTGTGCACTCAACGCTCAAACAGTGCCCGATAGATATCCTCTGCCTTATCTACAAGATTTCACCGCTATTTTGCATGGAAAGAATATTTTCTCCAAGATTGATTTGCAGAAGGCGTTTCACCAAGTACCCATCCACCCCGACGACATACCGAAGACTGCGATCACGACCCCGTTTGGTTTGTTTGAATTCACTCACATGACGTTCGGACTGCGCAACGCTGCTCAAACCTTCCAACGACTCATCCACGAAGTTCTACGAGGGTTGGACTTCGTATACCCATATATCGATGATATTTTCATCGCTTCATCATCCCCAGAGGAACATCGTGATCATCTTTGTCAAGTGTTCACGCGACTGGCACAGTATCATCTAGCCATCAACGTAGCCAAATGTGAGTTTGGTAAAAGTGAACTAACATTCATTGGTCACTCAGTTTCACCCGAAGGAATACGTCCATTACCCGAGCGAGTAGAAACTCTACGCAACTATAAACGGCCAACCACAGTGCAAGAGCTCAAAAGCTTCCTTGCTGTAATTAATTTCTACAGAAGATTTCTTCCAAACGCTATCGTAGCACAAATACCGCTACTCGATATGACTACAGGGAATAAGAAAAATGATCGCTCGGCACTATGCTGGACAGATGAAACCTTGTCAGCATTCGAAAAATGTAAGCAACAACTTGCAGATGCTGCATTATTAGCTCATCCTGCAAGAAATGCTGAGTTATCTTTGTGGGTAGATGCATCGAATACAGCAGCAGGTGCCATACTGCATCAAGTTGTTAACGGCCACGTTCAGCCCCTAGGTTTCTTTTCCAAGAGGTTCGATAAAGCACAACTACGGTATAGTACGTACGATCGAGAGCTAACGGCGATTTACCTGGCAGTGCGATACTTCAAATACATGTTAGAAGGTCGAAACTGTCACATATACACCGATCACAAGCCGATCGTGTTCGCATTCCAACAGAACCTAGAAAAAGCATCTGATCGACAAGCACGACAATTAGATTTCATCGGCCAAATCACCACTGACATTCGCCATGTAGCTGGTAGGGATAATTTTGCAGCAGATCTACTCTCTCGAATTGCAAGTGTTCATGCTGTCCCAAAGGTTGACTTTGATGCCCTCGCCATCGATCAAGAAATCGACGAAGAGTTAATTGCGATTCTGGGAGGTAAAATACAAATCTCATTAAATCTAAAACAGTTTACTGTTCCAGGATCAAATAAATACGTGTATTGTGACTGCTCTGGGAATCGCATCAGACCATTTATCACCAAAAGATTTCGTCACCAATTTCTTCAGGCAACCCACAATCTTTCACATCCAGGAACGAGAGCAACAGCTCGACTGATGGCTCAGCGATTTGAATGGCCAGGTATACGAAAAGACAGTATCGCTTTTGCCAAGCAATGTGTACGGTGCCAACGGTCTAAAGTATCGCGCCACACCAAGTCACCTCTAGGACGTTTTGCTTTGCCTGACGATAGATTCAGCCACATACACATCGACCTTTTCCACCGAGCAACGGCCACCGATATTGTCTTACCATCATCGATAGGTTTACTCGTTGGCCGGAGGCAATACCCATTCCTGATATGACGGCATCCACCATTGCTCACGCTCTTGTCACTGGATGGATTTCTCGTTATGGCGCACAGAAACAGATCACATCTGATCAAGGACGACAATTCGAATCGACCCTCTTCAACGAGTTGTGTCGAACGTTTGGGATTACTGATCTCCGAACTACACCATACCACCCTCAGTCAAATAGCATTATCGAGCGATGGCACCGAACATTGAAAGCTGCGATTCTTTTTCACAATCCCGATCGTTGGACGGACCATCTTCCGATGATACTACTCGGGCTGAGAACTATCTATAAAGGGGACATCAGTGCATCACCGGCAGAAATGGTTTATGGGACGACTCTTCGGATTCCATGCGAATTTTTGGGGGAAAATCCCCGCATCACAATTACATCTGATTTCGCGAACGATCTACGAAACGCCATGCAAAAACTGCGACCACCCGATACGGCTTGGCATGAGAGTGGTAATGTGTTTGTACACCCCGATCTCAGCTCGGGTAAAAATGTGTTCATCCGAAACGATTCGATCAGGCCGTCGTTATCACCACCTTACGATGGACCATTCCCGGTGCTTGATACACACGAAAAGTGCGCCAAAGCGCCATTTATTCCGAACAGAATAGTTTCCGTCTTCTTTTATATTTAAATATTATTGACCATGCTTCCTTTTGAATTAAATGAATTAATTGTTTGGCAATCTATAAAAGCAAACCTAGTCGATGGAATAAAGTTAGTTTTATAGTCGAAATCAAACGCGCACTTCTTCATTCGTAACCCACAAGACAATCAACGTATAGTTGTCCCATAGATATACTGGCAGATAGCCTGCACAGTAATGGTTTACCAGGAATTTAAAAAAAAAATTGTATAATTTACTGTCAGAAAAACAAATGACCTTCAATCAAGGTCAACTGACAACTTCCAGAATTAGCTACATGGGCTTACCCCAAGGCTCATGTTTAAGTCCCTTACTTTATAATTTTTATGTTAAAGATATTGATAACTGCTTGGAAAATAGATGCACGCTAAGACAACTTGCAGATGATGCTGTGATCTCCATAAGAGGTCCGCGTGCGGAAGTCTTGCAAAGACCATTGCAAAATTCCCTAAATAATCTGTCCATCTGGGCCAGAAATTTGGGGATCGAGTTTTCACCGCAAAAAACCGAATTGAGTGTTTACTAGAAAGTAGTTCCCAGCCCAACTGCGTCTCAAACTGTTGGGCTGATTCAAAATGCACTTGGGGCACTCACATTGCGTATTTAAAACAGAAATGTCAACCAAGGATCAATTTTTTAAGATCGATTTCCGGAACATTGTGGGGTGCTCACCCGGAAGACCTAATTAAACTCTACAAAACAACTATTCTTTCAGTTCTCGAATATGGCTCTTTTTGCTTCCTCTCGGCAAGAAACAGCCACCTCATTAAATTGGAACGCGTTCAATATCGTTGTTTACGTATTGCCCTTGGCTGTAAGCATTCAACGCATTATATGAGCCTGGAGGTTCTGGCAGGAATAAAACCCTTACAGAACCGCTTCTGGGAGCTCTCATCTAGAATACTGATCAAATGTGGAATCAGTAACAACCTTGTTATTGAAAACTTCGAAGAAATGCTCGAATTGAGTACCCAGTCTAGATTCTTGCGAATCTATATTAACTATATGTCATCCATTATTAGTCTTCCATGCTATAGTTCTCCTAGTGTACGCTTCCCTTATCACAGTTCCTCCATTGATTATGATCTCTCCATGAAACAGGCTATTCAAGGAGTTCCAGATCAACTTCGGCCTATTTTAATTCCCCATATTTTTATTCAAAAGTACCGACATGTCAATTGCAATAGTAGATTTTTCACTGATGGGTCGCGCATTGATGGATCCACTGGTTTCGGTGTTCACAATGAATACTCATCTGCCTTCCGGAAACTTCAGGAACCTTGTTCCGTATATATTGCTGAGCTGGCAGCAATCAATTTCGCATTGGGGATAATTTCCGGCATGCCCATAGACCATTATTTCATCTTCTCAGATAGTCTCAGTTCTATTGAGGCTCTGCAGTCGATGAAAACAGTGAGGCACTCATCTTACTTCCTTGCACAAATAAGGGAGCAGATGTGTGTGTTTGTCGAAAGATCATTTAAGATTACCTTTGTATGGGTCCCCTCACATTGCTCAATACCAGGCAATGAGATGGCGGACTCTCTAGCAAAGGTGGGCGCACAAGAAGGCGAGATTTTTGAAAGAAGAATTTCACATGATGAATTTTTCCCATTAGTACATCAGATTTCTCTTCAATGTTGTCAAAACGATTGGGCAAGTCATTCTCTTGGGCGGTGATTACATTCCATTATTCCAAATGTTTCATCGAGATCGTGGTTCAAAGTCCTGGATGTAAGTCACGGTTTCATTCGTGTGATGTCAAGACTTATGCCCAACCACTACTCGCTAGACGCACATCTCTACAGAATTAACCTCGTCGATAGCAATATATGTAGGTGCGGAACCGGTTATGATGACATCGCTCACGCAGTTTGGCATTGCCCGGATAATGATGCCTCCAGAGCACGACTATTGGATACCCTAGTGGCCCGAGGTAAACAACCCTTCCGCGAGATAAGAGATGTTTTGGGAATGCGTGATCTTCCCTACATGCAAGCGATTTACGAATTCCTTTGTTTGTCTGATCTAAGAGTGTAACGTCATGACCCTCCTTCCTTCCACTCTAGTAAATTCCCTACCATTGTGTCCCAGTTATACTATCCTTTTGTTTCCGTGCTACTTGTACCTGCCCAGCAAACTGTGGTCACCCATCTGCGGCTTAGTTCCTGAAAGGGACTACAGGGTTCGAGGATTTGGTAGATGTCGCAACCAAAAGCAGCAAATAATGGCCTAAATAAGTTACCTACATAGCCCTTTCCAAACGATTATGTGACCCATTAACCTCGAGCTAGCCACGAGTAATTGGCATCCCTCTTTTACTAATAACAAGAAGTAATATGTTTTGTACAACAATATTGAATATCGGCTCCGTAAAGTGTTACACACGCCTGAGTCTAACAAATAAACGAACTGATTTAAAAAAAAAAAAAAGGCGCAAATATGTATAGCAAGGTGCTGGCCCCAAGGTGTACTTCGGACCAAGGGGTTCTACATCAGTGAACCAATTTCAAATCGCTAGTTGCATATTGATTGTTGCTTTATATGCACGCAATTACAGTCTCGTGGTTACTTGGGTACATATTATTGTATGCTACAATTTAAAATGGATCGGATAACGTCGATCTCAATTTGCGCATCTGAAGTTAATTTAAAATCTAAATCGTATTTGAAAATTAATAACAAGTGGCGACATGGAGCAGATAGCAGCCACTGTAGATGTGGGAACGTATCTTTAAAAAAAACTTGGGTGTTTTATCTTGGCAGGGATTTGTTAATTTTTAGTAGTATATTACATTATAGATAAAGGCCAGTATCGACCTGTAAAGTAAAGAGGTTACAGAATTTCGATCAATATTACCAAGCGAAATTTTGACAATTGATCTACATGGAACAAAATGTCACTTTCACTTACGGAATAATCGAGCGGTACATTTTTCCGAAAGTAAAAGTGACAGCTCCCATCAGTTTGCGTGGAAACCTTACGAATTCCAATTTCATTTTTCGTTCTTTTCAGGGGGATACTGCTGCAGAAATTTCTTTTCAATTTTTTACTTTTCCGTTTCAGAAAACGGAATTTAACATGAGTTTGGGATGGAAAAAGAAATTTCTTTCGAACACGATACCGACCTTAAACCAAAATTTTTCGAAACTTTTTCTGGCGTATGACTTCAGACTAGGCTATAAAAGATTTATTGGGTAAATGCCTTATAGACAACGCGTGTGAATTGATTGGTGATAAAAATGGTAAGCGTGCATTTCACCACCCTTGCCTTCCCAAGTAATCACAAGCATTATATTATTGCACTTGCTCAACCCAAAATCCACATCATTAATGCGGAATTGCATCAATTCAACAGTTGTCAAGTAATAAAACGTTAGATTAGCTTTTAGAATAAAGTGATGCATTACCAATGAACAACATCTATGGATGGGAACTATGCCATTGCCAAAGTTACAATTTTGCAATCTGCTTTGTACAATGAAATCTATGTGCAGGATACAAAGTTCTTTTGGTTCCATATAAAATGCATTTGTTGCCGCACATATTATTCATTTGACACATGATTTTCATTTGCCCTTCTAAGGGGATTATGTTTTTGTGTGGCTAATTAAATCTGCCTCGTTTACATCGACGAAATTACATCGATAAGCATTTTATTGTGTACGTCGAGACAACCTAGTAAATCAAAACAAAAGCGCAAATATGTATAGTAAGGTGCTGGCTTCAAGGTGTACTTCAGATCAAGGGTTTCTACAACAGTGAACCAATTTCAAATCACTACTCGCATAACGAAAAACAATTTGCTGTATAGTCGAAACTGTATTTCGAATATAATATATATTATCACATTTTATGTTATTGTTATCGAATAGTTTAATCTCATTTGCACCATACAACCTCTACATTAAGACATATTGTTAACGTTTGCC
Source organism: Aedes japonicus (assembly GCA_034211315.2). NCBI lineage: Eukaryota > Metazoa > Arthropoda > Insecta > Diptera > Culicidae > Aedes > Aedes japonicus. Next base: position 80,010 of record JASCZW010000353.1, on the reverse strand, counting down.
ATATTGTCATTGAATGGTTTTTTATTATCTGCACTCGGTCTGGATTCTATACTAACTTTTTAGTATAGAGTACAGCACAAATTTTGTTGGTGAAAATTGCCATTTTCTTATGGTAACCTAAGGCTTTGTGCACAAATTACGTAACGCAAAAAATCGGGATTTTGGACCCCCTCCCCCCCCCCTATGTAACAATAAGTAACGCGCGACCAGACTCCCCCCCTTTAATTACGTAACGCTCACGGACCCCCCCCCCTTATTTCTCAATTGTGATAAAATCATCACAAAAACGTTATTGTTGTTGTTTTTATGTTTATATCTGATATACTTGAAATATGTAAAGATTGCAAACATCATTCAATTAATTTTATTTAAGTATCTTAAAGCTTATATAAAGATTAAGAAAAACATTGCACTCATTGTACTGCATTTATTCAGGTTAATGGATGTTCTTAAGACTGTTACAAATATTAGTGCAACAAGTTTATTCAAATGTCTTTAGATTATTTAAAGTATCACAAAAAAGTGTTATTCATATAAGTTAAATTAACAGTATTTTATGCGATGCATAATATTGACCTATTGCAATTAATATAATCTAATTATTATTGATTATAGTTTTTTATACAGGTACTATTAAGAGTTTTCCTTTTGATCCGGGCAGTGATGATAAAGGCGCGCTATGTACGACTAATTCATGATGGCAGAAACATAGAACCACAGGCGCAGCAACAAATTCATTTGATGTAGGCTACAGGCAGAGGAATATTGGGTGATTGAACGCAATGATGAGAATCAAAATTCCTTGTGCACTAAATCACAACCACACATTGTTTTAGTTCAATGCAATCATATATTTGAAACAATAAAATTTAGTATCGAATTCAATATTGTTAGTCAATTAATATTTCTAACAGAAATCATTATTGATTCAATTTGATAATTTCAAATTAAATAATTTGATAGAATCAACAATCATCAAAAAATTCAACAAAATTTCTTATTATTTCAATGGTTCTAAGATTTAAAAAAAATATTATTTTTTTTCAATTCAGCCAGTATGGTCAAATCAATGCAAAGGTGCATTGTTTCAACACAGCTAATTTTTTTATTCAACAATAAATATTTTTTGTTTTCATTAGAAACTTCGAGATCGAGATGTAAACGAGATAACGTAACTCATCGAGACAACATGAATCATCACGACGTACTTTATAGTCGCGACGTAAGGGCACCTCCAATCCTGATGGGAAACTGGTATAGATCAAAATATTATGGTTTCAGTTGAAAATCGAATTTATCGACAAGCGACAATCGATTTCACTCTCGTTCTGTACGTTATACCTAATGTCGGAAGTAGTGCGCTGTATGGCACATCAGATGCGCCGTACAGCGCACTACTTCCGACATTAGGTATAACGTACAGAACGAGAGTAAAATCGATTGTCGCTAGTCGATAAATTCGGTTTTCAACTGAAACCATAGTATTTAGATCTGAAGTGATGGAAACGCTTGCACCGCGGCGTTGTATATTTGGTTTTATACCACCTTCTGATTTAAATTTTTGCATCTCCGAGAAAAACTGATCCAAAACATGCATGTTTTGGAACACTTTTTAGCCTTGATCTATTATCTGTTTTTTTTTCTTGCAACAATGCGGGGAAAATGGCATTAAGCTCGTTTTATCTGTCAACGTCAACTAGAAGATATGTTCCAGCATGGAAAAGTGAAAATTGTTGCAAATGACCAGGGAAACCGAACAACTATGTGATATTCTCGGACAATGAACGTCCAATCGACGATGCGGCCAAGAACCAGCTGGCGATAAACCCGAAGAACACTGTTTTCGACGCCAAACTATTGATTGGTCGGAAGTTTGAAGATCCGAAGATTCAGGGACACCATACACTGGCCTTCAAGGTGTACAACGATGGTGGTAATGACGACGATACGTCCGAGGTGGAGTAGCGAGCGGATCAGCGAAACCAGTTTCGGATTTGTGCGGTGAAATAAAACACGCGAGCTAACTTTAAAAGTATAATTCGGGAGAAAAACAAAACTTAACTGTACGCGGGAAATGTGCTTTTGGTAATGATGATAAACGTCACATACCTGGGGGCATGACGATGCTGTATCCGGTTTACTCACCCGGGGGGTGCTTGGATGAACCACACAGTCGGTAGGAGGTAATCATCGTTCCTCACACTCCTCCTCGATGAGCAACCTCCGTGATTCCGAACTCAATTATTCCAGTCCTAACATCCGCCGGAAGCGGTCCTGCTTCTGCGGTCCCAGCGGCTTGGTTAGAATATCGGCTGCCATTTGATCTGTCGGGCAGTATTCGAGAGCGACTTGCCCGGTCAAACACAGCTCCTGCACGAACTTCTGCCTTGTGTCTATGTGCTTAGACCTGCGGTTGACACGCTCCGTCTTCACGAATGCGATACAACCCTGGTTGTCTTCACGAATCGTCGTTGCATGGTCCTGTTCAACACCGAAGTCCTTCAACAGTTGCCTCAGCCAAACCACCTCCTGGCAGGCCTCGCTAAGGGCAACATACTCCGCCTCCATCGACGAAAGGGTCACGCTTGCTTGTCCGCGACTTGCCCACGAAATGGTTCCTCCGCAAAACATGAAGGCAAATCCCGATGTCGACCTGCGGCTAGTCAAGTCGCCGGCCCAGTCGGCGTCCGAAAAGCCCAGCAACTCTTGACTTTCGCCACCCAAACGTAGACTACAGCTGATCGTCCCTTTCAGATACCGCATCACTCTTTTCGCCGCCACCCAGTCCTGCTCCGTGGGTGCAGCAAATTTCCTTCCGAGAATGGCCGCGCTGTTAGCAATATCCGGGCGAGCTACCACGGACAGATACAAAAGACTTCCGACGACACTTCGATATTTGGTAGCATCCTCCAGCAACTCACTGTTATCGTCCGCTTTGACGTAGTTCGGATCCATCGGCGTTTTTGTCAGCTTTGCTTCGCTCATACCATGTTCTTCGAGTAGGCGGTTGATGTAGGTCTGCAGCCGGATTGCGTACACATCCTTTTCGCGACGAATTTCCATGCCGAGAAAGTGGCGAACATCCCCGAGGCAGGTAACCTCGAATTCCTTCTTTAATTCATCCGTTACCGCGTCTAATTCACCGGAGCACGCCGACGCAAGAAGAATGTCGTCAACGTATACGAGTAAGAACACCTTGGTACCACCACAATCCCGCACATATAGACAAGGGTCGGCCGTTGATTGCTTGAACTGCAGTTTGGTCAGCACATCGTGTAGCCGCTTGTGCCAGCATCGCGCCGATTGGCGCAACCCGTAAATGCTCCTGTTGAGCTTGCAGACATTGTCTTCCTTGCCTGGTACTGCGAACCCTGGCGGCTGGCGCATGTAGACCTCTTCCTCCAAGAAACCATAGAGGTAGGCCGTCTTGATGTCAAGATGTCTTACCGCCATCCTCCACTTGGATGCAACAGCCAACAGTGTACGAAACGTTGCGTACCGCGTGACCGGAGCGAACACGTCCTCGAAATCTTCGCCCACCTTCTGGGAAAATCCCTGGGCGACGACTCGCGCCTTATGCTTCACGATGTTGCCTTCCTCGTCCCTCTTCAATTTGTAGACCCATCGTGATCCTATGACTTTCTGTCCATTCGGCAATGAAACGAGTTCCCACGTCTGGTTGCGCTTGTGGGAGTCAAGCTCGTCCTCCATCGCGCTTCTCCATTCTTCGATTTCCAGCGCCTCCTGTACGTTGATCGGTTCCTCCGAAGCACATGCCATGTTTCCGACGGCGTAATCGAGAACGAAGTCATCTCAGCTTACGTGGTGCTACACCACGCGTCTGACGCTGCGAGCGACGAACAGGTTCCGCCTGAACAGGCTCTTCCTCGTCGACCTCTGCTTCTGCTTCCGGGATAGGGTGCTTCTCATCTTCGAGCTTCAGTGGATCTGTCTCCTCCTCGGCGGTTGCTCTCTGCCTTCCGCTGGTGCTAGCCTTCAACGGAATATCGACCGACGATGTACCATTCCCCAGCTCGACGAAACGTGCGTCGCGACTGAGGGTGATAAGATCAGTATCGCAATCCACAAACCTGTAGGCTTTATGGTCCATCGAATAACCTACGAAACGGAGTTTCTTCGACTTGCTGTCCATCTTTCCTCGCTTCTGATCCGGCACGTGAACATAGGCCTCTGCTCCGAAGACGCGCAGGTGCGCCAGATCCGGCTTGCGTCCCCACCACAGCTCGTAAGGAGTCGTTGGTACACTTCTCGAAGGCAAACGGTTTTGTAAATAGGTTGCGGTCAGCACCGCCTCTCCCCAGTAGCACTTATCCATGCCAGAATCGATTAACATACATGTGGCCATCTCCGTGATGGACCGATTCTTCCTCTCGGCCACACCGTTCTGTTGGGGAGTGTACGGTGTCGTGTACTGTGGCATGATTCCCTCGGCGCGATAGAAGCTCTTCAGCTGATTGTTGCAAAATTCACCCCCTCCGTCGGAACGAATAGCTCCAGGCTTCCGGCCGAACATATTGTGCGTCCATCGAACGTAATCCATTATGAGTTGTGCTGCCTCCGATTTGTGCTTCAACAAATAAGTCACCGTGAAGCGGCTATAGTCGTCAATCAAGTGCATGACGTATCGATTGCCGCTCGGGGTCGTGGTTTTCATCGGCCCACACAAATCGGTATGCACGATGTCGAGAATTCGTTTGGATTTACGCTCCGTCACCGGGGGAAAAGGCTGCCTAGCGGATTTTCCCTCGAGACAACATTCACAAACAAGGCGCATGCCACAGTCACCTACCTTGATGCCAGTTGCTAGGTTTTCTTTGAAGAGTCGCTCAGCCGCTGCCCAGTCCCTGTGGCCGAATCTCCGGTGCCACTGATGCTGGCAGTTCTCATGATGTTCACCAGCTGCAGCCTTGTTGGAAGTTTCCGCTGTGCGAAGGTAGTACAGACCACCGTAGCGATAACCTGTTGCCACGACGTCTCCTCCCGCATTTGCAATCTGACAGCCTTCACCGTAGAAACTCACTGCAAGTTTCTTTTCCGCTAACTTGGCCACTGATATCAGGCTTGTCGATAGTCCCGGAACGAACTTCACACTCTTCATTTCAATCTTCACCAGATTACCCGGAACCGTCCACACCATTAATCACTCCACTGCCCTCTCCAAGGATCTTCGTCTTTTGTCCGTCGGCGAGCGTAATAAAGCCGCCGGAAAATTCACTCAGCGTGTCGAAAATTCACGATTGTTGGTCATGTGGGTAGAAGCCCCACTGTCAATGACCCACGATGACGAACGCACACTGTCACTGCCGGTAAAGGCCACACTTCTTCCTTCGCCTTGAGCGGCTTTTGCTTTGGGACCTTGTTTTTCTTCTTTGTCCGCACCTTCTGCCTTTTGCGCCTTGAACTTTCGACAATCGCGCCGCAGATGACCCGGACGCTTGCAAAAGTGACACACGCGAGACTCTTTCGGTTTGTTATCGACCGACCGCATAGCTTTTTCCGATTTTGAGCCGGCACTAAATCCCTCGCGCTCCAAACGACGGTGATATTCGTCCGTCAGTTTGGATTTGACGATATCGAGCGAAATATCATCATCTTCACGACTATCCAAAGCGGCAACAATGCCATCAAACGAGGGAGGCAAACTTCTCAGGAGCATACACACTTTCGTATCCTTGTCTAGCTCCGTACCGGCCGCATCCAAACGGTCGAACAGTTCGTCTATCTCGCGTAAATGTTCTTCCAAATTTCCGCGCTCGGGAAGGTTTACCGCGCACAACTTTTTCAGCAGCGAAACCCGTACCGACCGTGTCGTCTTTGGTGGTACGATTTCAACGCGTTAAACACTTCGTGGGCACTAGCACAGTTTTTGATGAGCGACAGCTGGCTGTCTTCGATCAGCAGCACCAAAGTTGCCTTCGCCTTACGATCGGCGGATTTCCACTCATCATCCAGTTCTTCTTCCGGGGGAAGGGTTCACTCACTACATCCCACAAATTTTCTCGTTGCAGCAGCATCTCGATGCGCACCTTCCAAGTTCGCCAATTCGTGCCATTCAACTTGGCAAAGGCAAACCGCGAATCAGCCATCTTCACAACAACAAACAGTTTTTCCCCAAACACTCACGACTCTTGTTGAAACTTTTCAAAACAAGTCTTCTTCACACTACGATCAAGTGTTCTTCCGCCGGCGGCAGCAGCAGTGCGCCGACACACACACAAACGTCGTCGAACTTTCGCGATACTCCGATTCACTTTTCGACCGGACAATTTCCTCCGCGATTTCTCAAATCCTACTGTTTCCTGGGCCCATAACCTGACGACGATACGTCCGAGGTGGAGTAGCGAGCGGATCAGCGAAACCAGTTTCGGATTTGTGCGGTGAAATAAAACACGCGAGCTAACTTTAAAAGTATAATTCGGGAGAAAAACAAAACTTAACTGTACGCGGGAAATGTGCTTTTGGTAATGATGATAAACGTCACATACCTGGGGGCATGACGATGCTGTATCCGGTTTACTCACCCGGGGGGTGCTTGGATGAACCACACAGTCGGTAGGAGGTAATCATCGTTCCTCACAGGTAATTCAAAATACGAAGTCGACTTCGAAAGCGAGAGAACGGTTTGCTCTGAAAGAGATCAGTTTGATGGCGTTAAAAAGCTTAAGGAAACGGCCGAGGTTTACCTGGAAACTATCGTGAAGAATACAGTCATCCCCGTTCCTGTTTATTTCAACGATTCTCTGGACGCTGGTGTCATCGCAGGACTGAATGTGATGAGAATCATCAAGGAACCAACGTCTGCTGCATTGGCTTATGGCTTAACGCAACATCCGATTTCGATGCAAACAAACACAAACTTTCTCAACCTTTGCGGACAACCAGCCGGGAGTATCCGTCCAGGTGTTTGAAGGAGAAAGAGCAATGACCAAAGATAGCAACCGACTGGGCCAGTTTGATCTATCAGGCATTCCTCCAGCTTCAAGAAGCGTTACTTAGATTGAGGTCACATTTTACTTGGACGCAAACGGTTCCCAGTGATTTCTCGTGAACGTGCCGTGGAGAAGCACATGTACACGTTCCTGTCCATTTCCTACTTGACCATCATTCGGGTACGGCCAGCACCGGTATTACTTCATAATGAGTCACCAGTTTCATTGCGGATGGATGTGAGTACCAACATCATCTGTTAGTTCTTTGTGTAAATACAGCTAATCTGGTAATAAAGGAATAGCTCATGAAGCTAATGGACAAGCTGTTTAAAAGGTTGATTTTCGTTTCGAAACGTAAGTATGGGTTAGTTCAAAGGTATTTGGCACGCGCTGTTCTGAAAAAGCTTAAATTAAACATTCAGAACGCCAGCTGGACGATTTCAGAATATATAACAAACACAACAGACAAATGGCATCTACTAATAGAAATACGGAAAAGAAATTAAGTATTATTTCAAACAAATTTCAATCATTAATTTAAAAATAAATGCTGCCGAAGCTTCTAGCGGTTGCTACTACCGATGTTCAAAACCTATATGCGGATCACGTTTGATCAAACTTAATATCATCAAAGCGTACCGTAACGATACCAGCAGCCGTTGGTGAAGTAAACCCGTCCGACATTCAGGAATCGAAAGCTAACACGACGAGTACGTCTTCCACTACCTTACTCAAAACGGCTACCACGATATACCACGACAACCACGACAACGACATCCACTAAAACAACAACAATAACAACAACAGAAGCCACAAACACATCAGTACCACTTTTACGACGATCATCCCAACAACAACCCCGACTAGTTTCACCCACTAATAAGCTAGGCTGTAACAATGCAGTGAAAAAAGTATGTCAAAAGATTTCCAATGCTTTAAACTTAGCTTGCAAATTTGGTGAAATTCGAGTCACCCTGAACCATTTTATAGCGAATAGATAAACACTTTGGTGCGTGTTTTCTGGAAACAAGATTTTTATAACTAACACTCGCTTCATACTAAACTAAACCCGTCGTTAAAAATTCACCGCAACGTCAGCAACAATCCGTGAGAATTGTACAAGAGACTGGTAGTACGTTTGTAACTAAAATTATGTAGAAGGAGATGTTCGCTCATCACCATGAGGCACCAAGAGTGAACAACAATGTTTTTGGCTAGAATTGGCCTGTTGAAGTGGCGGACTTAGTCCGTGCTTTAACCTACCCCGCAGTGGGATGTTAGGCAAAAATGTCGTTGGTTCGAGTACCACTGTACACATGCCCTTTTTGGCTCAATTTTCCTAAAACATCTGCTATGTTTCCAAGCCTGCCGCACACTAGCGGAACTATCAAAAACTTTCTCTTCATATCTTTCAATTCTAGCCAAAAACATTGTTGTTCACTCTTGGTGCCTCATGGTGATGAGCGAACATCTCCTTCTACATCATAATCGTTACTCCTCGCACGGAGAATATATAACATAACAATTAATGTATATAAAACTATAATTAGTTAAACAAATTGTCCAGAACATCTTGCACTTTTTATGTTCATCGAATTTCGGGAGTCTGAGATTCCTTTGAAGCGTACTCTACCTCAAGATGACAGACCTGCAACAATTGAGAGATTTAGAAAAACGTTATACCTAATATTTCGAATTTAAAAAGAAGACTGCCTTGAAATATGTTAAAGTTCAAACCGTCTACATATATTTATTAATAAAGGCCATTCTCAATTTTAATAGGATTTTCGGATCCAGCACATATTTGTGTTTCGCACTCCTCGTAGACCACTGCATGTCATTTATTATCTTGGAAGCAAGAAATAATGTGTCATTAAACATTTACTTAATCTTACCTACCTCGAACGAATGCTAGGTACTTTGTATTTTATGCATCTGAAATGCAGACGCAGCTTCATGAGTGCTAACATGGGGAATCCTAGTGTGTCCTGCTGAAATCCTCCACCAGCTTCATGATATCATCCACCGTGGCGTCTTTTTATGTTCTATCAACGTCTATTTGCAGATTCACAAAGCGTGTAGGGATTGATGAAAATGTAGGCATTAGCATAATGAGGAATGGACCAGGCAAGCTAATTTTCATACTCTACTTTTTGTATTGTAGTACAGCGCCAGTACGTTGTTGAAGTGACTGCTCTCGAGTTGCAAGTCTTTATCAACAGTCCATTCATACAATCGCATAGTAGAATTGATACTGGCGAAAACTCGTCCGTGATTCCACCTTCTCACTGACCTGTATGGTACTTGGTAATCGGTAATTTTATTCAGTAAGATAATGGATGGGAGTACCATCCGCGGCGTAATAAATGATAATGTGGCTAACCTTCGGATTCCTCCTAAATAACCAGAGCAGTTCCTAAAATCTAGTACATGTTTGGATCATTGCCAAAATGTATAATGTTTGCTTTGCCAAAATCAGTGACAAGACCTCAAAAGTATACTGATCGAATATAGACTTCTACCTCTTGTCCGAACTCAGAATTACTGGCTCCCGGCTTCAGCAGCCCCATGTTTATTAAAGATGTCACAGAAGTCTGCATCGATGCACTCTGTATCTTAATCGTGCTGGAATCTTAAATGTTCGTCCCAACTATCCTTATAACCTCGGCATGCAGGTAGCACATTTGTTTCATCTCCTTCAGATTGATGTTAATAAAAAAAACCTCGATTTGAGCTGTAGATGATGGTAGGGTGATTCGAGCACGCAAATACATTTCTCGTTGAGTGACCTATCCTCAAAGCCGGGCGTTACTTTTTTCCTTGAGTCGATTGGTATGTTTTTTCAGAACAAACTAAAAACTTGAACCATTCACAAACAAAATCAACATATAGATGACGTTTCGTTGAACCGGGTTGCCATTTACTTTTTTGCAAATGGATCAAAGGGAACAAATCAGTGGTACAGAACTTTTTATTTTGATCTTAATTTAGAAGTTCTAAATTTTTTAGTCCGATCGATTTTGGATCAGAATATCCATCCGGATTAGAGGTGCCCTAAAGGGAGTAATGTAAAACTTGTAGTCGTGTTTACCCAAGTAACCACAAGCATTATAGTATTGCACTTATTCAACCCAAAATTAACGTTAGATTAAGCGTTAGATTAGCTTAAGAATGTAGTGATGCATTACCAATGCAATAATGCTACTTTAGCAATGTCTTATGGCATTACAAAAGATATAGCATTAGTTTGATCTTAGTGGGGCCCTTTTCAGCTTTAATCCAACTTCAATGATGCACTAGACGTTATACATATGCCCTATATATGCATGCTATTACAGCCTCGTGGTTTCTTGGGTTTTCTCCGGGCGAGACGAAAAAGGTCGAGTCATTTTTGTCAACCAGGGGGTAAGTCACTCGACCACCTTGTGTTACCACCCTAAAAAACACAATCCGCCACACTTCAACCACACTCGCCACCACATGAAAGATAAATTCATATCTGGCACCACTTACACGAATCGATTGTTTGTTTTTGTTTCCCTCTCGCTTACACAAATGCAATTCAGACGATGCATATGTGAGCATGTATTAAACGTCTGAACCGTGTATGGTTGCCAATAAGCATAAATTTTCGATTGTAGTTTGTGAAAACACAAAAACACCTTCTGCCACCCCAGAAACACATTCGTACACGATCAACACAAACACAACGTGGCAGCGTTACTCACCCCCTAGTGTCAACCGATTCCCTTAGTCGGATGGAGCGACAAAAGTCAATACGGATGAACACCGATGAACTTTTGTTGCATTCCACAAGATGATGTACATCGACAAAAGTTCGCGTCATGCAACATTTTCGAGCGAAAACATTCAACACGTCTGAGGCAGTCGAGAGCCAATTCAAAACAAAAAATGGAGGTGAAGAAGTAAGTCTAGTTTTCGTTCACCCATGAAAAGTGCTGTAAATTGCAAATATTTTTATTTTCAGTCTACGTGTTACCAATCGTAAGCTGTTTGATTTCCTTGTGAGCCAAATGGAGGCGCACCCGTCGGTGGCCAAAGGCCAAAAGTACTGTGAGCTCTCCGGTATAAAAAGCTCTTCTTATGACGGGATATGGAAGCAATTGACAGCAGGACTTAACAGCCGCGGTCCTCTAACTCGGACTGCTAAGGAATGGCAGAAGGTAATGTGTAGATAAAAATGTAAATGTTTTATTCAAATCTTAACTTATTTCTTTACAGGTTTGGGGTAGTTAAAAGCTAACAATCAAGCGAAAGCTAGCCCTCAACAAACGCGAGAGTAATACGACTGGGGGAGGACCAAACAGCATGAAGGTTCTTTCACCGACCAAAGAGCCCGTGGTCAACCTGGTGTCTTTAGATGAACAGTGAACCAAAACGGTGCGTATAGTGCCAATTGCAAAACAAAAACAGTTTAACAAAAGCATTTTTGCAACTGCATTTGGTCTTGTCCCGCGTTCCAAGGTCAACGATTCTCGTCTGAATTTGTCACCACCGGGATCCCCACTTCTGTCGAGCACCAAGCACCGCGGCATGCAGGATGAAGTAGCGGATGCGTCCGAGGATGAGGACCCGGTTATGGAGTACGAAGCCGTATTGGAAGAAGAAGATGAAGAGAATGAGAATTGATGCCGCAGTCGTAATAACGCAACTACCGTAACATCCCAACGCAAACGGAAGCATCCGGAGCAACACGATGTGCGTAACGAACTGCTTATAAAGCAAACAGAGTGCATGAAAAAGATTGTGCAGACCACTGAAGAATTCGCCAGGTACGCTCGGAAAATGTTCAAACTACGGGAACAAGAAGTGCAATTTTGTCGGGAGTACTTGCTGCAAAAAAAAGGACCGGAAAGATGAGCTGGAATATAAGTTGGAATTATTGAAATGCAAAAAAAAGAAGCTTGAAATTCTGGACCGTAAAAGTAAGTAGAAGGGTAAATCGTTATTATTATTATTATTAATAAAGAAGTTCTGGTTCACCTATGAAAAAATAACTTTCATTCATAATTTGTCGTATGAACCGATTTGGTTTAGATAAGCTAGTAGATTTTCGAGTGCACCTAAAAATGCAGTTCATTATACATTGGCCTCCATGCAGCTTGGCATTCGTCGTTTTGTTTGTTTTAAGGTGACCGTTTCAGCGGGGCGAAATCATAAGTCTTTGAGTTATTTGTTAGGGAAAATTTGAGAAATGAAAAATTCTACGCACGTCAGTTTCTAGCTATTTTCAACACCTTTCATTTGGTGCAAAGAAATTCTCGAAATATTTTGTAGATTTCGAGTCTTATCAAATTTGGTGACAGTACTTCAGGTTTTTCCTTCCTCCCCAGAATTATAGCAAAGATAATCTTAGCTCACTTTGTCAATTGCTATCAAAATCAGCGTGGTGTGCATCCAAACATTGAAAGTAAAAAACAATTTGAGTTTGATCAACATTGAGAACCATGCTGGGAACCAACTGGCTCTCCAGAAGATCCGGAACACCCGTAAAAGTGGCCAGTTCTTCGAAGTAATCCCAAATAGACGATATTTTTTTATTTTTGCAATCAACACTCAGATTATGAAAGTAGGATAAACTTCACTTTGTGATCTGCAGATATCCATTGAGAGGTCATATGGTGGCCACCCGGAAGATCCGGATCATCCGTAATAGAGACCAGTTCTTGGAAGCAGCCGCAAAAGGACCTTTTTTGCAATCAACATTTAGTTTACGAAAGTAGAATGAACTTCAATTTGTGGTCTGAAGATGTACCTTGAGAGGTCATATGGTGACCACCCGGAAGATCCGGAACGTCCGTAAAAATTGTCAGTTCTTGGAATTAGTCCCAAGAGGACGATTTTTGTTTGCAATAAACATTTAGTTTGTGAAAGTAGAATGAACTTCAATTTGTGGTCTAAAAATGTCCCTTGAGAGGTCATATGGTGACCACCCGGAAGATCCGGAATGTCCGTAAAAATGGCCAGTTCTTGGAATTAGTCACAAGAGGACGATTTTTTTTGCAATCAACATTTAGTTTACGAAAGTAGAACGAACTTCAATTTGTGGTCTGAAGATGTCCCTATAGAGGTCATATGGTGGCCACCCGGAAGATCCGGAATATCCGTAATAGTGACCAGTTCTTATTTTTTGCAATCAACATTTATTTTGTGAAAGAAGAATGAAATTCAATTCGTGGTCTGAAAATGTCTATTGAGAGGTCATATGGTGACCACCCGGAAGATCCGGAATGTCCGCAAAAATGGCCAGTTCTTGGAATTAGTCACAAGAGGACGCTTTTTTTTGCAATCAACATTTAGTCTACGAAAGTAGAATGAACTTCAATTTGTGGTCTGAAGATGTCCCTTGAGAGATCATATGATGGCCACCCGGAAGATCCGAAACATCCGTAATAGTCACCAGTTCTTATATTTTTGCATTCAACATTTATTTTGTGAAAGTAGAATGAACTTCAATTCGTGGTCTGAAGGTGTCCGTTCTGAGGTCATGTTGTAGATCCGGAACTTCCGTAAAAGTGGCCAGATTTTGGAAGTACAGCGATTCCTCGATATAAAGCAACTTTATTTCTGGGCTTTATTCGTCCATCGACTCGCCAATCACAACCCGATCATGAAAAATGATGAGAGCACTGCATAGATGAGACAATTTAGAAACAATTTAGAAAAAAACGATGATGAAAGCCGAAAAATAATGTTGCTTTATATTGAGGTATGCTTGTAGTCTTGTACTTGTTGTAATTTATTATTTGTTGCAATCTACATTCAGTTTATAAGAGCAGAATGAATGATTTTGTGATTTGTACATTTTCATTCGGGTGGAAACCCAAAACGCCAGAATGTTTTTATTCCTATCCAGGTCCATAGCAAGGATAATGGCATTGAAAATCAACGTGGTGTACATCAGCACATTGATAAAATATAAACAAATTTAGTTCAATCAAAAATCCAGAACCATGCTGGAAGTAGTCCCAAATGGACGATCTTATTATTTTATAATCAACATTCAGTTTCTGAAAGTAGAATGAACTCCAATTTGTGATCTGAAGATGTCACATCAGAGGTCATGTGGTGGTTATCTGAAAGAACAGGAACATGTAATCACCTATCAGTTTATGAAGGTAGTAAACATCCCAATTTTGTCTGATAATTTCTATTCAGAGCTCATATGGCGGCAATCCAGAAATCCAGGATGTTAGCGGCCTAGATGTTTGCGATCAAGACGGATTCAACCGGTGTGATAGCGGGTGGGATAGTTAAATAATTGCTATCATAAAATGCGGGTCAGTATTTTCCAAAATAATCAATAAATAATCAGTGGCTACTCTTATTTCCCTAAGATATCGCCAGAAGAAAGGGATGGTACAAACATCCTCCAGCTGATGAAAGGATTTTTTATTGAATTTGAATTTATTTCATCAAATACTTTTCCGGTGCTTTACAATTATCAGTAGTACAAAGATATTTTTAATATCCCGTGTAGATGTAACCGTGTCTGCAAATAGTACAGATTATGCATCTTCAATGGAAGATATAATATCATGTGTTGACTATGTAATGAAAGAGGATGACCAAGATTTGATTCTTGATATGTTAGCTGAAGTTCTTCTCCATTTCTTGCCAAACATGTGGTACACAATTTCTCGGGCAAACAATACTACTGGAATAATCGTGAGGATGCTCTTTTCCGTTCGTTCGGTTAATTTTGAATTCGTTGCATTAGGCTGGGACATGTGCAACCAGGCCGGTTGTAACCGGAGCGATTGCGGCCGGGACGAATGTGTGTTTGTTTGTTCGGATGTAATGATATGTCCTGTTTATTCATCATGAACATTATAATCATTTAGTATCACTTGCATATAAAGTACTTTTTCAAACAAAAGTACCTTAGGTTTCTTGTTCCCAAATGCTTTCATCTCTCTGAATAATATGCCTTTGAAGTATACTTGGATCAGCTCCATCGACAAGATACAATACACATTCGGCGACTTTTGCAATATGCATTGCGGTATGTACTTCTCGCAATCGTGGAGTATCTATCATTGCCATCATCGTTTTGAATTGTCACTTCTCTTTTCCAGTCAGGGCACGCACCATGGATTCGTCAACTGCTTTCACCAATGTTTCATCCATGTTGATCTCCAACTCATAGAACATCTTTTTCCCAACATGCCCTGATCCAAGACTCCGAAAAAACCAGCAATCGTTTGATATGTCTGTCCACTTACAAGTGTTCCATACACAATGTTTTTGAAGAATATTTCTTTGCTATGTGGATCGATTGTCTGACCGAGAAATTTTGTACCACATGTTTAGCAAGAGATGTAGAAGAACGTAATCATGTTCGTGCATTCTTCATCTACACAGGTAAAGACTGCTGCAGCACACTGCTTCGAATGATTGGCGGAAATTTGGAAGGCTGATCGACACTCAAATCTTGGACATCCTCTTCCATTACATAGTCGTCAAATGATATTATCTCTTCCATCGAAGATGCGCAATCTGTATTATTTGCAGACACGGTTCCATCTATAAGGGTTTATAAAAATTGAATGATCCAATGATTGAGTATAGATCACTGTGCCTTTCACAGCATTCAAATAATATACTGTTAGACAAAGTTGAAGTGCTGCAAATTTAGCAAAATATTTTTGAAATTTAGCTTTTGAAACAAGTTATTGGCAAATGAGTCAAACTTACACTAAATGATTGGATTCATTCTTTGCCACAACTTTGAAAACATTCCTGTCCCTGATATGCTTCAACATTAGGGGTGTTCCCTAAGTGAAGATTTATTGATTATATAGTGATCTTTAAAATAATAACATATCAACCCAAAGTTTTGCAAATATGTAAAACATGAAAATACTCTAAAACCCATAAAATAAAATCAAATTTGAAATGTAATATATATTTAATGTGCATAATAGTCATATTGCTAGCAGATATTACAAACGCATTTATAGTTACTCAAATACTACTACTCCGTATAGCTCAACCATATAAATCGTTGATACTAGTAGTTTTTAAATTTTATCAGTGATCTCATATTTTTTTGTGATCGGGCTGTGGTTTGCGAGAAATCGATGAAAAAAAGTCAAATGAAAAAGTTGCTTATATCGAAGTATGGCTGTACTTCCAAAATCTGGCCACTTTTACGGAAGTTCCGGATCTACAACATGACCTCAGAACGGACACCTTCAGACCACGTATTGAAGTTCATTCTACTTTCACAAAATCAATGTTGATTGCAAAAAATAAAAATTGGTCACTATTACGGATGTTCCGGATCTTCCGGGTGGCCACCATATGACTTCTCAAGGGACATTTTCAGACCACGAATTGAAGTTCATTCTACTTTCGTAAACTAAATGTTGATTGCAAAAAAAAGGTCATTTTGGGGCTGCTTCCAAGAACTGGTCACTATTACGGAAGTTCCGGATCTTCCGGGTGGCCACCATATGACCTCTCAAGGGACATCTTCAGACCACAAATTGAAGTTCATTCTACTTTCGTAAGCTAAATGTTGATTGCAAAAAAAATCGTCCTCTTGTGACTAATTCCAAGAACTGGCCATTTTTACGGGCATTCCGGATCTTCCGGGTGGTCACCATATGACCTATCAAGGGACATTTTCAGACCATGAATTGAAGTTCATTCTACTTTCACAAAATAAATGTTGATTGCAAAAAATAAGAACTGGGCACTATTACGGATGTTCCGGATCTTCCGGGTGGTCACCATATGACCTCTCAAGGGACATCTTCAGACCACAAATTGAAGTTCATTCTACTTTCGTAAACTAAATGTTGATTGCAAAAAAAATCGTCCTCTTGTGACTAATTCCAAGAACTGGCCATTTTTACGGGCATTCCGGATCTTCCGGGTGGTCACCATATGACCTCTCAAGGTACATCTTCAGACCACAAATTGAAGTTCATTCTACTTTCGTAAACTAAATGTTGATTGCAAAAAAAGGTCCTTTTGCGGCCGCTTCCAAGAACTGGTCTCTATTACGGATGATCCGGATCTTCCGGGTGGCCACCATATGACCTCTCAATGGACATCTGCAGATCACAAAGTGAAGTTTATCCTACTTTCATAATATGAGTGTTGATTGCAAAAATAAAAAAATATCGTCTATTTCGGACTACTTCGAAGAACTGGCCACTTTTACGGATGTTCCGGATCTTCTGGAGAGCCAGTTGGTTCCCAGCATGGTTCTCAATGTTGATCAAACTAAAATTGTTTTTTACTTTCAATGTTTGGATGCACACCACGCTGATTTTGATAGCAATTGACAAAGTGAGCTAAGATTATCTTTGCTATAATTCTGGGGAGGAAGGAAAAACCTGAAGTACTGTCACCAAATTTGATAAGACTCGAAATCTACAAAATATTTCGAGAATTTCTTTGCACCAAATGAAAGGTATTGAAAATAGCTAGAAACTGACGTGCGTAGAATTTTTCATTTCTCAAATTTTCCCTAACAAATAACTCAAAGACTTATGATTTCGCCCCGCTGAAACGGTCACCTTAAAAGTGAGAATGAAGCCAACCCAAGACTTTTGCCTACAAAGCATTGGGTTTCAAGCTGAAAGTTTAAATGCTTGGTCGTGGCCTGGGTGAGGGGCACGCTAGAACATTTGAGTACAGCACACCCTTGTTGAAAGTATTAAGAATACGCGTTTAATACGGCTAATAATACTTTGAGCACAGAGAACAGACATCCAAGTCAAATTCAAAAACTGTGTAAGAAATTTAACGGCAATCGTAATGAACTGGCAATAGCGTGGTGGCGCTGGCATCGCCATCCATTGACCAGCTTGAAATCTTATTCATCAACTAAATTTTTTTGGCAGTTCAGTTCTTTTACCGCACGGTCAACAAATCTTACCCATGTTTGATTAAAAACCGCAAGTGGCCACAGTCCGAGAGAAGGCAATAGTGTTTTAACGTATTTTAATTTGAATCCTTATACAAGTGTTTTTGAGAAATATATTCTAGTTTGGATGTCTGTTCTCTGTGCTTTGAGTACATCAGATTATCTACTTGAGACTTTATACAATTATTACAATTACAATTATTATTACAATTATATACTTTGAGTGCTATGAATTGCTTTTCTATAACAATTTAAATACTTAAAGTACAGTAAAATACATTTTGAAATAGGTAGATTAATTTAAAAAGTTTAAAAAAAGTACTGATCGATTATTTTGATAACAACTGCAGATTTTGATACTCAAAATACATTTTAATTACAATGACATGCTTTGAGTACCATTTAATACATTTTATACACTTTTCGATAATTTGAGTACAATTAAATACCGAATAAATCCAATTCAATACTTTGAGTAACATTTAGTGTACATGTAAAATATTTAAAATCCCCTTAAAAATATTTTGACTACAATTTACATCCTAAATAACAAATAAATAAATTTTATAACAGTTTAAATACCTCAAGTACAAGTGACACATTTCAATTACTTAAAATATCAAACACACAACACACTATTATAAGACCACTCATTTCTAATTCCTACTGCAAATTTGTCAAATTTATCAAGAAAGTTTATTTAAAATTCATAATCCGTAAAATGCACTGCATTGACAGAGCTCAAGATGGTTGTATCCAATATTAAATTTACCACATCTAATAAGCTTTCTCTGTTGACGTCGTTTTTGACCCAATAACATTTCAACGCAATATGAGTAGTCCTAGCACAGAGAACAGACATCCAAGCTGGAGGGCACCATGCGTAAATTTCTGCAACTACTGTTTTGAAATTTCAGCTCTTTTTCGTTAGTTTTGGTGAATTGTATGTTGATGGCGCCACTAGCTCGCCTCTAGATTTGATAGTCTGTCAGTTTTAGTTTGGTGAAACCTAAACAAGTGCGGAGCCCCGAGCGGGAGGCACTGTCTCTTTTCTATAATGTTCGGAGCACCAACTCGCGCACAAGAATGTGATATATCTATTTTTTTAAATTAATTCCACTTTTTATTTCACTATTCCACTGAGGTTTTAGAATTTGCACATTTTATTTCAGTTTACACTAAAACTAATTTACATGGGAGCTTACAGTTAAATGTTCACCACAAAAATGCAGTGAGATCGTCGCGGGACACAAACGGGCAGCGTGACGTTGCTGCGTCAAAAACTTACTGAGACTCCCCTTCTCATGATTCCTACTTGGGCTTAAATATGGACCCTTTGTGGCCATGTTCTTGAAAAACACCCTCTCGCCAAAACGCGGGTTCTGGTCACTCATTCTCACCGCGACCTATGGACTTCTCGTCCGATGCCCGCGCGGTTGTTTTTCTGGGTCGTAATAAACTTTTACGGAGTCGAAATAAAGTTTACCTTTTTTTGTCGCCGGCGGGTAGCTTTGCTGCTGCGCAAGCACCTGCCGGTTGGCTCGTTCTACGGGCAGAAAAACATTCACGCGCGCATGCAACTCTATGTAGAACAGTAAAGGTTGCATTAACGCGGAAAACTAGGCGCTGCATATACCCCTCCTAATTGAGGTTTTAGGGCTACTAGAAGAGTTGCCATAAAATCGAACGGAAGGTGTTCCCTGCTCTAACTATGTGATCTTCTTCCTCCCAAGGTAACCTCCATCCTTGCCGCATCCTCGATTCGGCATCTCCATCCTTGCCGCATCCTCAATTTTTACTATATTCCGTCATCTTGTTTTTCGACCAGTCGTTGGGCAGGGGTTCTCGGACCTCTAGCGTGGTAGCACCGATCAGTCATCCGTCTTATTTGCCTTCAATTTCCACAGCTCTCCTCTCACGCACGAGTCATTCCTTATCGCCGCATTAACTTATTAAGGCCACTTGATCCGTTCCCAGTGTCCTCGGAAGTTCTCTTGTCTACTACTGTATTATTGATGGCTCTCCACATCTAACGCGTAGCCGTGAGATGTGTGGCTTATCTCCGACCAGAGCCTATTTGTAACTGGAGTCTAGTTTCCTGTTCAGGGTCCGGAGACGTTGACATGTCACGGTCCCATAGTTGTATCGTGTATCCCATATGTATAGCGTTAGACGATTGACGAGTCCCAAAATGTTGGTTGGTTCATAAGTTTCGTCAAAAAGACGTTTGATGTGTCTCTGACTGTTATTTTGTGTATAAGCTTCGTATACTTTAGCAAGCGGTCCTTTGCTTGAACTTTCATCTGTTGATACTGAATCTGACTTTTCCATTGGTTAGAGGTGTTTAACGTAACCCGAACCAATCCATAACGGTGTATTTATTAACCAAAGATGTTTTGACGAATCTCTGATTATTAGTTTGTACTCTGTGAGTGATCCTCTTGTAGAATTACCGACCAAAAAGGGGTTTTTGGCTTACCCCTGCAGTTTCCCTTCGTTTGCTTGGCCTGTGGTTTTCCTTCGACTGCTTCCGCTCTTCCTGCTAGTTGCCATTTGCTTATCGTTCCTGAGAGCCCTCCGATCCCTTTCAACTCGATCACGTTGGGTACTACCAGCACCATCAGTCCTCGAATCCTGCCCATTGACTTGCCGTGTCTTCCTCTTGTTTTTCGACCTTGCTCGGTGTGTAGAGTGTCATCGTCGTCTCACAGTGTTACCTCGGGGAAAACCCTAAACCTTTTGATCCTGTCGTATTTTTTTTTCATATTTGTATTTTTCTTGCACTTTTATGATTGAAATTGTTTGGAAAATTCTATAATCAATAAACGCGATTTGCAGCTTTTGTTGTTCTGCTTGCCTTTTTTTCATAACAATGTGAGTTATGAAAAAAAGGCAGAACAGCAATGCAAGTAAAACATCTTAAAATCAAATCCTTGCATTCCTGTATATCCGGACCTACCATATACCTACCATATACTCTTACCCAGTTGTTTGCTCCATGTTCACGTGTGTTGCGCTGTGTCCTCGCACCCCTCCCTTATTGAAGGCCTTAGGTGGGACTGTAAATAAACTCAAAATCTTATATAAGTATAACCGTATAAAAGATATTTATTCCATTCCCACAACTAAACCTATATTTTTAATCTTAGTTTTGTCCTAACAATGTGCTGACACGAGTTATATATCGTTCCAGTAAATTAAATACTGAATAAGACATTTTGTTCATTCAAAATACCATCATAGAGTAGCGCATTATAAAATAAACATATTTTCCCCAGTAGTATAATTATACTGACTCCACTTGATGATGCACAAGTTAATCGTGGGTTTCGCTTTGCACTTTTGAATGATCATTAATGCTCTAAAAAAAAATCTTTTCATATTTCTTCCAATTATATCTTATTCCGTCGTACAGTATTTTGCTGCTTTTTTCCACATTTCACGCATTATTTCAAATCATTTTTTTTCTCTGAAGTTCTTTTAAAACAAATTTGCGATATTCTCTTCCATTTCCATTTTAAGAAGCCTTACCCGAAAAGGTTCTAGATTGTTAGTCATATAATCGAAGTTCCATTATGTCTTATGCTGAGGTTTGATGGGATGTCCATTCAAAGTTGTTATGCATTATGACGCCACTGATTCTTCGATCATTTCCTCGATCTGTCTATTTCATGTAAATTGTTGTTTTTAATACACACCTCTATGTAGATTTTTCTTGGTTCTGTATTTCTTCTTCTTCGTTTTTTCATTTTCGATTATACTGTCTATATTTTGCTTATAGAGAGGCATTCTCCTAGTCTCTTTTATTATTTCATCATATCGCTTCGTATCTGTTTCAATCTCTTCCTTATAACCTGACTCTTTTGTTTCGTTTTTTTCATTGTTATATTCAGGTTTATGTGCAGCTAAATTCTTCTTTGTTTTCTTCTGTTGAATATTTTCTTCATCTTCGTCTATTTTAAGTTTTTTATCGGATTTCGGTGGTTTTTCTGTTTTTTCTCTCAATCCCTGTGGATTAAATTTATACTTTCGCGTAAAACAGGAGATTTCTCCTTTAAAACAACAGAAAAATAGCGCAAATACCCCTCCTATAACCACAACGGTTGTCGTGGTGAACCACGGATTTTCTAACGGAGCGTATATTAAGTTCTGTAAGACCGTATTTTGGGTCTTTAATTCTTTAACATTGACGCCTATATCAAAAAGGCGTTGTTTATCTAAGAAGGGATATAATTCATTAGATTTATTCAACATCGGAATTTTATCATATTCCGGATGTTCTACTGCATAATCAGTCAAATTAAATTCCGGCTGATGTATAAGTAGTTCAGTATTGACATATTCTTCATCAGAGTATGAAATTGTATTGTGGTCTGTGGATATTGTCATGACCTGTTCGATGTGAAACTTCCCCGTTCCCAAAACATTTATGCTTGTTATGTTGGGACCATGTGTAATATTTAATTCAGTCTTCAAAGGCGCCACATACATCCATACATTTGGTTCCAATGTTGCTATCCTAACAACATGGCTCGCTTTTAAAACTTTTGTCCCGCATATTGAAGAAAAGTTTTTAAAAAGTAATTCGGTGAAACAATATTCACTTTCTCTTAAATTTACTTGAACTTTTTTAATATTGCATAATCTCGAATCGCCCAATTCTTTACAGTGTGAGAATTCTTCTGATGTCAAAACGTATCCCTGTTCTAAGTCACTATTCATTATTAAAATGTCGTAAGCCATATCTAAAAGCGTTAATATTTTTCCATTCACCCCTGGTGAAATTATACCTTTATAGGATTCGTACTTTACTTTTTTAACTAATGGTACCCTGATGCTTATTATTATTTCCAATTTGTTGGTAATTTTGAACTCATATTCTATTACGTTAAATATTTCGGGAAATATTTCCCCGTTCCTCTTTCTAGGAAAATCAATGTCGTTTGAAAGATTGACTTGGAGCTTTTCAAGTTGAACCAAGAATTTTTTTGGCTCAATGAGGTCTAGCAATACGTATACATTTAAATTGTTTTTGAGTAGAATATTTAAAATAATAATCTGACTTTGTTTGATGTTGTCGGACAGTCGTGCTACCCATAATCCTAGGTCAATCAATTCTGATTCTAGGTAAATTATTGTCTTTATATCATTTGTAAATTTTAATCCCTGTTTAATTTCGTTTCTCATTCCGTTAAAATTTTCATTAATCCATTTCATCTTCCGTTCAACTTTATCTGAAGCGTTATTGAGTAAATCATACATAGAATCTGTCGTGATTTTTGGTCGTTTGAACCCTAGGTGCACTTTGTTGATGATCCTCCATGGCGCCTCCTCTAAACGCTCAGCTGGTTGCTGCTGTTGTTGCTGTTGTTGTTGATGTCGGCTGGTTCTCGCCCACTCGGTTGGCTGTCGCCCACTTGGTTTGTAGAAAGCACGGGTGACCAAACTGAGGGACAACTCAAAAACCTCAGCTGGTCGTTGATGCTGTTGTTGCTGTTGTTGTTGCTGTTGGTCGGTTCTCGCCCACTCGGTTGGTTGGTTGGTAGAAAGCACGGATGACCAAACTGAGGGACAACTCAAAACCTCAGCTGGTCGTTGATGCTGTTGTTGTTGCTGTCGGCTGGTTCTCGCCCACTTGGTTTGTAGAAAGCACGGATGACCAAACTGAGGGACAACTCAAAAACCTCAGCTGGTCGTTGATGCTGTTGTTGTTGCTGTCGGCTGCTTCTCGCCCACTCGGTTGGCTGTCGCCCACTTGGTTGGTAGAAAGCACGGATGACCAAACTGAGGGACAACTCAAAACCTCAGCTGGTCGCCGCTGCTGTTGTTGCTGATGTTGTTGATGTCGGCTGGTTCTCGCCCACTCGGTTGGCTGTCGCCCACTTGGTTGGTAGAAAGCACGGATGACCAAACTGAGGGACAACTCAAAACCTCAGCTGGTCGCCGCTGCTGTTGTTGCTGTTGTTGTTGATGTCGGCTGGTTCTCGCCCACTCGGTTGGCTGTCGCCCACTTGGTTGGTAGAAAGCACGGATGACCAAACTGAGGGACAACTCAAAACCTCAGCTGGTCGCCGCTGCTGTTGTTGCTGTTGTTGTTGCTGTCGGCTGGTTCTCGCCCACTCGGTTGGCTGTCGCCCACTTGGTTGGTAGAAAGCACGGATGACCAAACTGAGGGACAACTCAAAAACCTCAGCTGGTCGTTGATGCTGTTGTTGTTGCTGTCGGCTGGTTCTCGCCCACTCGGCTGGTTCTCACCCACTCGGTTGGCTGTCGCCCACTTGGTTGGTAGAAAGCACGGATGACCAAACTGAGGGACAACTCAAAACCTCAGCTGGTCGCCGCTGCTGTTGTTGCGGTTGTTGTTGATGTCGGCTGGTTCTCGCCCACTCGGTTGGCTGTCGCCCACTTGGTTGGTAGAAAGCACGGATGACCAAACTGAGGGACAACTCAAAACCTCAGCTGGTCGCTGCTGTTGCTGCTGCTGTTCTCGCTGTATTGGCTGCTGGTTAGTTATGACCGTTCGTTATGCCGTTCGTTCGATGAATGACCCACATGAGCCGGTACTGCTGCTTTTATATGCTCGCTGATCTCGTTGTCCGTTTTGCTGTTCGCTGATTGGTTGATACATTTAGCGTATCACGTGCCGTTGAATTTTGGCGCGAATGTGGTACTGTTTATTGGCTACTCATTTCTTTTACTGGTTATGACGCGAGTGTGAGCTCGCCTCGGGAATAATATGAAGATAATTTATATGTATAAACATGTATATATTCATTTAATATTATTATTCTTCTTTTTTTCTTCAAACATTTAAACGATTACTTAAATTTCTAGGTATATTATTTTATTTCTTCTATTTTCTCGTCATTCTCTACAATACTTCTATCCTCTACTCTCTTTCAATGAATTAAACACTTTTAGAAAAAAATCATGTTTGATTTCTTGTGAACGTTATTATATTAATTAGTTATTATTATTATCATTAATTTTATTAATCAAAAATCTTGTACAGTAGTAAATCTTTAAACCTTTTTGGTTTTCTTGTTTCTCTCTTTGGTCGTTGAATTACTTCTGTTTGGTTATTTAATGTGTTTTCAAGTTCGATTACTGTTTTGTTCCCACGATTTTCGAT
Organism: Aedes japonicus; assembly: GCA_034211315.2. NCBI lineage: Eukaryota > Metazoa > Arthropoda > Insecta > Diptera > Culicidae > Aedes > Aedes japonicus. The sequence continues at coordinate 55,025 of JASCZW010000353.1, read as the reverse complement.
TTCTGTGTTTGTGATCCTCTCTTATTGAAGTGAATAATTAGAACTATATTTTAACATACACTTCAGTTTTTGATTTATTCTAGAATCATTAACCTTTTATTTGATTATTTCTTCAGTATGTAATTCCAGTGAGACTTGCGTGGCCGACCGTTTTCGTTTTCGTCCGTTTCCAGACGATCTTGTGTAGTTTGGCTATCTGAAATATGTGTAAGTTTTGTTACAATATGCATGGCTTTTTTTATTATTATTATTATTATTATTATTATTTACATCAGTTTTACCGCCCATTATTCGAAAATGCTGTACAGTATCATGTCTTTGAATCTGTTTGGTTTTCTTGTCATTCTCTTTGGCCGCTGGAGTATTTCTGTATTGTCTTCTATCGTGTGTTCAAGTTCGATTCCAGTATTGCTTGCATCATTTACTGGTTCTGAGTCTGTGATTTCCAATTCAGTGGTTTCGTTGGTTGACTGGTTAGCTTGCTCTTGAAGACATTCTGGAACCTTCTTAACGTCCTGCACGTTTCGAGAGTACTGAACGCCTCGTTCACTACGAACAACCACCTTTGCTCCGTCTCTGGCAATTATCAAGAATCTCTCTTCGGAAAATTCTGGGTCAGACTTATGCTTCTTCTGAGTCGCGACTAAAACTGTATCGCCCACTTGAAGAGCTGAATCTCTAGCCCCTCTTTGGCTGTCTGCATATTTCTTGCTTTCAAGTTTGGAAATTGCGTCTTTCTCCTTAATATAAGTACGATCCAACTGTTCAGTAGACTTCGAATCCCAAAGGCTGGGGAATGTCCCACGGAACTTCCATCCCACTAACAACTCAAAGGGTGTAACCCCAAAACGCGATAAAGGCCTTACTTTGTTATGGATGTGGACATACTTCTCTAGTGCTGTTCTCCAATTGATATTGTCCAGTTTTGAAGCTGCCAATGCGTGTTTGATTCCAATGTTTTGTCTTTCTACAGCGCCGTTGGATTGGGCACTCAACGGGATCGATTTTCGTATCTTGATACCTCTGTCTTCCCATGTCTTGATAAACTTATTACTCTGAAAAGGTGGTCCACTCTGTATTGATAAGGGATAACCCCACGCTTCAAAAATGTTTGCCAGTACGGAGTTAGTAGTATCAGCATCGATATTTTTCACTTCAATGACATGTATGTATCTATAATCCAAATATATATTAAATCTCTGATTATCTGAGATATTTGAACATATAAACATACCTGGAATAGGTGTCGACAACTACCATGAATTCTCCGTAACCAAAATCTTTGTCAGTAAAATAGTCTATTTGCAAGATTTCCCACGGTCCTTGCGGCAGTTCTCTAGTTGTCAGTGGTAGTGGAGCGTTTTTCTTTGACAGTCTGAGACATGTTTCACACTTGTCTATATGTTTATGTACCTCCTTACTCATTCCAGGCCACCAGAAATGATTTCGCAAGATTCGCTTCATTGATGATGCCCCTATGTGGCCCTGGTGAGCTAGTTCCATAGCTTTTTCCCGTAAGCTGAATGGCAGTATTACTCGATCCTCCTTGAAAATCAAAGCACCCAGCACTCTCAAATATTTGGCATGGCATTCGTAAGCTCGTAACTCTGCATTACATGTGCCGGAAATCATGGATGCCCTTATTTCCGTCTGTTCTTTGTCATTTTCGGCTTCCAATTCAATTTCGTTCCAACTCATCTCCATATTTCCCATGTCAAAGACAAACAATAAATGTTCTTCTGAAGAATCGTCGAATGATTCAGCTGGTTCATTATTGATGACTAATCTTGATAGTGCGTCTGCGATATTCATGTCACCTGGAACACACTCAACTTTAAAGTCATATGGCTGTAACCTTAGGGCCCACGCTTCTGCTCGTGAAACCGATCGTTTTCCAATCCGATGCATGCTTCCCAAAATAAATTCGTTAGACTTGGCGTCTGATCTTATCTTAAAGGTTGTACTCATCAGGTAATTGGAGAACCTATCCACACCCCAGACCATTGCCAAAGCCTCCTTCTGCGTATGTGGATATTTTTGCTCCGCCGTAGATAGTGCTTTTGAAGCACATGCAATAACCCTTGGTTTAGAGTTGGTGTCAAACTGAACTAAAACAGCTCCTAACCCATGCGGCGAAGCATCAACGTATAGTTCGGTTTCATCATTCTGATTAAAGTATCCCAGGGTTTTGATCTTCGTCAAGGCGTCACATCTTAGGTGATTAAACTCCTGGTTCAACTCGTCAGACCAGTAGAACCGTTCTGATCTCGCAAGTTCTCTTAGCCGCCATGTTTTATTTGCCCGATTAGGAATAAACCTGTCAATGAAGTTGATCAGGCCCAAGAAGCTTCTGACTTCATCTTGAGTCTTGGGTCTACGGAATTGCTGGATGGACTTAATTTTTTCCTCCTCTATGCTCCAACCATTTGCTGACAAGTTGAATCCCAAAAACTTCACGTTTTGTTTGTAAAACGAGCATTTACTTTGATTAATCTTGACGTTGTGGTCTTCAAGACGTTTCAACACTTCTGCTAGGTTTTTATCATGCTCCTCTTTTGTTTTTTCCAAACACTAGTATATCGTCCAAATAGTTTACAGTGCCCTTACATTCTGACAATACAACGGACTGCATAATCTCTTGAAAAATGTCCGGGGCGTTGCATAAGCCAAAAGGGAGTCGACGGCATCTGTATAGTGCATCACCTGAGAAAAAAATTGTCAAATGTCTACATCGTTCATCTAGGACGACATGGAAGAATGCATTCTTAAGATCGATTGTTGAAAACCATTTTGCTTCATGCAACTCTAGAAGTATGGATTCAAAAGTTGGCATTTTAAACGGCGTCCTGTAAATACATTTGTTCGGACCTCTCAAATCGATGACTAAGCGAATGTCATTCTTTCCTTTCGGTACTACTCACAACGATGAGCAGAAGTTGTTGTTGATGTCGGCTGGTTCTCGCCCACTCGGTTGGCTGTCGCCCACTTGGTTTGTAGAAAGCACGGGTGACCAAACTGAGGGACAACTCAAAAACCTCAGCTGGTCGTTGATGCTGTTGTTGTTACTGTCGGCTGGTTCTCGCCCACTCGGTTGGCTGTCGCCCACTTGGTTGGTAGAAAGCACGGATGACCAAACTGAGGGACAACTCAAAACCTCAGCTGGTCGCCGCTGCTGTTGTTGCTGATGTTGTTGATGTCGGCTGGTTCTCGCCCACTCGGTTGGCTGTCGCCCACTTGGTTGGTAGAAAGCACGGATGACCAAACTGAGGGACAACTCAAAACCTCAGCTGGTCGCCGCTGCTGTTGTTGCTGTTGTTGTTGATGTCGGCTGGTTCTCGCCCACTCGGTTGGCTGTCGCCCACTTGGTTGGTAGAAAGCACGGATGACCAAACTGAGGGACAACTCAAAACCTCAGCTGGTCGCCGCTGCTGTTGTTGCTGTTGTTGTTGCTGTCGGCTGGTTCTCGCCCACTCGGTTGGCTGTCACCCATTTGGTTGGTAGAAAGCACGGATGACCAAACTGAGGGACAACTCAAAAACCTCAGCTGGTCGTTGATGCTGTTGTTGTTGCTGTCGGCTGGTTCTCGCCCACTCGGCTGGTTCTCACCCACTCGGTTGGCTGTCGCCCACTTGGTTGGTAGAAAGCACGGATGACCAAACTGAGGGACAACTCAAAACCTCAGCTGGTCGCCGCTGCTGTTGTTGCGGTTGTTGTTGATGTCGGCTGGTTCTCGCCCACTCGGTTGGCTGTCGCCCACTTGGTTGGTAGAAAGCACGGATGACCAAACTGAGGGACAACTCAAAACCTCAGCTGGTCGCTGCTGTTGTTGCTGCTGTTCTCGCTGTATTGGCTGCTGGTTAGTTATGACCGTTCGTTATGCCGTTCGTTCGATGAATGACCAACATGAGCCGGTACTGCTGCTTTTATATGCTCGCTGATCTCGTTGTCCGTTTTGCTGTTCGCTGATTGGTTGATACATTTAGCGTATCACGTGCCGTTGAATTTTGGCGCGAATGTGGTACTGTTTATTGGCTACTCATTTCTTTTACTGGTTATGACGCGAGTGTGAGTTCGCCTCGGGAATAATATGAAGATAATTTATATGTATAAACATGTATATATTCATTTAATATTATTATTCTTCTTTTTTTTCTTCAAACATTTAAACGATTACTTAAATTTCTAGGTATATTATTTTATTTCTTCTATTTTCTCGTCATTCTCTACAGAATCCACCACATAATTTTGATGATCTAAGGAATTCTTGATGCTCTCCTCATTGCTCCTTAATTTGTCTAAATTCGTGTCGATTCTTGACCTATCTTCCGAGTCCATTGCCCCAAGTGAAGTCCAAAATCCTCTGGCTACTCTTCTGGGGAAAAAAGCTCTAATGAACCCCTGCTTCGATATAATTTTCTCCGACTCAATCTCTAGGTTCGAGGTGAGATGATCGCATTTCATATTTGTTACCTGAACTGATAACATGTTGCATGATTCTTTATACAATGCCAGCGATCTTACCAGGTTTCCGACTTTATCGTCCAGCATGTTGAAGTCCAGTCTAACTTTTACACCGAACCTTCCTTGCATAATATGGGTATTACCCAATTTTCCCATGAATAATTTTGGACTCTCGTCAGCTCTCAACCGTGAACTGGCAATGAGGATCCTGTGAAGGATGAGACAAAATATTTCTTTTAGAATAAGGGACTAGCTTCTTAATTACACTCACTAAGTCTATGAGTGTGATAGTCGTCTATTCATGTGGTTCTGAATTTAATAATATAAGTTTCCATCAGTCTTTTTTTTTTGTGTTGGATATGTTGGATTTCTTTCATTGTCTTGGCCTATTATTCAACGTACTTTTTCAGTCTGTTGCAGGTACTTTGCAGTTTTTGGCCCACTCCGGTTGGATTGGCCTGAACCAGAACCAATTCACCCCACATGGGTTGCCACTCTGCAGCTCCCTTATCATAAATAATTTTTCGTTTCTCCTTAGAGATCAGTAAATTTTTTCTGGCATTATCGTGAAGATTTTTGAAAATTCGTTTCATTTCCGAGCAATAATCATCATAATTTATTTCTGAATCTGTAGAAGTATAAATTGAAGTCGGAATCCTTGCTGTCCGTCCATATAACAGTTCGAAAGGGGTATAATTGGTTGAACCGTTGTTCGTTGTGTTATACTGAAATGTAAAGTGGTTAATGTGTTGATCCCATAATGTTGGGTTACCTCCTACAAACTGGCGAAGATACATTTTTAATTCTCTATTTGATCTTTCGACAAGGTTTGCTTGTGGATGGTATGCACTGGTATTGATTTTCTTAATCTTCAAAATTTTACAAGCATGTTTGAAGATCTTGCCCATGAAATTTGTGCCTTGAAATGTTTTGGAAACTGTTTCCGCTTCTTGGTTGTTCATTGGAGATACAACTAAAAATCGCGTAAGATCGTCTTGCATAACAAGGCAATATTTGTTACCCCAGTTAGTTTCTGGGAGTACTACAATATCCATAAATAACTTTTCAAATGGTTCCGAGGCTGTTGTAGTTATCTTCATTGGAATTCTGTTTGGTTTACGAATCTTGTTTTTCTGGCATGAATCGCATTGTCTCACATAATTTTCGACGTCACGTTTCATATTCTTCAAAGCAAAAATTAATCCGATTCTTTTACGCATTCTTCGGGCACCCACGTGTCCCCCCAATGGGGCATCATGAAACTCACGCAGGATAGTCTCGATTTCGTCATTGCTAACCTGAATACGTTCTGAATCCGCATTATACAAAGAAAAATCTTTTTGGTGTTTCATTGCCAAAAATTGAATCATTTCTAAAATTTCAAACTGTTTGATTTTCCGGAAAGAGGTGATGTGAATTCTCCTCGATGATCTCATTAAATCAGCGTTTTTACTTAAGCATTTGTGAAATTTGTAAAAAAAATTCTTGCTCTTTATAAATGAATTATTTTTGCCTTCAATTATTACTCCAAATATTCCACTATCAGGAATTGATACAACCCCGGCTTCAGAATAGTCTTTGATTCCATGTGGTAAACTAATAATCTGCGAGATTTCACTAAACACTGATCGACTGTTTAAAATAACTAAAGTACTTCCAACTTCATCATCTTTCAAAAGTTTTGAAATTCTGAACTGACTGATATCAATTTCGTTTGCTTTTGACATCGCTACATATTCATCATATGTGGCGGCCATAATGGATTCCTCAATATCGTTATTCGCTTCACAAGTACACATATCTATTCGAAGCATGTCATTTGAGTTCTCATTGACGTTGAGTAGGTCAGTTTTATCGTCCATATGGTTAATAATTGGGTCAGTGCTACTGTCCAAGCTACTGAGGTGTTGGATGTCCGTTTTGTTTCCTGCATTATGCAATTCATCATTATATGCCTCGATCGTAGCAAGTTCATCGCCTTTGTCGTGAAGGGAATCAACGTTCGTCGTGTCGTTTTTAGGTTTTGATTCGCTGTACCGCTGTGCTGAGTTTTCTTCATCCAGTTTTCTTTGTTGTTGGCGTGTGACGACTGCAACTAGTTGTGGCGGGTTTTCATCGTTTTCGTCGGGTTGATTGCTTTCAATACCGGGCAGACGAGATAAAAAATCAGCCACGATATTTTCCTTGCCTTGCGTATACCTAATCTCACATTCGAGACCTTGTAACTTGAGCCGTAGCCTTGTCAAAGTTGGTGACGTCTCTTTTAATCTCCAGATCGAGACCAATGGTCTATGATCCGTATAGACAATGAATCTTTGGTTGAATATATAATGTCTGAAATATTCAACTGACCACACGATCCCAAGTAGTTCTTTCTCAATGATATGGTATCGGTTTTCCGCACCGACTAGTGCTCTGCTAGCAAAAGCGATTGGTCTGTCTACTGTTTTTTCATTTGATAAAACTGCCCCAATGGCATAATTACTGGCATCGGATGTAATCACGAATATATCGCTGAAGTTTGGTCTAACTAAAAGTGGTTCGGATGTCAAATATAGTCTTAGTGCGTTGAATGATTGTTCACATTCTTTGGTCCAAGAAAATTTGTGCCCTTTTTTTAACAGGTCATTCAGGGGTTTTCTAAGCTTGGCGATGTTTGGAATGAACTTCCCGTAGAAGTTTACTGAACCCAAAAATGATCGTACATCCTTTACTGTTTTAGGTTGTTTCATATTTTTGATGGTTTCTATATTATCCTCAGTTGGTCTCATACCATCTCTGTCGACAATGTGACCTAAATACTTTAATCTTTCTTTCAAAATGTGACATTTCTCAGGTGCTAATTTCAAATTGTACTTGCGTAAAACTGTAAGAAATTTTAATAAATTTTTATTATGTTCTTCTACGGTATCACCAAAAATAATTACATCATCGAGATAAACTACAATCCTCACATCACCTAACTCATATAAAACTGTATTCATTAGTTTTTGAAATGTAGACGGACTATTTTTCAATCCCATCGGCATTCTTGTGAACTCGAAGTGCCCTTTTGGAGTAGAGAATGCTGTTTTAGCTGCATCCTTCGGGTGTATCGGAACTTGATAGAACCCTGATTTCAAATCCAATGTCGAAAAGAATCTGCTATTACCCAAGCTATCCAGTAACTCAGTGATCGATGGGATCGGGTAAACAAATGGTTTTGTTATCATATTGAGTGATCTGAAATCGACTACTATACGATATTTCATTTTACCATTAGCATCTGGCTTCTTCGGCACACATAGTACTGGAGCGTTCCAAGGGCTTTTACTTGGTTTAATTATTCCCTGATTCAGCATTTCATCAATCTGCTCATTAATATGTTGCTTCGTTGCTTCCGGAAATCTGTACTGCCGTTTATAAATGGGTACATTGGTTGATGTTTCTATTTCATGCTCCGCAGCATTTGTATAGGTTAAATTATCTCCTTCCACGAAAAATACGTCACGGACATCACATACGATATTTCTGACATTAATCCAATTATCATTTACCAAGTGATCAAGTTTCACTAGTTCCAATAATTTGTCTTCTCGCTCGTTTCTTCTTAAAGTTTTGTACTGTTTATATTCCACCACATCACAATCAATGTTTGCATATAAATCCAGCATGGACTTCTTATTTCCGGTAAACCAATCCTCTTCGGACTGATATGAAAAAGTATCATATTCAGTTTTATCATATGCTTCGGTGACATTATTATTCGATCCGATTTTCGGTTATATTCTGTTAATAGTATGAACGTATTTGTTGTCAGAGTTTTTTGTTACAAGGGCTTCTTTGGATTGATTTTCATTAGTTTGAAACGTGATCGTCTTAAAACCTTTATTGATCCTCCCTACGTACTGTTTTAAAAATTCTATTCCAATGATACCTGGCACAATTAAATCTCGGACTAGATGAAAAGTCGCCGGAAATTTCACACCATTAATTAGTAATTCCACCTCTGCAACCTAAAGTGTTGGTTTGCTTCCATTCTCTATACCTACCAGTGTTATAAAATCTTCTGTACTGAAGGCTTCAATACCCACGTAGTTCCATAAGTCAAATCGTAATAAATTGACTGAAGAGCCTGTATCTATTAAATATTTTACCTTTTTCGTAGGGCTATTTGCAGTTGCTAAATCTATAAAAAATTTCATTATAATTCACTATGCAATTATGTTGTCTCTTTGATTTGTGTTAAGATGAGCCACTTGAATATAAACAACCGCAAATTCATGCATTTCCACTTAAAAATTTTACCAATAACAACCTTTTAACAACGTTATTGATACAACAGGCCATAGTTCGGAACATTAAAAAAAATATGTATCCAACATTGGGTCTACGATTTTCTTTTAAAATCATTGTTATTTTAGCTATGTGAACAGTTAGTTTGTAACGTGTAACTATGTTGTGCACATCTAGATTGCATTACTTGCTTTATCGATTCAATTAAGCCTAATTTAGATCACTTGAAATCGTGTAGATCATCTGTTCAGCTTAACCAGTGAAATCATGATGCCCAAAAAGTTCAAGAAACCGAAAATTACGCGAAAGTGAACAACTATAAGTTAATTAATATTGTCTCAATTGCTTCGGATAACATCTATCATGCTAATAGCAACATGATTTTGATGATTATCGCTAAGTTAATGACACATTTGGTACATAGGCCGAATGAACGAGCTAGCAGTTTTTCACTTACCAGAATAATACTGCTTTCATCGCGATGTTTGTCTGTTCCACCGAAACTGCACAGTCTTTATTTTCGTCCCTGACAGCAATTTCTCCGTCGGATCCCAATTGAGTAGCATCCTAGCAAAAATCTCCCGCCACCTCCTGCTGCCGTTCTTCTACAGTAATTTTCGGACTATTCCCGTACACCTACACACAATCCTCGAAACTTTCCACTGCAAACTTTTGGATTCTTTCGCCCAACACTATGCAAGCCAAGTTCTAGTCTAATTTGTTCAACAATTCACTAAAACTCTTCACTAAACTCTTATTACCACTACTACATGTCCCTGGTTCTAGGTACCAGTCAGAATAGCGCACCAGGCTCTCAGGCCGTTTTCGTTGTCACCAGATGCGGAGCCCCGAGCGGGAGGCACTGTCTCTTTTCTATAATGTTCGGAGCACCAACTCGCGCACAAGAATGTGATATATCTATTTTTTTAATTAATTCCACTTTTTATTTCACTATTCCACTAAGGTTTTAGAATTTGCACATTTTATTTCAGTTTACACTAAAACTAATTTACATGGGAGCTTACAGTTAAATGTTCACCACAAAAATGCAGTGAGATCGTCGCGGGACACAAACGGGCAGCGTGACGTTGCTGCGTCAAAAACTTACTGAGACTCCCCTTCTCATGATTCCTACTTGGGCTTAAATATGGACCCTCTGTAGCCATGTTCTTGAAAAACACCCTCTCGCCAAAACGCGGGTTCTGGTCACTCATTCTCACCGCGACCTATGGACTTCTCGTCCGATGCCCGCGCGGTTGTTTTTCTGGGTCGTAATAAACTTTTGCGGAGTCGAAATAAAGTTTACCTTTTTTTGTCGCAAGCGGGTAGCTTTGCTGCTGCGCAAGCACCTGCCGGTTGGCTCGTTCTACGGGCAGAAAAACAATCGCGCGCGCATGCAACTCTATGTAGAACAGTAAAGGTTGCATTAACGCGGAAAACTAGGCGCTGCACTAGGCAGCGCTGATGTTTCAACGGTTTGCTTTTGAAAATTTACACAGTAAATTAGGAGAAAAATGCAGGGTGGCTTCAGAACCGGGAAAACCGGGAATTAACCGGGAGTTCTAAAAACCGGGAAAAAACCGGGAATTTATGGTCACATTATTGTTCATAATTTAGATTATGTGTTATTATCATCGAGCTCTAGGAATTCCTTTCTTAGCGTGTTCATCTATATGTTTTACACCTGGTACAGACATACAGTGTACAGCGTTGTACGAACTGTCAAATACTTTAATCCAGTACTCAAAAACAGGTACAGGTGGACCCAGGGGGTAAGTCACTCGACCACCTTGTGTAACCACCCTAAAAAACACAATCCGCCACAACACACTCGCCACCACATGAAAGATAAATTCATATCTGGCACCACTTACACGAATCGATTGTTTGTATTTGTTTCCCTCTCGCTTACACAAATGCAATTCAGACGATGCATACGTGAGCATGTATTAAACGTCTGAACCGTGCATGGTTGCCAATAAGCATAAATTTTCGATTGTAGTTTGTGAAAACACAAAAACACCTTCTGCCACCCCAGAAACACATTCGTACACGATCAACACAAACACAACGTGGCAGAGTTACTCACCCCCTGGTTGGACCCCATAGTGGAAGCGATTGCTACGCGACGCGACGCGATGCGACGCGATCCTAATCGAATCGATAATCGACGCGATTTGATACCCATAGTGATCGCGATTAGAAGCACTTTTCACGGAGGAAAATGAACCGAAAATCATCTCCATATCATTTCCATTCGCTTTGATAGATCCTCCGCCATAATGCATACGAATTTTGAAAATTTTGGACAATAGGTCGAAGCGGTTTGGTTTCGATAAAAAAAAATCTAAAAAAGAAGAAGAAGATATATGATCGCGCGACACCGAGCGACAAACCAGTGCACGTCCTGTTTGATCGCAGGAATTCGCTTATCGCGTCGAGTCGCGTCGCGTCCACTATGGTGTGTTAGCTATGTTTTCGCTTTGTTTAAATGTACGGAGGTTGGTCGCGCGACATCGCGCGACCTGTCAAACTTCGCATCGCGTAGCGATCGCTTCCACCCTGGGGGCGCCCTAAGACCACTAGGTCCCATACAAAAACGATTTTTTTCTTGGCTCAGTCAGTACTAGCACATCGGTCTCAAGCTCGGTCCCAAGCTTACTAATGCGCCCCTACACTGATAAAAAAGCAATGATAATATCTATGTGTCCCATCTATAATTTTTTGCAATTTAATCAACAAATGATATCTGTTTGTAACCACACATACTTCCTATGTGTACACATAACCACTATGTGTGGCCACACATACTTTTCATTTGTCACATAAACTTCATTTGTCATTCTCGGAGGGTGCAGTTTATGTGTGCACACATCAATATTATGTGGAATTTTCTATGGGTTTTTGCCAATAAATATGTGTGGATTATTTTACGTGTAATAATGAACTCACACGAACACACTCTCAAAAATTCTGTCAAAATTACACAGCAAATCAAAACAAAGGCGCAAATACCCAAGTAACCACAAGCATTATATCATTGCACTTATTTAACCCAAAATCAACATCGGTAATGCAGGATCGCATCAATTCAACAGTTGTCAAGTCATGAAGCGTTAGATTAGCTTAAAGGCTGGATCACAAAAGCGCGCTGCGCGTCGCGTCGCGCTGACAGCGCGTTGACGCGTTGCATTGGAAATGTTGTTCACCATATGAGCCATCACAAAGACGCGTCGCGCGCTTCGCTTCATTGTACTAATGCTTTGAAAATGTTCTAAATTGACCGCGTCACGCGCGTCAGGTGCTTTGTTTTTGAAAAAAATCATAATCAACGCGTTGGTTTCCGGTTTGTGTATAAATAATAATCGAGATTTCGGTAAATAAAACAATGGATTAAGAAAGTACGTGCCATTTGATAAATTAAGCAGCATGATTGCTTGTGGGCGAAATCAAGTAAGGATTATCGTAACTTATTTAAAAAAGAGAAGATCTGGGCGGCAATAGCAACTGAAATAAAAAAATCCGGTAGTTGTCAGATATTTAACCTAAAAATGTACTATTTATCGAATTGTATAAAATTCATTTTCTTATTATTAGTTGATACCACAAAAAATCGTTGGAAAAGCTTAAGAGACAGATTTGTCCGCGAGCAGGGCCAGATTAACGCTGCATCATCTTCCGGATCTGCAGCAGCTGACGTTCCATCATGGCAATACTACAACGAGTTGCGATTTCTGAAGGCTCACTGTCAGAGAAAACCGTAGGTTGCATTAATATTAAAAACATAATTTTCCTTGATAATCCCTATTAAAATTGATGCAGCACAACTTCAAATTACCAAAGCCCGTCACAGAATCCAGCTGAACCATCAACTTCGTTTTCAGAAGCAAATACGAACGAAGAACACGAAAAATCTGGCGAAATACAGGATACCGAGCCGGAAACACCAGCTGTTCGAAAGCGAAAAACAATGGATGCCAGATTCAGTAACATGCTGGATAAGGTGGAATCTATGTGCACCCCAGCGAAAAGGTCCCGACATGATTCTTTTGCCAATTATTTGTGTGACAAATAAGAATCACTTCCGCTTCAAGTGGCTCGTTCTCTGGAAATGGAAATTTTGAATCGTGTTCATAAGGTAATAGAGGATCTCGAGAATGTAGAATACTTATATCCTGAATCACAGTAGACAGTTCCAAGTTGATTGAATGTTTTTCATCGAATAGAATTTCAGTTATTTTGAATCATAAACTTGTTGTATTTTTTATTTGCATGAGCATGAGCATGATTGACCGCCCACGGATGCGATTCCGTTATTGCCAGATCAGCTGTATTTACACAAAGAACCAACAGATGATGTTTGGGACTAACATACATCTTCAATGTGTAAAAACTAACCCATTATAAAGCAATACCGCCTCTGGCTGTGCCCGAATACTGGTTAACACGTACGTCCCCAACTCCTCTGAGACAGAAAATTTAAAATTTAAAATTGATGATACTCCATCATTAGCCATCGAATTTTGATGCGGTTTTTTGTAATAGATCACAAAATTATCCTTGATTGTATATATGCACTGGTTATTCCGAAAATTTCCGTAGTTTGGGATTCCAAGGTTGGAGTACTGGGGTAAGTACCTTTTCAGGGATGGTGGACAAAATATTTTTAGTTGCGAAACATGGCATTTGGCATATCATGATTTTGCAAAACTAGGTCATGAGAAGACGTTTTGAGAATTTCTGACCATACTGGTCACTTGGGAGGCCCTGCGGGATCCGAGTTCCTCCGGGAAAGTGGCCATATTCAAATCGTTGCCAAAACCTGACTTGCGACATATCAAACTTCAGGATTTTGCAGAACTAACGGGTGTCCACTAAAAAATGAGAATGATTTCAATACTTTTCCATCAGAACAAAAACGGCCGCATAGAAATGTCACTTTAGATGAATGAATCGTTGCACTCTCCAGAAAATTTTCATACACTCTTATTTCACTCTAACATGTTCAGTCGTGTTCAGCATGCCGTCGAAACAGGAAGAACTGCGCGCGCGCGTTGTACAATTCTTTCAAGCGAACGAAGATCGTGGAAAAAAATACACGGTGGACCATTTTTGTCGTGAAAAAGTTCCGGTATCCACCGTATACCGTATCCTGGCATGCATGAGAGTAACCCGGAAGAAAGGTTGCGGCCGTCCAGCGAAAATAATGAATGAGAAAACGCTCCGCTCGCTGCGCAGCATGTTCAACAACAAGGATTCGGTAAGTCAACGGGAAGCAGCCCGAAAGTTCCATTGTTCGAAGTCACTCATCTGCAAGACGCTAAAGAAAGAAGGAATAGTATGTAGAAAGAAAACCAGATCCCCAGAGTACACAGATGAGCAGATTCAAACCGTGAAATCCCAATGCCGCTGGATGACTCGGAATTACGGCGGAAAATCTTTCGTTCTGGACGACGAAAGCTACTTTCCTCTTTCGAAGTCTCAGATACCGGGAAACGACCGATTCTACACTAAGGACAAATCTACTACTCCTCCAAAAGTAATGTATAAGTTCAAGCACAAATTTGAATCTAAGGTTATGTTATACATCGTAATATCCGATAAGGGTATTTCGAAGCCGTGGTTCAAACCAAGCGGTTTGGCCATCAACCAGGAGGTGTACCAAAGAGAGTGTTTGCAGAAAATACTCATCCCATTTCTTAAACAACATCACTCGGATGGCAAATACGTGTTTTGGCCGGACAAGGCATCATCGCACTACGCAAAAAAAACGCTAACGTTTTTGGAGAGCCAAAATATACCATATGTCCCAAAAGACCGGAATCCGACAAATTTGCCACAGTGCCGTCCTATCGAGGATTTCTTCGGTCTTTTGAGCTCCATGGTATACAAGGATAATTGGAAGGCCAAGAACACCAAGCAACTTAGTAACAGGATCAAAAGCTGCATCCGAAAAATCGATGTGGCTGCCGTCCAACGGTCATTGTCCAGCATAACAACTAAGCTGCGCCGCACGGCGGACCACGGACCATATGACAATATTCACTAAACTTAGTTTGAAGATTTAAGTTGACCCTTTTAATAAAATAAATCAGTTTGAACAAAACTTCACTGGTATTTTTTTCCTGACCCATTCTTTTCGTTCTCATTATTTAGTGGACACCCGTTAGGTAATGAGAAGACGTTTTGAGAATTTCTGATCATACGGGTCACAAGTTCCTCCGGGAAAGTGGCCATATTCAAATCTTTTCTAAAACCAGGCTTGCGACATATCAAACCTTGTGATTTTGCAAAACTAGGTCTTCGGAGGACATTCTTAGGATGTTCGACCATACTGGCCACTTGGGGAGGGCCTGCGGGATCCGAGTTCCTCCGGGAAAGAGGCCATATCCAAATCTTTTCTAAAACAAGGCTGCGACATATCAAACCTTGTGATTTTACAAAACTAGGTCTTCGGAGGACATTCTGAGGGTGTTCGACCATACTGGCTACTTGGGGAGGCCCTGCGGGATCCGAGTTCCTCCGAGAAAGAGGCCATATTCAAATCTTTTCTAAAACAAGGCTGCGACATATCAAACCTTGTGATTTTACAAAACTAGGTCTTCGGAGGACATTCTGAGGGTGTTTGACCATACTGGCCACTTAAGAAGCTCCTGCGAGATCCGAGTTCCTCCGGGAAAGAGTTTATATTCAAATCGTTACCCACGAATACTAGGACTGAAATGACAAGCATATAAAATGGAGTTTTCAGTAAGCTTTGTACGTCCAAACGAATAGCATCAGATTAAATGTGTTTAGCGAGTATTTTACGTATGTCGAGTTCCATTTAATATTTCTGATATTCCGAAGCCTACAACAGTTCCCTTGTGCGGTATTTGTCCACTCTCCCACACATTGTACTGCCACACAAAATACATATACATGCAAATTGCAGGCATAGAAAAGCTTTGAATAAATAACTGTGGGATTGATAATAGAACACTATGCTAAAAAGCAGGCCAAGTTCCAGTAGGAATAAAGAGACAATGAAGAAGGAAAAGAAGACCCAAACAAAATCTTTGTAAACTCTCGAACCATGCTGTGGATCTACCAGAGACATTTGGCATTTGAAGAAACAGGATATTTTGGATGAAATGCAAGTTCATAAAAGTATGGTATGTCATGTTTAAAAACTATTTATATATATTATTAGGCATTCAATTAATCATCAAATACTCAGCCAACATATTTCGAAGCTGGATCGCATTTCTGCTAGAGTTATTCCCTCGTTGAACTTCACCAGCGCTTACACTCAGTAGTGGTTCGGATTGTGTTCGCCATTCTCCTTCGAAGGTTATGTTACCCGTACTGTCTATCTGGTCAACATACCTCTCTGGACAATAAACTGATGAATTTAACTTCTTCACAAAATTATGGAGAATTACCGAAGCTTTAACAATCTTCTCCGCGTTTTCTAGTTGCAAATCCATTGTTTTGCTCAGAATCCTCCATCGGGAAACTAAGACTTCGAATGCATTTTCGATTGTTCTCCTTGCAACGCTAAGCCGAGTGTTAAAGTTTTCTTTTTTTGGATCAAGATTTATGCCTGGGAAAGGTCTCATCAAATTGCTTTTTAAGGGGAACGCAGCGTCACCTACAATGAAATAAGGAAACATCATATTGCTATTTGGGAGAACACAAGGTTCGGGAAAGCCCACCTGATTTTGCAGCAATAGTCGGCCAAAAATGCAACTGGAGAAAATACCCCCGTCACTGTTGCCACCGAAAGCACCAATATCGACCATCAACAACTCATAGTTGGCATTACATAATCCCATGAGAACAACTGAATGGAATCCTTTGTAGTTATAATAAGTGGAACCAGCATTCGGCGGACATTGTATAGCTACGTGCTTTCCATCAATGGCACCGCAACAATTAGGAAATTTCCACTTCTCTTCAAACTGTTCGGCATATCTCTTGAAGTCTTTTTCTTGTGGGACTGCCCAGACAACCACAAGTCGTAAAACAGTGTTCAAAAAGTATCGTATATTCCTATATTTTATGTCAACATCGCAATAAATTGTGGCCTTTATCGTGTTATGTTTAAGTTAAATCGTAAAGAGTGCAAGTTTTCGACTTATATACGATGTGTCATTTATTCATCGTACTTAATCGGATAAACATCGCTAAGCTTTTTAAATCGAATTTGTTATTGCAAATTCAATCGCATACGATATCAAATAAACTCGTTTAAGAAAACAATGGAATTTGCACGTATATGGCCTCCACTTTTGCACGTTTAAGCCATATTTTTTGCATTCTATACGATTTGTTTACTTACATATATGTTTGTATATCATAAAGACAACTTTCAATATATGTGCATTTTGGTTGTCTGGGTGGTAAATAATCTTGGACAAGGACATCCCAAAGGACGACGCATACTTCCATCGTAATGTTCCGAATCGTTGATTCACCCATCCTAAACATCCTGGCCATTATGACAACTGGGGTGCCATGAGCAAGATACCTGGAAAATATTATGAAATATTGGAGTTTATTGTACATAAACATTCAAAAACACTTACATAATAGTGAGGAACAATCTACATCCTGGAGAAATTGGCTTTCGAAATGAGAACTTCTCAAGCCGAAATCGAACTTTCCTCAAAAGTAGGTCGAAAGTGGAAGGGTTCATACGTATGGATTCGCGAAAGTAATCCGGATCTTTTTGTCGCATTCGATCGAATTCGGTTTCGAAGTATCCTTCAGTGGCACGGTTTTGGTTGGAAGGGCGAACCCACCAACGCCGAGGTCTACCTTTGATTACGAAAACGCTTATATAATACAAAGCTATCATGCCAGCAGCAGGGAGTACAATTCTTTCCATTTCGGGCGAGATTCTCACACTTTTTTTTGGAAACAGAACCTTAACTATGATAAATCAAACTAAACGCCGAACACTACGTCACATAATGAAATTTCAAAATCATAACAAACGCTTCAACGCTGAAGGTGTATTGTGGCGACAAACGCGTCAAGCGCGTCGAAAGCGCGTTTTAGTACAAAATGCTGACGACAAAGTCCAACGCGACGCGACGCTCAGCGCGCTTTTGTGATCCAGCCTTAAGAATGTAGTGATGCATTGCCAATGCAATAATGCTACTTTAGCAATGTCTTATGGCATTACAAAAGATATAGCATTAGTTCGATGTTAGTGGGGCCCTTTTCAGCTTTAATCCAACTTCAATGATGCACTAGACGTAATACATATGCCCTATATATGCATGCTATTACAGCCTCGTGGTTACTTATATGTACAGCAAGGTGCTGACTTCAAGGTGTATTTCGGACCAAGGGGTTCTACAACAGTGAACCAATTTCAAATCGCCAGTTGAAACTACCATTTTACCCCATTACGCCTACCTTTAAAACTACCATGAAATTTCAGTCAAATTTACTACGTTTATCTTCAAACCTTCAACGTTTGTGGTATATTTGACAGACCTCATGTTGATACCAACCTTACTATGGTTGACTTCAATCGCAGGCATGGTAAAATCAAACGCATTTATAGTCAGGTGAAAATTTTTGGTGTTTGCGCTCAATTTAACCCTCGAAATGGTAGTTTCTACTGTGATTTTTTGTGCGTGTGGCTCATTCGTGTAAGTTTGTAGCGACCAGGGTTGCCACAATATTTTTCGTTCCCATCTTTAATTTTTACCAAAAAAAAACTTTTTTCGTTCCAATCCTTAAATTTCAGCAGAAAATCTTGGCAAGAACCTTGCTTCAAACATTCGAATTTAGATGGTCTTATTCAGATTGAAGAAAGTTCGCAATGAGCTTCCCAAACAAGATAAAAGCCAGCTTCCTATCTGCTTGTAAAGTACGGATATTGTTTAGAAATTGAACTGAACTTCTTCAAAGTGTGCAGCTTCTTGGGCTGAAAACACGATGCAGTTGCTGTTGACAACTGACTAGAACGATAGCCATCTGGTAGCAGATCGATGCAGAACGATGCTTCAAATCCAAGATATTTTGTATCATCTGGAATTTCTTGGATCATTTGAGGCTGCATGATAAGTAACTATAAATATCTTGCATCAACTGTTCCAGTGGCAGCTTTTTGCATGTGTAGCACAAAAAGCCAAAAAGTGGCACGTGCATTTGATAATTATCAAATGAGAACTGACACGTTTTAGCAGCTTTTTGCCGGATCGGTCAGAACCCATCATTACCGATGCTCCATCTGATCGACAAGCCTTTTTTTAATCGTGCCATCGATCTGGAATATATATTGAAATGGAGTTTTCAGCACGATGATTGTGCAGAAGCGGAGCTTACAATAGAATTTGCTTTACAATAGAAGTTGCAGTTTACTTGAGAGAGTTTGCACTTTCAAGAAATTTGCGGAAGAAGCCATTGTTTACGTTTGCGATATTGGCCTTTATGAAAATTCCATGTCGATATATAGGTTTTCGCACGGCAATATGATATTAAAGATAACCAAAAATCACATTCGAAATATTAATGCTTCGAGTGACAAAAATAAAAATCGAGAACATTCTTCTATTCGGCGTGAATGCATGAAGATATTTCTAAATTAGAAGAACAATATTTTTATAGAAATCCCTGTAGGAAACTTTGTCGAGTCTTATGGAGCAACCGATTGAGGAACTTAAAAGAAAACACTGCTCCAGCTACTTAGAGATTTATATCTAAGAATCCTTGCAAACATTCTAGACAAAACTTAACAAATAATTCCGCTTGTAGAATATTTTACGTGACGAATTTAATACACGAGATTATGAAATTCGTGCAAAATTCAATAAATCAGGGTTTTCTCCTACAATTATTTCAGCAATTACCTTATAGTTTATAATTCTTTTAGGTGTCTTCCAGGGATTCCTTACCAATCACAAAACTTCATTAGTTCAGGGATTCCACCATAAATTTCATCACCAGAAAGTTTAACAGAACAGTCAATGAACTGCCAGAAGAAACTTATGAAAGCATCGCTGGAGGAATAGCTACAAACTCCTGAAGAATACCTTTAGAAACGACTGAGAACATTTCATAGAATCTTTGGGAAATTTTAACAAAGTTTCTTAAAAAAATTGTAAAGAAATCATTTGGCGGTACACACATAAACTGAATTTCAGACTGCCATCTGTCACTGTAGGGTCAGGTAGGGAAGGTCCATAAATTATGTCACGCCGTAAGGGGGGAGGGGGGGGGGGGGTTTGGGAAAACGTGACGATCCAAACAAAAAAATTTGATGGCCCATACAAAAAACGTGACAAGGGGGAGAGGGGGGGTTGAAAAAGGTCATTTTTTGCGTGACGTAATTAATGGACGTTCCCTTAAGTGTGAATTATTTTCTCTAGCTTCATGGCCCTAAAACTGAAAGCTGAATTTGTAAATAGTTGGGTCCTAAAATGTAGTCATTTTTATATTATGACCGCTTATACAACGCTTATAATGAAAATATCATATTATTAAGCTTTGGAACTCAATTCGTTCAAAATTGTTTCCTTATAGTAATTGTTTTCTATTCGTTCTATTAATCCCGGGTTAATGAATTCGTTCTATTTATCCCGGGTTAAGGCGCGGATCATGTAGTAATAAACTAGAACATTACTACATGATCCGCGCCTTAACCCGGGAAATTTTTAACATTTGGTCCGAGAAAACCGGAAAAAACCGGGAATTTGAAAATAAACATTGAGTTTTCACCCTTTCGAGCCTGAATTTCTGTTCTCTGTGATCCTAGGTAGCATGTAGGTAGAACTCTTTAAATATTATTTAAAGGGCTTAAGGTCGGTATCGTGTTCGAAAGAAATTTCTTTTCCTATCGTAAAGCCATGGTTAATTCCGGTTACTGAAACGGAAAAGTAAAGAATCGAAAAGAAATTTCTGCAGCAGAAACCTGAAAAAAACAAAAAATAAAATTGGAATTTGTTAAATTTCCAGGCAAACTAATGGGAGTTTTTTAATTCGGAAAAATATTCCACTCGATTATTCCCTCGAGCACTCGACACTGAAGAAGTCTGTAAGTAGCAGACGAAATAGGCCTATCGTCAAAAGATAAGTTCGTAGTAGAATTCAAAGAAATTTGCTCGCGTTTACTAGCGAAAATTTGAAAAAGTGTTTCAATGTTTTATTTTTTATTTTTTAAAAAGTGATCAAATGAAGTGTTAATTTTAAATTCTTCTAGTTTCCCAATCACTGAAATGATGTTCATATATGATTTATCAGCCATTCAATAATGAAAACATTATAATTCACTATACAATGATTTTGTATCTTCGAATTGCATTTAGATGAGCCACTTGAACATAAACAAATGCAAATTCATGCATTTTCACTTGAAATTTTACCAATAACAACCTTTTTACTACGTTATTGGTACAACAGGCCATAGTTGGGAACATACAAAAAAATATGTACCCAACATTGGGTCTACGATTTTCTTGTAAAATCATTGTTATTTTAGCTAAGTGAACAGTTAGTTTGTAACTTGTAACTATTTTCTGCACATCCAGACAGCATTACTTGCTGTATCGATTCAATTAAGCCAAAAAATCACTTGAAATCGTGTAGATCATCTGTTCAGCATAACCAGTGAAATTATGATGCCCCAAAAGTTCAAGGAACCGAAAATTACGCGGAAGTGAACAACTATAAGATGATCAGGGGGTGAGTAACTCTGCCACGTTGTGTTTGTGTTGATCGTGTACGAATGTGTTTCTGGGGTGGCCGAAGGTGTTTTTGTGTTTTCACAAACTACAATCGAAGATTTATGCTTATTGGCAACCATGCACGGTTTAGTTGTTTAATACATGCTCACATATGCATCGTCTGAATTAAATTTGTGTAAGCGAGAGGGAAACAAAAATAAACAATCGATTCGTGTAAGTGGTGCCAGATATGAATTTATCTTTCATGTGGTGGCGAGTGTGTTTGAAGTGTGGCGGATTGTGTTTTTTAGGGTGGTAACACAAGGTGGCCGAGTGACTTATCCCTTGGTAAACATGGATTACTAAAATTTCGGGAAAAACACTAAAAATTACTTATTTTTGTACGGTCCAAAATTGCTTGTACACAGAGACAAATTTGATAGTCAATTTTACCATTATTGGGGGTTAGGATGACTATTGTAGAATAGTGCTTTTGAACCGACTATGATCGTGGTCAAAAGGACTATGAAAAATAGTTGATCCAACATATGCCATTATGTCGGAATAGTCCATGCTACCATGATCATAGTCAATAATACCATGAAGTTGTGAGTTCGACCATTTTCTGATGGCGCAGGTAAATAAACAGCAGCAGAGGAACAGTGTACGGGAATCGGGATAGAGAATGTGAAATAATAACACGCGAGAAAACTACGATTAACAACCTTTATTTTACGCACGAGAAAAATACACGTTTGGACGCGATGAAAACAAAACAGTAGAATGGCGAAAAATAACGGTAAACACTCGCCGTCGCTAGGGCCGGCCGAGCTGTATTCTGCTTTCGGGTAGATGGATTCTACCATTGCGCACACCAAGGGGTGTGCTGATGTGGAGCAGTATCAACAGTGCACGCTCAACACTCCTCCTCAATGTGGAACTGCTTCACTGACGGTCTTCGAATCCCAACAGTTCACAACACCTCTTATGTTTCAGCGGACCCAATGGTTTTGTGAACACGTCCGCCAGCATATCTTCTGTCGGACAATACTGCACGGCTATCTCCTTCGCAATGCATAGCTCGTACACGAACCGTTGCTTCGTGTCGATATGCTTAGATCGACGACTCTGCCTCTCACTCTGCACGAAGGTCAAACAGGATTGGTTGGCTTCCATTATCGTTGTGGGTCTCATATGCCTCTCACCGAACTCTCGAAGCAGCTGCCTCAGCCAGATGGCCTCTTGGCAGGCCTAGCTAAGCGCCACGTATTCGGCCTCCATGGTCGAAAGTGTAACGCTGGATTGTCTTCTGCTGGCCCAAGAAATGACTCCTCCGGCGAACAGGAATACGAATCCCGAAGTCGATCTTCTTGTCCCCAAATCTCCAGCCCAATCGTAATCGGAGTAGCCGATCAAGTCTTGCCTTGGATCTCCTCCTAACGGTAGTACATAGTCGCGAGTTCCCTTCAGATAGCGCAACAGTTGCCTCGTTGCGGTCCAGTCAGCTTCGGTGGGCGAACAGAACTTCCGCCCCAAAATCGCTGTACTCGCTACGATGTCTGGTCGAGCCACAACACCCAAGTATAGAAGCGCTCCTACCAGGCTCCGGTATCTTGTCACATCTTCCAAAGGTTTGCTTGTATCCTCTACCTTTAGGTAGCCAACGTCCATCGGAGATCTTGTTGGCTTAGCTTCCACCATACCATACTTCAAGATCAGGTTATTTGTTTATTTGTTTATTTGTTGTTGTACTTTTCATCTGACATATGTTTGTCTTAATGAATAAACCAGTTAACGTTAGCATTAAAATAATCGTCTTATAAAGGTAGTCAATGGCATATTAAAATCGAACAAGGAATAAACACTATTAAACGCATCGGCAGCAGCACGCATGGGTTCGTTCATACCATAAAGATGATTACGAGGCACAAGGTGCAAAAAGTTCCGTTGTCGAATCACTCGTTCAGGTGCATAGAAGCTCAGTTGATTGAGAAGTTCCGGAGAGTCAATTTCACCGGTGATCACCTTAGCCGCAAAAACAGCTTGCACTCTGCGCCTCCTTCGTTCTAACGTATCGATTCCAAGCAATCGACACCGATCTTCGTAGGCAGGGAGGTTTGCTGCGTCCCGCCATGGTAGGTGGCGTAGTGCGTAGCGAACAAACCTACGCTGGACAGACTCCAACCTCGCGATCCAACAGCGTTGATAAGGGCTCCATACAACGACACTATTTTCCAGTAACGATCGCACCAACGAACAGTACAGTGATTTCAGACATAGAGGGTCCCGGAAGTCTTCAGAGATTTTGAAAATAAATCCAAGCTGCCGGTTTGCCTTCGCTATTACATTGTGGTAATGTGGCCTGAACGTTATCTCTTGATCGAGAATCACTCCTAAGTCCTTGACCTGCCCCACTCGTTGAAGTACACTTTCCGAGATATGGTAATCAAATTCAATTGGCTTGCGCTTTCGGTGGAATGAAATAACCATGCATTTATTGATGCAAAGTGTCAGGAAATTTGAAGAGCACCACGTCGCCATATCATCTACACGCGATTGCAGTATTTCACAGTCCTCAAAACATTTGATGGTCATGAACATTTTTACGTCATCCGCATAAAATAATCTACACCCTGGAGGTAGAAGATAAGAGAGTTCATTGATGAACAGCGTAAACAGGAGAGGTCCGAGGTTGCTGCCTTGTGGAACACCGGAGGAATTTGTGAAACTTTCCGAGAGCGATGATCCGATTTTCACGCAGAGCAGGCGATTTGTCAGGTATGATTCAAACCAGCACGCCAAACGGGAAGAAACACCAAGTTTTTTTAGTTTTGCCAGCAAAATGCCATGATCCACACGGTCAAATGCTGCCTTAAAATCTGTATAAACAGCATCGATTTGACCACCACCGTCCATGGTGCGCACACAAAGTGAAACGAACTCGGTTAAATTTGTAGCTACAGATCGTTTCGGGTAAAAACCGTGTTGAGCCGTTGAAATGTATGCTTTGCAGGAATTGAATAAAGCATCATTTATGATGATTTCAAACACCTTAGAGCACGAACATAGTGATGTGATCCCTCTGTAGTTTTCTACATTCCGTTTGTCACCCTTTTTGTAGACAGGAAACATGTGAGAAAGTTTCCACTCGCCGGGAAATTTACTTTCGTTCAGTGACCGTGAGAACAGTTTAGCCAATGGTATAGCAAGCGAATTAGAGCAGTTTTTTAGAATTGACGATGGAATCCCATCCGGACCAGCAGTATACGAAATTTTCAGCTTTCTGAGGGCCGACTGGACGGTGTGTTCGTCAACAATAAATGCATGAAAATCAAAAGCATTACTTGGAGTGTATTGAGTCGCGGATGCTGTTTGACCGGAAGTGGCAGGGTTGTCGTTGAAGGTACTTTTAAAGTGCTTAGCAAATAGCTGACATTTATCCAGCTCGGAGCTAGCAAGTTGTTCGCCGAGATGGACTGATATAGGCAAACCAACTTCTTTGCGCTTGGAATTCACAAACGACCAAAATCCTTTAGGGTTTCTACGAAGAGATGACTGCTTACGAATAACGTATCGACGATATAAGGAACGGTTGTAAACACGGTAGGCATTGCTAGCACGGTTGAATTGTTGCTTACTAAACTGTGAGTGACTCCGGCAGTGATGTCGCAATGTTTTTGCTCTAACACGTTTGAGTCGACGCAAACGGCTATTTGACCATGGGGGCTTTTGCCTCGGGCGACAAAAAGGAACATGTTCAGTAATTATATCGCGAACAATGCGGCTGAAATAAATCACAGCGTCATCAATGCAATCGAAATCATCGATAGGTTGCCAATCGACACGGGAAATAGCAGCACAAATATCGGCATGGTTAGCACGGCGGTAGTCGTACTTCTGCAAACCATCGGTGCAATCGTCAAACGCTATCGAATCTTTAAGGTTAACCACCACGTTCAAAGCTGGGTGGTCGGCGTCAAGGGAGATAAGCGGTTCAATAGCTTCGGCTACTTCACATGCATTGCTGACTGCGTCGTTTGCAAGGACGAGATCCAAAAACCGTGAATTTCTGTTCGGTACTCCGTTAAGCTGAGTCAAGCCATGGAAGGAAAGACCGTCGACTAACGCACAACCGGCGTTTGAAAGAACAGATTGAGGATTGACTTCTAGAAATCCGTTATCCGTTGCTTTCCACTGCAAACACGGTTGATTGTAATCCCCAAACTGCAATACGAAGTCATTCAAAGCAAGGTTGGAGATAATTGAATCAATGGAATCCAGATGATCACGTATGCAACTCATATTGTCACGTCGATCAGGGGGTAGGTAGATAACTCCAACGCTGATGATTCGACTAGGCGTCGAGATTTTAACCCATAACTGCTCAAGAGTTATGCTCGTCGATGTGGGATCGATAAAACTGTTCCAATACTTGGAGACCGCAATCAAAACACCACCACCTCGAATCTTTGAACTGTTTGTTGCATTGCGATCGGTGCGGTATACAGCAAACTTTGAGCCAAATAGCTGCGCATTGTGGAATCGCTCGTCCAGCCAAGTCTCCGTCAATACAATCACATCATAATCGCATTCACTGACAGCCAAGAAAAACGAATCTACCTTAGTTCGGAGTCCACGTACGTTTTGGTAATAAATCCGCAAAGCGGAAACAGGCACTACGTCATTGGGCACAATAACATCAGTCGAGCAACCTCCAGAAGTGTCAGAGATGAAGTTTCCAGGCGACGACGATTCAAAATTGGATAAGTCGCCGGGTGCACACGTGGGTTGATCGCTAAAAGCGACAGACGTTACCGGAAGAAAGTTGTTCGAATCACAATTATACTTGCCTGTGTGGACGGCTTGGAAGACCCCCTCTCCATACTCAAACACAGGACCGGGATGACTGTTGGTCGCTGGCTGCAATGGCTCGACTGTGATGAGAGGATTGGAGGCTTCCATGAGGCTTACAGGCATACATCCCGGTGGCACGACGAGCGTCAAAGGATTGGTTGGTCTATCGTCTAGTTCGCTGGAAACATTTGGAGTATCAGGAACGAAATTGGCAGGAATATGTTCATCAGAGTAATACTTGCCCGAGGTGGTGGTGTGGAAGACCCCGTCTCCTATCCCAAACACAGGGCCGGGACGTCTGTTGAGCGCTGGCAGGAAAGGCACGACTGTGTTGGGTGGGTAAGGGGCTTCCAAAGTGCGAAATGTGTTGCGTCCCGGGATAACATAGTTTAGTTGGCGGTGGTTGCTGGCGATGGCGAAACTTGGGGTACCAGTAATGGTGTCGCAACTCTCCTGATTTTTGTCGGAACCCGAAAATCCTGGGAACCGTAATCCTCGAATTCACGGAAAACCAAACCCTCAGACCATGTTGAAGGGTCCAGAGCTTTATCCTTAAGTGACGGGTCGAGTCCGATTTTGAAGGATACAAATGAGAGCGTGCTAGTTTCCTTTCCTTTAGCAATAAGTTTCACCACGGGCGGGTTATCTTCGATCTCAAGATTTTATTTAACTAGAGCAGCTACTGCTTCAATGCTGACGTCGGGTCGGATTCTCGACAGATATAACCAAAACTTTTTGGCCAGATCTTGGGTGCATATGGGAATGGTGACATCATTCTCCTGTGGCTTTTTGCTACCCATGCGAAAATCTAAAGCTGATTTTTCCGTATCAAAAACGTGACGGGGACGTTTTACAGTTCCTGCTCAAGTGTAGGCCAATGCGCAGTCTCGGTAGTAGTCAGTTGAGCGACGGGCTTAGAGTTTAGTTGCTTTATTTCACACCTCAGTTCGGTTATTGCCGTCGTAAGTGAACTAAGAGGTGAATTCTCGTCAGCTTTGTTCGAGATCGTACGGAAGTGTGAATTCTCAAACAGCTCCGCGCACCCATCACACATCCAAAAGAGATTTTTTCGACGGGATGAGAAGTACGATAGCAGCGCACGTGTAACACCTGAACAGGTATTCATGTGAAAAGTAGCCCCGCAGTAGCCACGGCAGACTACATAATCGATACCCGTAATTGCCTCGGTGCACTTTGCACATTGCTTTGCCATGGTAATGCACCTAAGCGTATACTGTTTAACAGCCGATGTCAAGCGGATTCGAGCAGATGAAAAGCTTAGCAATATGAATAGAGGTTTACACTGAATTCCGTTAGATGTCGCTTCAGGAAAAAAAATCGACGTGGGGGGAAGTTAGCAGTAACGTGGGGGGAAATATGGCACAATAGCACTTAACAAAAACACAAACACCCCGATTGTCCGTCGAAAATTGTTCAGCAAATATTATCACGGAGGCGATGTAGAACGGAACAAATTTACTCAATATGAATTTATGATGCGTAACCTTAGTAAAAACAACCGAAGATTGATTTTACAACATAGACGACACAAGAAAAAAGTTAAAAATTCACGACCGAATATCAATATGCTTCGTTATAGCAGAAAGCTTTATAGCAAACTTTTATCGATGTAGGTTCCCAGACGCAACGTGTACCGACCTTCGACGCGATCTATTTCCAGGCCGAGAAAATGACGCACTTGGCCTAAGCGAGTCATCTGGAACTCCTGCTGCAAACATTGGAAAACCTTGTCGATCTCATCGTTGTCCGTCGATCCGATGAGCAGGTCATCAACATAGACCAACAGGTAAACAGTAGTTGTTGTCGTTTGCTTGATGTAGAGGCCAAAATCCGATTCCGCAGCCTTGAATCCGTATTTCGTCAGGATCTCGTTTTGCTTTCGGTGCCAGCACCTTGCCGACTGCCGCAGGCCTTATATACTACGTCTCAGCCTACACACCATCTCCTCATTTCCCTTTGTTTCGTACCCAAATGGCTGTCTCATGTACACTTCCTCTTCCAGCGAACCATAGAGATAAGCCGTTTTGACATCAAAATGCTGGACGTTCATCCCTCTGTTGGCCGCTACAGTCAGAAAAATACGCAGAGTGGCATGGCACGTAACCGGCGCAAACGTTTGCTCAAAATCGATGCCAGGGCGTTGGGAGAACCCCTGGGCCACGATTCTAGCCTTGTGCTTTACAACCTCGCCATGCTCGCTCCTCTTCAGGCGATACACCCACTTCGAACCCACAATTTTCCTGCCAGGCGGTAGCTGGACGAGATCCCAGGTTCCGCACTGCTTGTGCGATTCCATTTCGTCGTTCATTTCCTGTTGCCAATGCGGGCTCTCCTCAGCTTCATGGAAAGTTGACGGTTCTTCCATGGTGCAAGCAGCCATCCCAACGTCGTAGTCCAGTACTATATCATCAAAGCGTCGCGGAACCTTCCCACGCGTTGCCCGACTGGATCGTCGGACGTCCTCAGCAGTGCCGTTCTCCTGATTCGCAGACTCAAAAGAATCGTTGGCGCTCGAATTTTCAGTCTCCAGACGCTCCTCAACCTCCTCCTCCTCGAATGGTACCTGCTGTTTCTTGCTATCCACTGCCTGTCGCTTGCTGAGATCCGACGCAACAATCGGTATTTCGACGGAACATGAACCATTACCGAGCTCCAGGAACTTGGCGTCCCGGCTTATGGTGATCAAGTCCGTTTCAGGGTCTAAGAAACGGTAGCCCTTGTGTTCGAGCGAATACCCTACGAACACTACCTTTGTAGCTTTTCCATCCATCTTGCTGCGCTTAACATCCGGAACATGCACGTAGGCGTGAGAACCAAACACCTTCAGATGACTTAAGTCCGGCTTGCGTCCCCACCATAGCTCGTGCGGAGTTTTGGGTACAGACCTGAAGGGTAATCGATTCTGCAGGTATGTCGCTGTCAACACAGCCTCACCCCAATAACGCTTGTCGAGTCCGGCGTCCAGCAGCATGCACGTGGCCATTTCGGTAATAGA
Organism: Aedes japonicus; assembly: GCA_034211315.2. Lineage (NCBI taxonomy): Eukaryota > Metazoa > Arthropoda > Insecta > Diptera > Culicidae > Aedes > Aedes japonicus. Next base: position 25,757 of record JASCZW010000353.1, on the reverse strand, counting down.
ACGATTCTTCCGTTCGGCAACTCCATTCTGCTGGGGCGAATACGGTGTGGTGAATTGAGGTGTGATACCATTCTTTTTGTAAAACCGGTGAAGTTCTCCGTTGTCGAATTCGCCGCCACCGTCCGAACGAATCACCTTCGGCTTACGGCCAAAAATATTCGCGGTCCAGCGAACATAATCCTTTAAATTGTTCGCAGCTTCGCTCTTGTTTCGCAGCAGATACGTGATAGTGAATCTGCTGTAGTCGTCCACGATATGCATCACGTACCGATTGCCGCTCGGCGTCGTGCGCTTCATCGGGCCACACAAGTCTGTGTGCACGATGTCCAACGTGGCAGATGACTTCCGGTCGATTACCGGAGGAAACGGAGCACGGGCGGATTTGCCCTCCAAGCAACACTCGCATACTAATTTTAAGTTGCAGTCACTAACCTTTACACCGCTTGCCAGATCCTCTCTGTTGAGGCGCTCGATGGCCGCCCAATCGCGGTGGCCCAATCGACGATGCCACTGATGTTGGCAGTTCACCAAATGATGTGCCTCGTTTACGTTCAACGACGACTCACCGCACTGCAGGTAGTACAAACTGCCACATCAATCACCCATGACAACGACAACACCAGTAGCATCAATCACTCGGCAACTCGTATCGTCGAACATTACCGTCAACTGCTTCTGCGCTAGCTTGCTGACGGATATCAGGCTGGTGGACAGCCCTGGCACGTATTTCACGTCCGGACCGTTTCGTTATTGGCGTCAACACCGCTCCCCTCACCGTGTATTTGAACTTTCTTGCCATCGGCTACTGTGATCCAGCCACCGGGAAATTCCCGCAGCTCCTCAAAGAACGCCTTGTCACTGGTCATGTGGGCACTTGCCACGCTATCGATGACCCATGATGATCATTTTGCTCCGACAACGAAAGCTACGCTGCGGCTGTCACCGTGGGCGGCTTTGGCCCCTTCGTTTTTCGGCACACTCTTCGAATTTCCTTTACCTCCTGACCTGGAGGCAAGCAGCTTCCTGCAGTTCCAGTGAAGATGACCGGGCTTCTTGCAGTGGTGGCACACTCGAGTCTCCTTTCCGCTGTTCGACATACTCTCCGTTGACCGCATCGCTTTCTCCGATTTTACCTTGACATCCCCTCGCTCGAGCCGACGATGGTATTCATCCATCAGCTTCGCTTTCTTTACGTCCAGGGAGATGTCGTCATCCGACCGTGAATCCAGCGCAGAGACGATGCTGTCAAACGACGGGGGCAAACTGCGGAGCAGCATGCATATTTGCGTGTCCTTATCCAGGTCCGTTCCAGCAGCGGTGAGGCGATCAAGCGTTTCGTCAATCGACATCAAATGCTGCTCAAGGTCACCGTTCTCCGGGAGATTGGTCGAGCAAAGCTTTATGAGCAAACTTACACGCACGGATCGGGATGTTTTCTGGTGGTAGCTTCGGAGCGCGTTGAATACTTCTTTTGCGGTGGTTTTTCCTTTCACCAGCGGCAGCTGGCTGTCCTCCAACAAAATCACCAACGTGGCTCGCGCCTTCCGATCGGCAGCTTTCCACTCGGCGAATTCACCGTCATCCACTTCGTCCTCCTCCAGGGGCTCGTCCTCGATGACACGCCACAAGTCTTCCCAACAAAGCAGCATTTCCGCTCGCACACACCACGTTTGCCAATTTGTCCCATTCAATTTTGTGATTAAGAACTTGGCATCACTCATTGTTTGTTTTCTTTTAGCGTCCACTTTCAAAGCACTTTTTCTTCGTTCTTTTCGCGGTTAACCTCGCTCCAACCACATACAGTTCACATGGAGCGGAAAAACACTTGGCTGACGCAACCACTTCGACTCTCTTGGCCGGAACACTTTTCGCACTTTCTGTCCCGTTCCAAACCTGGGCCCATAACCTGATGGCGCCGGTAAATAAACAGCAGCAGAGGAACAGCGTACGGGAATCGGGATAGAGAATGTGAAAATAATAACACGCGAGAAAACTGCGATTAACAACCTTTATTTTACGCACGAGAAAAATACACGTTTGGACGCGATGAAAACAAAACAGTAGAATGGCGAAAAATAACGGTAAACACTCGCCGTCGCTAGGGCCGGCCGAGCTGTATTCTGCTTTCGGGTAGATGGATTCTACCATTGCGCACACCAAGGGGTGTGCTGATGTGGAGCAGTATCAACAGTGCACGCTCAACATTTTCATGGTTATTGTAACCATTATATGCGATAGTCATCTTGACCGTGATTTAATTGTCGGTATAACGATAGATTTTTTTTCAGAGCAGCTCAATGGGAGCATTTTTAACCAAATTAAGGTAAAATATAACGATGAAATCTGTTAATCCACTTTACTGAAAAAATAAGTAAAATTAAACGTTTTGTTTCGGTAAATTATACCGATTCTTTAGGTTCTGCTCCCAAAACCTAATTTTAGGTAAAATTAAATCCTTATTTTCGGTAATCTTATCTTAGCGTGTAAATGAGATGATATGCATATAGACACTCAAGTAATAGACCGGACAACGTGAGTCTGGCACAGTTGATGTATCCAAAACAACTGTCAAATCGTATGGGAAATGCGAGGAAAATTTCCTCCAAAACGAACATTTAATGTTCGTTTTGGATACAACATGGCGGCACGTTGTCCGGTATAGTGTGCCTGTATTAGTAGAGTGACGACACTGTCAAAATTGGAACCGAAATTTGCTGTCAGTGTCATTCCAATCGAGCAGGCGACCTGTCAAACGCGTGTGAAGAAAAAATAATTAGTGTGCCTGTATTAGTATTCAGTATTAATATTCAGTGTTGTCAACTCAAAGCATCAGGGATGCCAAATTTGTTATTTTCACAGGGATGACATGGCGTCACTCTACTAATACAGGCACACTAGTCCGGTATATTACTTGAGTGTCTATAGATATGCACGGTAATCTTAATTTACGCTATTATTAAGTATGCCTTATCGCCCACACACAATGATAACGGAAACGGAACGGAAAACAGCAATTTTAACAGTTGCTGTAGATGGCTTCGATATGTCTAATTTCATGGTAGTTTTAAAGACAGGCGTAGTCGGTTAAAATGGTAGTTTTTACTACAAGATATTTTTCTGTGTATATTATATATATTGTACACGGAGAAAAACAAATATACCAACAAGCATAAATTCTATGCAAAAACCATATACGGTCTTTCCAGTCATTGGAATGAATAAACCAGGTTTATACATTGATAAGAATAAATCAAATATATGCATTCCGATGTATTTATAAAATTTATGCATTTCAACGCATACTTTAAATATATGCATTGCAATGCATATTTGTATAAATATATGTGCATTCCAATCAGGGGTTGAGTAACTCTGCCACGTTGTGTTTTTGTTGATCGTGTACGAATGTGTTTCTGGGGTGGCAGAAGGTGTTTTTGTGTTTTCACAAACTACAATCGAAAATTTATGCTTATTGGCAACCATGCACGGTTCAGACGTTTAATACATGCTCACATATGCATCGTCTGAATTGCATTTGTGTAAGCGAGAGGAAAACAAAAACAAACAATCGATTCGTGTAAGTGGTGCCAGATATGAATTTATCTTTCATGTGGTGGCGAGTGTGTTTGAAGTGTGGCGGATTCAAGGGTAAGTCGCTGGGAACAGTGTACCAGCCACGATATCTTACACACTAGACGAATATGTTTCCTTACAGCGGCACTTCGATTTTCAATCCATACCACATGTGTGGCACACTGAGGCACACTTTTGAAAGTTGAGCTATAGAAATATGAAACCAGCAACCTTGCCAATATGCATTTCGTGGTTGCCAGGCTCACCAGAAAATAAGAATTTGGGCTGTCAACACATCGGCACCTTCGGCACATTACGGGAACTCTCAGAACATTGCAAAGCTTGTTGACACACTCAAAAAAAATAGCACAGGAGAAAATTGTGCTGAGCGATCCACCCCTTGGGCGGATTGTGTTTTTTAGGGTGGTTACACAAGGTGGTACTCGACCAGAGTGACTTACCCCCTGATTCCAATGCATAAATCAAATATATGCATTACAATTTATATTTAAAATTAAAATTAGAAAAATTGGACAAAATAATCAATTACTGGGAGCAGACAGTAGAGTATAAAAAAACGCTTATATAGTTGCGATATGTTTTATGTCCTGTTAACCCTCTTCCTTCATGGTAGCACAGGTGATCCACAACTTTATGGACGTAATCATGTTTGTCCATGTACAATTTAATAACCAGTTTTTGTTTCAGCGATTTCGCCGGCTTATTTGGTTTGTCCATATGTGTTCTTTAGAATCCAACTAACTTTTGAAAAACAACTAAATACTTTTGGTTTTAATTAAGCGTTTTTCAATTAATTCGATTTACAACAACAACGACGTAACAACAATTGTTCCAGTATTTCTCCCAAAAAAGCAATTTTTGCATCACAAAACTACACGGAAAGAAATGACGGGGGATTGAAATAACAATCTCGATAGTTGATACCTACAATGAACACATTTTTGAATCAACCTCAAAATATATTTAGCTCAAAGCAATTTTTGAAATGAATCAACCATACTTCATAGTTAATAGAGCCATCATTTTACACATCTGTCATAGGGTTAAATCAAGTTCACCATGGCGTCTGACGAGGAAAAATATTTGGAGGAAGTTATTTCTGAGTTTGTGGTAGATGAGAAATTAGTTAAGTTATTGAAATCATTCCAAGTAACAGCATCACCAATTGAGGTTTTCATAAGTGAGTATTGTTTGTAATAATTCGATAGTTGGACAATAATTGTTTTTTTTTTTTCAGCAAATGGCTACGATGTTCCAGCTCTTATGATCATTGAGCGTGAAGAAGTATAGGCGATCCTGCCCTCGCCATTACTAGCTGACAGAACAAGGTGCATTGATGGCCTAAACAAGTGGCGCTGTTCAATGGTAACGTAAACGGCAGGTTAGATAACAAAGAAATTAAAACATTAAATTCCTACAGGGTTTACGTCCGGTTACAACTCCTTTGAAAAACATAAATTCACCACCAACGAGCATTCTAGAGCCTTCAAAAACCGCTCTGAGAAATCAGCCACGAAGTCGTTGGACATCGCCATTGCTGATTAATCAATGCAAAAGAGGAAGATTTATAGTAGAAAATTTCAATTCAACCAAAATCCTCTCTAGGAAGGACCGCACCTTCGTAACTCATCTGATCATCGATGCATTTGTAAACGAATTTGGAAAATTAACACGCGATGAATTAAAGCAGCGATCGGAGGAGTTAAAAAGTATTTTTCCTACAGTGGAAGAGGTAATTCTTTGATAGACGACCGTTCAACATAATGAAAACATTAAATTATGTGATGTATTTAATTGCATTTTCATTCAAACAATTTTGGATCCGAAAATCTCATTAAGAAAAAAAAACGAACTGACCCCAAGCATATTCAAACCAACTATTGTTATACAGTTGGTTCAACTATAATCATGGTTGATTTTACTGACACTGAAAGCCAATTGTCAAAATATGAACAATATTTTTTTCGACATAACCATCGTATAGTTGAATCGACTATAATTTTCTGAAGTTGATTCAAGCATACAATAGTTGAATCAACTTGAAATGTATGATTGTTACAATCATGCACATGGGTTATCGAAAAATCAATACAACAATATAGTTGATTTTAGATGAAATATTATTGATTGAATTACACTTTTTTCTCCGTGTACTAGTAACCTTCTGGGAAACTACCGCTAAATGCAGGAGACAAAAGAATATTAATTTTGCACAAGTCGTCTAAGCTCCTAAAGGCTAGTATGCAGCTCTCAAGTAATGTGCAATAGGATAGGACAAGTAATGGCCAAGAAATGCTTTTACTGTTGGAATTACTTACCTTGTAAGCAGCTGAAAAGGAGGGCAAACTTTTTAACGTTCGTAACGCCTGTCCATGTAATCTATATGGAGCTGTCACTCTTCCTTGCGGAATAATATTCCGTTCGATTATTCCGCAAGTAAACCTGACATTCTACCCATACTGGAGCAGTTGTCAATATTCCTTCGGTAGAAATGGCAAAAATTACTTCAGGGCTTTACTTGTCAGCTGCATACTGGGCTTAGAGTATAAAACGCCGGTAACGGTATGCACGGAAAGTAATAATCATCTTAAATGCATTGCAATGCATAAAATATATTGGTTCAATGCATACTTTTTATGCATTGCAGTGATTTAAAAGGAATAAAGCGTAGAAAGGGATATATAATATGCTTTTCAGCATTTTCTATTTTCTCTGTGTAGACGTAATACATATGCCCTATGCATGCTATTACAGCCTCGTGGTTAAGCCTAGTATGCAGCTGGCAAGTAAAGACCTGAAGTAATTTTTGCCATTTCTACCGAAGTAATTTTGACAACTGTTTAAGTGTGGGTGGAATGTCAGTTTTTCTTGCAGAATAATCGAACGGAATATTATTCCGCAAGGAAACGTGACAGCCCCATTAAGATTACATGGCCAGGCGTTACTAACGTTACGAAGTTTTACTTCCTTTTCAGCTGCATACAAGGTAAGTAGTTCCGACAGTAAGAGCATTTCTTGACCATTACTTGTCCTATCTTAATGCACATTGCTTGAGAGCTGCATACTAGCCTTTAAGCCTAGTATGCAGCTAGCAAGTAAAGACCTGAAGTAATTATCACAATTTTTACCGAAGTAATTTCCAGCATGGGTGACATGTCAGTTTTCCTTGCGGAATATTCGAACAGAATATTATTCCGCAAGGAAAACTGACAGCCCCATTAAGATTACAAGGGCAGGCGTTACTAACGTTATGAAAACTTCCGTAGTTTGCCCTCCTTGTCAGCTGCATACTAGGTAAGTAATTCCAATAGTAAACGCATTTCTTGACAATTACTTGTCCTATAGTAATGCACACTACTTCTGAGCTGCATACTAGCCTTTACTTGGGAACCCTAGAGTCCCTAGAAAGAGTCACGCAAAGAGTGAAACCAAATCTACCTATCGGAGCTACCTATCGAGCATCCCATCTGAATTATACATGCACGCAAAATGAGAACTTATCGAAATTAGTGTTGCACACGCTAAGACAAGAAAACTGAAAATTCGGTAAAAAATACCGAAAATCGCACAAAAGTGCACATACTGAAATTATCGGTAAACATGGCTTACCGAAATTTCGGTATTGCTGGAAAACCGGAAAAAACATTAATAATTACTTATTTTTGTACGGTATTTTTTACCGAAACTGCTAGCAGCTCAATGAGAGAATTTTTAACCAAATTTAGGTAAAATATAACGATAAAATCTGTAAATCCACTTTACTGAAACATTAAGTAAAATCAAACGTTTTGTTTCGGTAAATTATACCGATACTTTAGGTTTTGCTACCAAAACCAAATTTTCGGTAAAATGAAAACCGTATTTTCGGTAATCTTATCTTAGCGTGCATGTTCTTCTTGTTGTGACTCTTTCTACACGGAAGAAACAAAGTACCTAAAATTGAGTATTTTTAAACTCAAAATTGAGTACTGTTGTTGAACCGGAGAGATGGGTAAATTTGATTCTGCTTATTAGATAAATATTACTCAATGGGTGAGTACTTCATTGACAACTCATTTTTGAGTAAAAATGGAAGGCGTTTGCAAACTTTAATTATTTGACGTATATCAGATTTAAATACCGAAATACAATAAATATGTTACGGTTCTAAACTAGCCGTTATTGTAAAAAATCGCGGAAATAAAGAAACAAAAAAAATCCATAAAATTATCAACAAAATGTTTGTTTTTATTCCAGCATCACGAGAAAGGCACTTTATTTTTAAAATTGTATAACATTTACTAACTAACCGTGCAGAAAAGTGCTCATATTTTGATTTTTACAAGTTCTATAGCATTAGGTTAAATTTACCCACCATAAACTTTGGATACAGTTACTCAAATTTGAGTACTATAGCATATATTTAAATTTGGCTTCCCGCTCGGAACCCTAGAGTTGGGTGAAATGTACTTAATTTTGGGTTTTTTGGTTCTTCCGTGTAGGGACTATTAGGGAACCCTAGAACTGGGAACTGGCTTGAACCCATTAATGGGTGCAAAAATACGCATTTTAATTAATTCGATTTATAACAACACGTTTATGTCAAACAATGGGTATAATTTGATTTGCCAAAATGGGTAAAAAAATACCCATCGGTGAGAACTTATTAGCAGGAAAAAAATGGGTGAAAAATAGTTATGAAAATTATTTAACTCTTTCAGTCGTTTGTGCGTTGCGATTCAGTTGAGTCTCGAATCACATAAATCCGGTCCGAAATCTGCCAACAAATAAGCTGAGCAAAAGTGGATAGTTGGTCCAGCTGGTATGTAAAATATTCCTAAATATATGAACAAATAAATTTAAAATAATCAATTTCCAGAACCACCATTTTCAGATTGTTTGAAAAATGGAAGAGCTTCGAAAGAAACTGGACTTCGAGTCTTACAAAAAACTAGAGAGTAAGTTAATCTAAATTTATTCGGGAAACTTTTTGTTAAATTGAATTATAAATTAAGGTTACGAATGTCCTGTTGCTGGCTGAAGCTCCGCTGCAGATAACTTCCAGGATCTAAACAATCACATCAAAAACTTCCATAACCTCAAAACCAGCGTTAAAAAGACCATTCCATTCCTAAACACAAAGAATAATGATTGTTAGAATTAAAAAAAACATTGCTAAAATTGAAAAGTTGCGTCGGTTCTTCTTAGTAGAAAGCGGTTAGCTGTCACTACAAAAGCGTTCAAAATGTCAAATCAAAGTTTTTCTGCTTGGTTCATTTAAAATTTGAAACTTTCAAAACGAATAGTATAACTGTCAAATTGAAACCGTGGCATCGTTGAAAATGAAAGTAAATTATATTTATTTCAAAATGAACTTTCAACTAGAAAGTGTTGTGCAATTCTAATAAAAGAAAAATGTTTTAAGATTGAAATAATAATTAGTTTTACATAAATTTTAATAAGACAGCTGTTTGCCTGCAAGTAATTTGATTTTTAGTAGAAGTTGGATATAATTCATAAAACATTATTTTTTCGTTTTGTAAACAGCATTCTCAAACACACACACTTAAAATTAATAAACTTATACTGCACGACGGTTCACACAATTGCCTTGAAAAAATCAGGCTTTAAAGTAGTCACTGACGCAGGCGGTTTCCAGTTCGCACATCGAAGGCGTCTTCGCTTCTGTTTCGGCCGGAGGAGTGTCGAACCCGGTGTCCTCCGTCGTTGTCGTGGTGGTTGCCTCGTCACACCTGACCGTAGTTTGGATCCAATTCGCTGCCGGTGAGAGGTTCGAGATAACTTATTAGGTTGTCCGGCGAGCTGGTGTAATCTGTGGAAGGAGGTATTTGTCAGAGCGTATTATTGTAAGGCTTAAACTCTTAAAAATCGAAAGCTATTTCCAAGTAAAATAAACCACTGAGTCTTACCTTTGAATCCTCGACAAATCGCTTCACTAAACCAACGTAAATAAGAACAATATCGGATTACTTTGACAGGTAAACCTGATTTTTTTTTCGATCTAACGGAGACGACTTGCTTTTTGTGTTGGTTGATTTGACAGTTCTACAATTTTCATGGTAAAAGATATCACTTTTAAATTTACACACTGAACCGAAACATAACACTTTCAAATCAAACGAAGACCTTTGGTTGTAGATAATTTTACTCTCAATATAATGAAATATATACACTTTTCAGAAGTAAAGCGCAAAACTTTTAATAAAACGAGATTTATTTTTTGTGTGTATCGAAAAGCTGTGGGTCCTTGCAATCTACGTTTTGGGCTTTTGCTCGCCACACAGTTCATTTTCATCCAAGAATCCATCTGGATGAGGAAGCTGCTTTTGCTGATACTTCATTTTACATAATATTTAAGCTGTTCAATAAAAAATATTTAGAAATATATCGACTATCTACGACTATTTTTATTTCCAACGGATAATTTTTCGAAAGCACGCGATTTCATTATCAATTTATCTACTCATGATTCAAAAATGGGTGTTTGTTTTACCCATTTTGTAAAAAAAAATGTTTACCCTGATGGGTAAAAATACCCATTTTTTGACAGAACTGGCCCGTACTCATTAATGGGTTATTCGCGTTTACCCATTATATGAGGAGTGGCGGTTATAGCGAAAGTGAGTACTATAGTACCCATTAATGGGTTTTAGCGAGTAACCGTGTATATCAAATAAATAAATTCGACAAAAAGTTTTCATAAGGGCCAATGTCGCAAACGTAAACAATGACTTTTACCGCGAATTTCTCGAGAATGCTAACTTAATCATAGTGAATTATGACGATGATTGTACAGAACAAGAGTCCCCCTTTATAATAGAAGTGGTAGTTTACTTGAGCGAGTTAGCATTTTCAAGAAATTCGCAAAAGAAGCCATTGTTTACGTTTGCGACATTGGCCCTTATGAAAACTCCATGTCGAATTGTGAGCTTAATCAAATTTGGGTCTAGACCCGGTTACCCAATTTTGAGTAGTTCCAATTTTTATTTTTTCAGTTAACCTTACTCAATTTTGGATTAATTCGAATTAGCGTTTATATTTTGCTAGTGTCATCCTGAAAAATGAATTATATTTCTAAACAAGTTAGAAACAAAGTTCAAATTAATTATGGCGTAAGCTCTAATTATTCTCGGAATTAATTCCTGATCAAAAGAACATATCGTCGTTAATGTTAATACTTACAGCAAACATTGTTGTTTTATTTCAATCCATTTTGCAGTTTAGGGTCTTAAATGTTCTGTGTAAAGATGTGCTATCAAATTGTTAAAATATATAAATCCAGGAGCAACGCTCACGCTTTAGATACCAATTTTATTCAAGTTATTTAGGTTCAAATGTGCAAGTAAATCTTTTACAAGATCTTGCCTTCATAGTAAGTGTTCAACTCTATAGTACAAAATAAAACAACAAGCATTGAAGTTATTTTTTTTTTTACTTTCACAGGACATGACAAATATGTACTTTGAAATGTGATGGTTCAAAACTAAATAATTTAGTTATTATTATTATTACTTCGTCTTAATGATTTCTGTTCATTGCAGAACTGTCGCCGGTTGCATGGAACATAATTCAATGAACGATCCAGTATATGACGCTATGCAATAGGAAAAATAGTTGGAGCTAATTGGATCAATGAATAGTATACAGGTGAGAGTGTGATGTTGGGATAGAAAGTAATACTGTAAATATACGTTTACAATGATAAAACAAAAAAACTATGCTAATATTACCAATGAATAAAATAATTACTATGATGTATATGTATGCTACAGCCTACACTGAACCCAAACATCCTCCTTTTATCGATTGAATCTTTCGTCGGTTCATATGGAGACATTAAAATCGCATTTTCGAATGCGAGATGCAAGCGGGTGACGATTTTCTAGAAACCAGATGAGTTTTCTTCGAATGTTGAACAACTAATTGTTATGCCAGGAACCACTTAGAATGCGAACTATGCTGATTTAGGACACATTTAAAAGAGGACATAAATCTATACTGAAACGTTATCTTCCTTGTATAATAATCAACTAGATTTTGCTTTAGACTCGGTATCGTCTCACGGCTAGCTTTCGAATGATCTTTACTGATCGTATCTTCCTCGTTATAATTTTACCGAACGCATATTCATTTTCTAGATAGTTCATTTTAACTTCTCTAATTCACGTACATTACAGTTCTTCCCTTTTCAGATATTGGATTGATAGATACAATTTCAAGAATTCGATTTCAATAATTTTATAACTGGACTATAACAGGACGTTCTTCAGTCCGGAACTGGAATTCATGTGGGAATCCTGGAAACTGGAATCCATGTGGGAATGTGTAGACTCACGTTTTCGCTTGCGATCATTGGCGCTGGGAAGATCACCCTACTGCGTCTATTCGGGTGATTCATCTTTTTCAGTTGATTTCGATGTGCCGTCATAACGTGCGTTCCTAATGCAATCTGAAATATATTTTTAGACAATTTTTTTTTTCACTAACTTTGTTTCCAACCATTTAAAAAAGACAACAAGTTTATTGTTTTTATAATACAGTTTACTGCCGTTCTAAGCATAACAGTCCCATGTTGCTTTTGGTCAATTAATTGTTTAAATATTCTATTGGATACAAACAAATTATATACTTTTTTCTGAGTTTGAGCATGAGCATGAGCATGATTGACTGCTTGCGGTTGCTACTCTGTTATTGCCAAATCGGCTGTAATTACACAGAGAACCAACAGATGACGTTTGGGACTAACAGTCATCCTCAATGTGTAAAAACTGGCGATCGCGAATTATCAGCAATACCAGTGCCGACCGCATCCATGCTGGTCAAATAAGGACAGGATAGGAGTATGTTGACGTGGTTCTCGCTTTGATGGAAGCCGAGAACACCTCTGCACTTCCACGAGAACTCATTGGGATGTTGGATTTATGGGGTAGGGTTGGTTCGTTTTCGTAAACGGAACGCTGAATTTAGGTAGGGTTTTCATTTTGATGCCCATAAAATTTTCCCCCGTTTTTCCGGTTTATTCTTCAGACATCTAGCATTAGTCAGGTGGGCCAAAACTTAAAACGATGCAAATGCGAAGGTGAAAATAGCTTAAAAAGTATTGTGAAGGGATGTTATAATATAAAATCATAATCGCAATTATATTTGTTATGTCTGCATATTTGCTGATCCTGCTGCAATTAAAGACGGACTTGTACTGTCATAAGGGAAGGTCCATTAATTACGTCTCGCAGTAGGAGGGGGGGGGGTTGAGAAAACGTGACGATCCGTACAAAAAAAAATTGAAGGTCCATACAAAAAACGTGACAAAGGGGGGGGGGCATAAAAAGTCATTTTTTGTGTGATGTAATTAATTCAAAATTCTATACAATACTCTGGAATTCCATGGATGATCGGGGTCGCGCTGCCTACATCGCCATGGAGCGGATGCCACCTAATGTATAGCTGACGCGAAACAGCGCTTCTTACTCAACCGCTGGATGCCTGTACAGACGCTCTTTGGCAGCATTCATTAATTATGTCACGCTTTTAGGGGGGGGGGGGGGTTCAGAAAACCGTGACATTTTGTGACAAACGAGGGAGGGGGGGTAAGCTGAATCGTGACATCACATTTTTGAAAAAAAAACAAAAACAAATTGATATTCTTATGCAATATCGCCTACTACTACTATCCCTACTGTTCACGCCCCTTCGTAAACGAACAGCAACAGCAGTAATCATGCAGCACTCACACACCGCTCGCATAAACTATGCCACGCCCTGTTCTGCAACTTTCCATCGTTCTGGAACTTTCCATGTTCTGGAACTTTCCATTGTTTTGGAACTTTCCATCGTTCTGGAACTTTCCATGTTCTGGACCTTTCCATCGTTCTGGAACTTTCCATGTTCTGTAACTTTCAATTGTTCTGGAAATTTCCATGTTCTGGAACTTCTAGCAGTAGCGGCACAATATAAAAACGGCACCGCAGTGGCGCAGTCATTCAGTCATTATATCAATTCTAAGGTGTTAAGATCAAAAGGAAAAAGCAATAAAGGATAAGTGAATAGAAGCAGTAGTTTTTCTATCAATATCTTCTGGATCCATTATCCGGTGCAACAGCCCAGTGTTATACAGTGTTGAATACAGTCCACCCTACGACTAGAGTGTTTGCTGTCAACGGCCTTGGAACCCAACCCGGCCTTTTCAGGGTAAGAAGAGTTGAATTTTCCACCCATGAGCCAAGACAGAGCACTCGTTTTACCCGACAGTTGCTAGTTTGAGCGACACCTATTTCCTTTCCTACCGTGTTAGGACACGTTTGAGTTCTGTCGCAAGAGAGCTAGCAAGCTACTTCGAGTACCCTACACAGAAGAAAAAAAGTACCCATTTGAGCAGTTGCGTGTGGGAAGCCAATTTTGGGTATAGGTATGTTAACCGACCCGTTGGGTATACATAACTTACTTTTGGGTAGAATTCACCCAAAAGTTAGTTATTTATACTCAACGGGTCGGTTAACATACCTATACCCAAAATTGGCTTCCCACACGCAACTGTTCAAATGGGTACTTTTTTTCTTCCGTGTACGGATCCGGTGTTTGGCTCCGACACCTACCATACCTAACACGCTAACTTGAAAGTACCCATTAATGAGTCGAAAAGTACGCATTTTGAAGAAAAGTGGCTTAACTCATTATTAGGAGTATATTTTCCTCATTAATTGAGTATTCGTTACCCATTAATGATTAATTGATACTCATAAATGAGTAAGCAATACTCAGAAATGAGGAAAGTATACTCTTAATAATGAGTTAAGCCACTTTTCTTCAAAATGCGTACTTTTCAATTCATTAATGGGTACTTTCAAGTTAGAGTGAATACTATTCCACCGTTCATGAATGACAGCTGCAGCTCATTCAGTGTGCGTCAGTGAATAAAGTCCAGTGTTTATTGGTGAAAAATTGGTTCGCGCAGTTAGTGTATTTTGGAAAATGAATCGTGGAGAACTTTTTAATACGCTGTACAATGCGTATGTAAAGGCTTACCCGGATAAGAAGAAAAGGGAGTGCCAATTGGATGCTACTAATTTCTGGAATGAACGGAAGGGCAATGACAACACCGCACTTGAAGAGCAAGTCAATAACAAAACAAAAGAGCTTCATGCCTTGCAGCTAAAGAAAAAAGGTAAACTTCTTCAACTATGGGGAAAGTCTATGAGTGCTCCTAAGGAATCAGCGCCGACAGTGAAACCCGCGCAACCCATCAAGGAAATTGAGTATATGGCTCAGCCGTCATCATCAAATAAACGCCCTGCACCAGTACAGGAACAACTTAAAGCTGAGCTAAATAATCTGAACTCTGAGGTAGTGCTTCTGATTGACAAGAAGTCTGCTGGACTATTGACGGATGATGATCAGTCGAGACTCGAAGGGCTAAAAATTAAAAAGATCAAACTTGAAAAGAATCTCAAAATCAAGGAAGACGAGCAAGAGCGGCAGCAGAAGCATCGTGAGAAAATGAAGCAGGCTAAACAACTGTTAATTCGGGACATCCCAGAGGCTGGTAAATATGATATATTAACTAGTTTGTTTGCACAGTAGATATAAATATCAAATTTCAGGAAATTATCTTTCATTCCGAAACTCTCCTGGCCGCCCTCGTGTTGAAGAGCAGCAACCGGAGCTGCTCAAGGCAATATGCGATATCGCACTTCATGGATCTGCGGCCCACGAAAAGCGCAGTGATGAGAGCGTCAGAAGCGTTAAAACTTTAGATGAGTTGACTTCTGCAATACAAGGCAAGGGATTCAATATCAAAAGAACAGCAACATATCTGCGGTTAATCCCAAAACGAGCCAATTCCCATCAAGGTAAATGTCACGTAAATACTGTACCAGTGAAGTTGATGCGCGCAAGTAATGCAAAACACAACGATCATCCCGATGGCCGATTCTGTACAGCGACCATAAGATCATTGGAAGAACTGGCATCTGTGCTAGGGCCCAATGAAGTAGGATTTATCAGTCAGGATGATAAGGCGAGAGTGGCGATAGGCCTAACGGCTGCCAATAAGCAGTCTCCCATGCTTATGCATGTGGAGTACAAAATCACGCTTCCTGACCACGATTGGATAGTTGCAAATAAGCATAAACTAATTCCGTCCGTGTACGCTGGAATCGAAATCAAACCGAATGGTCTTGGCAAACCGGAGGCTGTTGGTTTTTCGGGCCCCACTTACATTGCAATTCGGTCAGGCAAACACGCTTCGTCAACGGCGTTTTCTCATGCGTTAGACATCAAGCGGCTTCTAACTCTTGAATCGTTTGATGGTATTTTTAAGTGTGATGGATTGGTCAAACCAGTCCTAATCTTTACCGTCGACGGTGGACCTGATGAAAATCCGAGATATCGCAAGGTAATACAGATAGCAATACACCATTTTAAAGAGTACAACCTTGACACGCTGTTCATTGCAACGAACGCTCCGGGAAGGAGTGCTTTCAATAGAGTGGAGCGACGTATGTCACCCTTGAGTAAGGAGCTTTCTGGATTGATAATACCACACGACCAGTTTGGTAGTCATCTGGATTCCCAATTGCGTACAACTGATTCAGCTTTGGAGAAGCAAAATTTCCAGTACGCTGGTGAAGTTTTGGCAGAAGTCTGGAATGATGTGGTCATCGACGGTCATGATGGTCAAATAATTGTTATATGTGCATAAATTTATATTTTTACAGGAAATGCTGCTCACCACTGCGAAGTAGCATCGATCACGTTATCTGCAATGGATTTTTGCCTCCACCAATCTCTCTGACGCAAACATCTCGAGGATTGATTGGGTCATCGAAGGACGAACCACAGCATTTCCCATCAATGTTCGTATTGAACTCATTACAAGCTCAACAGATTCTACCTAAATCGATGTCCGGATATGGAACGATTCCGTATGATCTTTACTGTCCTTCAATTAAAAACTCATTGAACGAACGAGTGTGTTCCAGCTGTGGCCTATACTTTGCATCTTTAGTCATGCTTCGCGAGCACATAAAGATGCACAAGCATACATCCGTTGTTCAATTTCAGAGAAAATTGCGTCCGTTTAAAGTTGTGGCAAAACGTAAACAGGAATGTATGGTTGTAACCAACAAAGACAACTTCGATTGCGAATGGATAGATGACGAAGAACTTGATCTGACTGATGTGGCAGAAACCATTACGAGTGCTTCAGCGGACGCAGATATCTTCCCGGTCATCAATGCTGACCAACATCTGCAAAACCCTTGGACTGAGGATTGAATCTATTTTTGAATGGTATTATTTGAGAATGCAATTTGATATAATATGAGGAAAGTTGAATTTGTTTCTGTATGAAATAAAAATGATTTTTTGTGACTAATATTGGCTATTTGAATAAAAAGTTTTGAGTAGGGAGGGGGGGGGGTTAACAAAAACGTGACATAATTGCCTGGGGGGGGGGGGTTACAAAAATTGTGACAATTTGTGACATGGGGGGAGGGGGGGGGTTAATTTTCGGCCAGATTTGCGTGACATAATTAATGAATGCTGCCTTTGAGCCGCACCTCCTTGGTGGAAAGACGTTCGGAGCGCACCTCCTCAATCCAGCCGAAGTCAGAAGGACAACAGTGCCCAGGCTGACAATAGAAAATAAGGGCTGCCAACTACAGAAAAAATCATCCCCCTCCCAACAAATCCGAGTGCACCACTACCAAGTGTACAGTCTCACATTCGTTGAAAATCCCAGCATATGCAGCGAACTGAAGATCCACTGCAATGACAATATGCACTCCTCATTCATCCGACTCACGAACAACAAGACTACGGCCGGAAACAGATCCGAAGGTCATTACACACTACTGCACTGTAAACGTATGGCTATCCTTATCCGGGCTGACTTTCCCCGGATAAAAACAACCACACAACCACAACACAACAATACAAAACAACATAAAAATCCATCTCCGACCACAAATCCTACTGCTCGCGAATCATACAAATGCAAAATGCACACTGCCACAACAATAGATGCACCTCGCCCCAGCAATGTCTCAATCCCCACTAGACTCCATTGTAGCAACAACAACTCCCACTGCCATCCCACCGTTGTGAACAATAACATCAATTGCACATACTATAGACTCCGTTGCACGGCTACAACATACTCAATTGCAAATCCATGAGAATTTTTTATTCGGGTCTCCTCGTCCACTTACCATGTATTTGCAACTGGGTGTCTTCTGTAAATCAGTAGATCTAGTGTTTATAAAAAAATTGCGGCCAATAAACTGTGTTTTTATATAGATGGACCCAATAAAAGTCGCAAGAAAAAGCAACACACGAGCCACTAGGCAATAAATTAACAATTGAAACAAATAAATACAAAGTCGAGAAAACAAAATCCACTTCCCACTGTTAACCCTCAGTCGACAATGATGTTCCAGCCTCAAGAGATCATATGTATAATGTTGGCTTTCCCAGTGAAGCTCAAATCAGTCGTTCCCGCTGCAAAAGTTGCATTTTTGTCACCTCGATTCAAGTATCGTCCCATCACGTCGCGTTGCATAGAGGCCGTTTCTAACATAGATCCATTCTGCAATACTGTCTACCTATTATAATTGTCCTATAATGTCTTGAGGAACTGGTTCTGTTTTATCTGGCTGAAATTAAATTGCTGCAGTACTCAAATTGTGCCATCGAACAAAACAAGAAGCATATTTGAGATCCTCCACAGCACCGTCAACTTTTCCAATAAGAACTTCATGTGAACAGCTCTGTGAAGGATTTAATGTTGTGGTCATGATGCAAGACCTGAAGTGTCGCTAGAAACCATTGTAAATTAATGTTTTTGATTGGAAAAACTTCATTCAACAGTTGAAATTATATGCTAAATTATTTTTGAATTCTATTCATGTTCAAAGCAGAAAGGAATACTTATCTATTTTTGTTACATAAAATTCTGCTTCCCGTTTTCTTGCAGCCCTGCCATTTGTCTCCTAGTAAAGATGCCGAATCCGATGTTAAACTTCATTTCAGTAGAAAAATACCCAGATTCCACTTTTTTTTCAATAACACCGGGATACTGTGCGTGAAGCCACAGATTACACTTATGTTCACATTTTGTGCTTTTTTTCTTTTAAATTATACTGAAATTTTAGATAAAGTAATCGGCACATTATTCAATTTCTATCGAACGCTAGGATTGGGCGCTCCTCCTATATACTTTTTTTTTCTTTTTTTCTGAGTTTGTATAAAAAAAACATCAAGTTAGATTGTCCCATGTTGAAATCCACTTCGACGTTTCTAAAGAGATCTTAGAAAAAAAAATTGATTTAAGTTTACAACATTCTTTGTGCAAACTTAAACAATGACTTTGACATGAAAACCATTTGCATTTGATAGAACTGTGTTTCTAATGATAAAATTGAATTAAAAAATAATCAGAATCATGATAGGAGCATAAACAATCATTCATATGGTATGTCTAGTTGAAAACGTAAATGCTATCGCCAACGATCCATAAATACATCATGCAGTGCGACTGATATGCCTAGAATTTTCTGCTGCAAGGCAAAATTCTACGCATGTCAGTCCCACTGAATATTTTACCTCGTATTTTCCATACAAAAATAATCTTATTGTTTGTAATACAACAAATTCCATCGAAAATCAGCAACATCTTCAAATGCCAAACATAAATTTGTGGGTTTTGCCACAAATATTACCAGCACTACACAGTAGAGATGCAAAACTTAAAACGCTTTTTTCTCAACTACAACTTTTGCAAAATGGGACAATTATGCGTAGAACGGCATTTTATCCCCTGTAACCAACTCGTTAAGCCCATCAGAGTTATCTTTTCTAAAACATCTTCTTCGGAAGTTTCTCCGATTTTTGTTTATATGTTTTGGTTGGATTTATTAAATCTTAAAGCATTTTCGGTGATAGCACAAGACCTTTTACGAACGGAAATTTTCCTCCTGATCCACTACAACTGTTCCTATAGTTAATTAGAAACAAATCTTTTCGATCCTCTATGGTCAAAGATTTCGTCAGTTTATCTAATCTAATCTAATCTCACACTAACGCAGCCAATTCTTGAAGGCATCCTGGAAAATGATGTTTTCTTGAATACATCATTTTTCTTGTCATCTGTCAGGCCAACTGCGTAGTATGTGCCGCAGAGCGGATTCCAAGAACTAGAGCGATTCCAGAAAGATCTAAAATCGCTCTACTACTCAGAATCAAGGGAAGGCAGAAAGCGTGGACCTCCCGTACCAAACGCTTCCATGTATAGTTAAGCAGTGTGATAATTTGTACTTTATCGTTGGGAGCATAGATACTAGAAAGATTAGTTAATGCTCCTTTTGCCTATTGGTAAACTTTTGGCATTTGAAACGAAAGCCTGGCAATAATTGCCAAGGATATAGCGCATTATCTCGCTTAGGTGGACTAAAACTTACGACGATGGATAAAGGTGAAGCTGAAAATAGCAAAAAAAATATTGTGAAGGGATGTTATAATATAAAATTAGAATAACATGTGTACTGTTTGTATGTCTTTCGATTGTAGTCCTGCTGCAATTGTTGATGGACTTGCATTATCATTGCCATGAAGGGAAAAAAATTAAATTATAATACAATACTCGGAAATTCCATGGATGATCCAAAATTATATAGCGTATAAAGAATACTTACATTTTTCGTGGTAGGGTAAGATTTCAGCATGCTAGCTTACCGAGGTCGTGCTGCCTACATTGCGTTGGTGGGACTGCCTCCTAAGGTATAGCTGACGAGATACAGCGTTTCTTACTCAGCCGCTGGTGGACAGACGCTCAGCACGCACCTCCTCAATCTAGCTGGTCAGAAGGACAACAGTGCCCAGGCTGCACTACCAGTTAAGTACGCAACTCTTAGCTGGCGGTCTTTGTCATCTCTTGACCCGTGGAAGCATGAGGTAGGAACTTGTGAGGACCAGAGCTATGTTGCGGGGACGCACGCTCCATCACAGTTGTCGACTCACTATTTTGCAGCTCTCAAAGATTTCGTCAGATTATCAATGCAAAACTTCTCGAAAACGCCTTTAACAACTCTCACCATCCTTTCAGCTTGGCCATTAGAAGCTGGGTTGTATAGAGTTCTTCGTAACTGACAAACGTAAACAATGGCTTTTTCTTCGAATTTTTCATCACTGAAAACTTGCCACAAGAAGAAGAGTTCAGCTGTCCGATAGAATTGGAGGCTTGCATTGGTAGCTTTTGTGTAACGAATTTACAGAAGAAGCCATTGTTTACGTTTGTCAGTTAGGCCCTAATGAAAAATCTTTGTCAAATTGTAAGGTAGACCCTGGACCACCATCAGTTATGACAACATCAGGTAATCCATATCGAGCAAATAAGCAAGCAAACTTTCTATTTACTATTTTTGCTGTTATGCCGTAACGTAATAGCTCTACATACAGCCACTTAGAGTATCTATCAATAATTATTAAGAATGTATTAGTTTCAAAAAAGTAGGTGTCCACGATTCTTTGTTTTTTTTGTTTAGAATTAATCCCAATATGAGCACAAGTTGTACAGCATTTAACAAATAGTTCTATATTTTTATTAACTTTTGGCCAAAAAACCGTTCGTCTAGAAAGCTGCTTCATCTTCACGATTCCTCCGTGATTGATCTGTAAAAGTTTAAAAATGTCATGCTTAAGTTTCTCTGGCATCACCACTTTATCCTGTAATAATAAAACTTCTCCGTTAACGTCTAGTTTTTCTCTTTGCGCATACAAATCTTGAAAATCATCAGGCCCGGATTTTCGCCAGTAAGTTTTCACAAACTTTACGTTTTCAGCTAAATAAGCATCGTTCTTAGTTTCTTTTGATACGATATTAAAATCTAATGGAAATTCGTTAGAAAAGTTTAAGCTATTTATGCTGTCATAATTTATTGCACTAGTAACCTTTGGGTCTAAAGGAAACCTACTACAAAAGTCCGCATTACCCATTCTAGAACCAGGTCGGTATTCTATGTCAAAATTATAAATTGAAAGTTATAATATGTACCGTTGCAATCTGGTAATGCTGATGGATTGTTTACCCAAGTAACCACGAGGCTGTAATAGCATGCATATATAGGGCATATGTATTACGTCTAGTGCATCATTGAAGTTGGATTAAAACTGAAAAGGGCCCCACTAAGATCGAACTAATGCTATATTTTTTGTAATGCCATAAGACATTGCTAAAGTAGCATCACTGCATTGGTAATGCATCACTACATTCTTAAGCTAATCTAACGCTTCATGACTTGACAACTGTTGAATGGATGCGATTCCGCATTACCGATGTTGATTTTGGGTAGGATAAGTGCAATAATATAATGCTTGTGGTTACTTGGGTACACTCTTTACCAAATATCGAAATCAGTGGTTAAAAACTTTGAACTTTTGCCCGAAAAGAAATTGGTAAAATTTCTTGATCACATAAACCAATGCCAAAGATGCAATATAGGATATTTCTTTTGCGCAGGGCTGAGAGAGAATGAGGTAAAGCAAATTGGTTTTTCTATCCCGTCAACCATCAGCACATTGGCCCTTGCGCTGAACTGGCTGGCTTGACGTGCCGCAAGGGCTCAGTAGGGATTCTTTGTCAAGACCCGAAGCCAAGAGTCAGTTCCATTGTGGTAATATCACATTTATTAGTTTTGCTACTGCAGTTATCTACACGTTTTTTCAGCATTTCAGCATGGAGAAGCTGGTTTGCGTAGTCTGGACAATGTTGTCAACTTGACAATAGGGAAGTGAGTGGCTGCTTCTGAAGATCGTGGTCAAGCAGGGTATATTTTCCACACTCATTTAGTTGAAAATTTCAGCACGCTTTGGCACATCTTTGCATTTCAAATTTCTTTTACATGTCAGAGTATGGAGCAGCATGACAATTTAAGGTTTGTAATGCTAAATTTGTATTTCAGCATTTCAGCATAACATATTCATTGAACTTCTACTTCTGAACTACTATTCCATAAAAGACAGGCATGTAATTATTTGAATATCATCATGAATCACTAAAACTGCTTTTTTCGACCTATTGAACAGGCTTTTGATTCTCAAAAAATAAAAACCCAGCATAATCTTCCGAAAGACTGTTTTGTTCAATGTGGAAATTGGTGGGTTCTGTGAATGTTCTAAAGGGTTGTCCTATAAGTGCTCTTCTCATAATACTTTGTGGTTGGTTATGATTGAATCTATGGGTTGTTTAATTAGATTTCTTTGCGATTCACTATGGTTGAATGTATTGAGCGGTTGTGGAATTGGGTAGCTTTGTGATTGATTTTGATTGAATCTGTTGAATTGTTATTGCATTGGACCTTATTCTTGGTAATTATTGTGTTGAAAGAAGCTGCTTGGTGCTTTTTGATCTAAAGAGGGTCTTCTTTGCCAATGGTTCATGTTATGGTTCAATAAAAACCGGGTCGATTGTTGAGCAGGAGGTTTGAATGGTAACTTCGGTTGTTGTGGAAATATTTGTTTTGGGATTGCACCAGTCTAACATGTATCATTCATGACGGCTTTCAAGAGTCTGAACATAGGTGTAATTGCTCTCTTCTAAGCAAACCCTATGAGCTTCTTTTAACTCCTTTCACGAAAGGGTATACCCTCTTTACCAAATATCGAAATCAGTGGTTAAAAACTTAGAACTTTTGCCCGAAAAGAAATTGGTGAAATTTCTTGATCACATAAACCAATGCCAAAGATACAATATAGGATATTTCTTTTGCGCAGGGCTGAGAGAGAATGAGGTAAAGCAAATTGGTTTTATAAACAATCCATCAGCATTACCAGATTGCAACGGTACATATTATAACTTTCAATTTATAATTTTGACATAGAATACCGACCTGGTTCTAGAATGGGTAATGCGGACTTTTGTAGTAGGTTTCCCTTAGACCCAAAGGTTACTAGTGCAATAAATTATGACAGTATAAATAGCTTAAACTTTTCTAACGAATTTCCATTAGATTTTAATATCGTATCAAAAGAAACTAAGAACGATGCTTATTTAGCTGAAAACGTAAAGTTTGTGAAAACTTACTGGCGAAAATCCGGGCCTGATGATTTTCAAGATTTGTATGCGCAAAGAGAAAAACTAGACGTTAACGGAGAAGTTTTATTATTACAGGATAAAGTGGTGATGCCAGAGAAACTTAAGCATGACATTTTTAAACTTTTACAGATCAATCACGGAGGAATCGTGAAGATGAAGCAGCTTTCTAGACGAACGGTTTTTTGGCCAAAAGTTAATAAAAATATAGAACTATTTGTTAAATGCTGTACAACTTGTGCTCATATTGGGATTAATTCTAAACAAAAAAACAAAGAATCGTGGACACCTACTTTTTTGAAACTAATACATTCTTAATAATTATTGATAGATACTCTAAGTGGCTGTAAGTAGAGCTATTACGTTACGGCATAACAGCAAAAATAGTAAATAGAAAGTTTGCTTGCTTATTTGCTCGATATGGATTACCTGATGTTGTCCAGGGTCTACCTTACAATTTGACAAAGATTTTTCATTAGGGCCTAACTGACAAACGTAAACAATGGCTTCTTCTGTAAATTCGTTACACAAAAGCTACCAATGCAAGCCTCCAATTCTATCGGACAGCTGAACTCTTCTTCTTGTGACAAGTTTTCAGTGATGAAAAATTCGAAGAAAAAGCCATTGTTTACGTTTGTCAGTTACGAAGAACTCTATACAACCCAGCTTCTAATGGCCAAGCTGAAAGGATGGTGAGAGTTGTTAAAGGCGTTTTCGAGAAGTTTTTAATTGATAATCTGACGAAATCTTTGAGAGCTGCAAAATAGTGAGTCGACAACTGTGATGGAGCGTGCGTCCCCGCAACATAGCTCTGGTCCTCACAAGTTCCTACCTCATGCTTCCACGGGTCAAGAGATGACAAAGACCGCCAGCTAAGGGTTGCGTACTTAACTGGTAGTGCAGCCTGGGCACTGTTGTCCTTCTGACCAGCTGGATTGAGGAGGTGCGTGCTGAGCGTCTGTCCACCAGCGGCTGAGTAAGAAACGCTGTATCTCGTCAGCTATACCTTAGGAGGCAGTCCCACCAACGCAATGTAGGCAGCACGACCTCGGTAAGCTAGCATGCTGAAATCTTACCCTACCACGAAAAATGTAAGTATTCTTTATACGCTATATAATTTTGGATCATCCATGGAATTTCCGAGTATTGAATGATAATTTAATTTTTTTCCCTTCATGGCAATGATAATGCAAGTCCATCTACAATTGCAGCAGGACTACAATCGAAAGACATGCAGACAGTACACATGTTATTCTAATTTTATATTATAACATCCCTTCACAATATTTTTTTTGCTATTTTCAGCTTCACCTTTATCCATCGTCGTAAGTTTTAGTCCACCTAAGCGAGATAATGCGCTATAACCTTGGCAATTATTGCCAGGCTTTCGTTTCAAATGCCAAAAGTTTACCAATAGGCAAAAGGAGCATTAACTAATCTTTCTAGCTTCTATGCTCCCAACGACAAAGTACAAATTATCACACTGCTTAACTATACATGGAAGCGTTTGGTACGGGAGGTCCACGCTTTCTTCCTTCCCTTGATTCTGAGTAGTAGAGCGATTTTAGATCTTTCTGAAATCGCTCTAGTTCTTGGAATCCGCTCTGCGGCACATACTACGCAGTTGGCCTGACAGATGACAAGAAAAATGATGTATTCAAGAAAACATCATTTTCCAGGATGCCTTCAAGAATTGGCTGCGTTAGTGTGAGATTAGATTAGATTAGATTAGATAAACTGACGAAATCTTTGACCATAGAGGATCGAAAAGATTTGTTTCTAATTAACTATAGGAACAGTTGTAGTGGATCAGGAGGAAAATTTCCGTTCGGAAAAGGTCTTGTGCTATCTACCGAAAATGCTTTAAGATTTAATAAATCCAACCAAAACATATAAACAAAAATCGGAGAAACTTCCGAAGAAGATGTTTTAGAAAAGATAACTCTGGTGGGCTTGACGGAAGGTTGGTTACAGGGGATAAATGCCGTTCTACTACGCATATATATATATATATATATATATATATATATATATATATATATATATATATATATATATATATATATATATATATATATAT